>JACEVL010000911.1:57500-347500 GCA_020284085.1 Aporrectodea caliginosa | reverse complement strand
GAGAGAGAGAAAGACAGAGAGACAGCCAGAGAGAGAGAGAGACAGACAGACAGAGAGATGTGATTGTACTCTATGTCAGCCATTCCATCTGTGTATACGTGCCATTAAAACTGCATGAAAGATTGCACGATAAAGCAGATCTGCGGGAAATCTGCGCGAATTTACGCCAGTTGAATTGCGACGGGGCTCATGAATTTTCTATGCGGACGGTGCATGTGCACTGTACGTGCCCAATACGTCTGGGTTAGGGAGGGGTTGCGTGGGCTGGGGTTCCAGGAAGAGGATGAGGAGAAGGAAGGGTAGGAATGGGGACTTCAATGAAGTGGACGTATACTGTAGATTGGTCTGGATGGAGAATTAGGAGACGTATCAGGCGCTTTATGCAATAGATCATAACTTGGACGTGCTACTGAGGACGTTGGAATTACAGCTGCTCAACAGACTGAAGGAGGAGGAGGAAGAGGAGGAGGCACAAGAGGAGGAAGATAAAGAGGACCAAGCGAGGCAGAGCAACAACAACTTGATGATTGTGATCATGATGGCGATGATGATGTTGTTGTTTATGTTGTTAATTGTAATGGTGGTCGTAGTGGTGGTGGTGAGCCTGTTTAATACCTCTTAAAATAGCTGCCCTCTGCAGCCTAAGCGGTGCCAGAGGTCATTGAGAGCTAGTTCGGTTGGTAGCATGAGATAACTGGAAAATTAGCAGCTACCGGTGGACTCCCGCAGACACACAGAGCCCGACCAACGGAGTTCCATCCGCTGTTCACAATTGACACCTTTTTCAGATTCCTGGGCCGTGGTCTTTTGAGGAAGAGAACTGTCAAAGGATGTCCGCAACTAACTCACAGCGACAGGCACATCCGGATCTCACAGGTGGCAGAAGAGTCAAAGTCGTATTGACATCCGGATGGCCATCACAGACCAATGAGTGCCACTCCTCCCTCACCGTGTATGGTTCAGGAGCCGTTCGTCATTAGACGGCCGAATAAGCGACCACTTACCAGGTCTGGGGGGGAGGGTTTGGAAAAGTAATAAAACCAGAAAAGAATGAGAATAGAACCAGAATAGTATAGAGCCAGAGAAGGACTGAACAGAACTAGAATAGAAGAAGAATATTGTACGTTGTCAGTCTACAGTCGTCATCCTGACAGCTACACTATTTGGCCCAAAGTGCTCCGATAATAATTATAACTGGCAACCAGTTGTCACCGGGGGCACAATGAGGGCCAACTATGGGCCCAACGAACTGAACTATGGGCCCAACGAACATGGCTCTGCGCTAAACCATAGATATTCGCAGTTGTAATCTCCTCTGTATCATTGCTTCTGCTCCCAGCGACAGTTCGCAGAAACCTCAGTCGATCAGTGACACGGTCCTCTTTCAATCAAATCAGATAAACACAGACGGGCAACGCTACTAGTGCTGATAAGTATATAACTCCATGTTTAATTACTTGTTGTTGCGTTACCGAAGCCCACAACAGCGCTATAAATAAGATCTTGTGTTGACGGATCATTTGTAGTTTATAGCGATCTCTGTCACCAGAGGCGACGATTTGTCAGGCCTGATAGATGGCTTCGCTGGAAAATTCTAAAGTCCGGAGACTCAACATCCGGTTAGGACGGAAGTCGAGCCTCGCTAATGCTGGCTCAGACTGAGATGGGATAAAAAAAAGATAGCCGAGCGGAAGTGAAGCTCAGTCGAATGATGACCATCAGAGTCGTCGTCGACTGATGTAACATCGCAGAGGATGCGACGGAGGATGAGACGGACGGAGGATGCGATGGAGGAAGCTGTTGCGATCGATGCAACCAGAGACCTAATTAGGAAAGAAGATATCCGCCTCTCAGTGTCAGAATAGTCTCTCCTGTTACAGTAGGAGGCGCTTTGTATATTCAACCAACAGATCTAACAAGTTTTTGGGTAAAACAAGCTCGGATACTCACAGTGCAAGTACATCTGTGTAGGCATATTGGACTATCTTTGTAGGCCTATTGGCGTATCTTTGTAGGCCTATTGGTATATCTTTGTAGGCCTGTATACATCTTTGTCGGCCTATTGGTGTGAAGTGAGTAAGTAGTCTTTATTAGCGCGAGACAGACACCCAAACTTTGCAACCTCAAAGCGTACAATGAAAAGTAGCAAAATGTTTGTAAAACGATACAATGTTATAACAGTTGAAAATCTAAGTTTATGCAAAGTTTCTGTAGCTCGGAAACTAACGGCATAAAACTTTATATAGGTCTACGGCTGGCAGATAAACTAATAGCATTGATATTGGAGCAATCATGAAATTGGGTTAATAAAAAAGATTATATTTAATATATTTATACAGTGAGAGAATAACGAAGAATATTTATGCAGCAGTCATGGAATTATAGTATTGAAACGTAAAACCCCTCTTCCGCAAATTGAAAATATGGGAGTGCTTTGCAGGAAGTAACTGGTTACGGCAGTAATGAGATTGCTGGATTCTTTAAAAAACTTCAGGTCGTCTTTCTCAGGAATCAACCCCAGCTTTATAGTGTCTCCAGCCAAACCGTCGCTGCGCCTTTTAGCCCGACGCAGAAGCGAGTCAATCTTACTAACTAAATCTGTTGACAGGAAGCCATCCCAGGATGGAAGAGAATAAGTTAACCGGGAGCCAACAAGAGCTTGAAACAAAATTATTGTCTAGTTTGTAAGAAGGAACTCCTTGCGATCCGAGTACTTTAATTGGATTGGATTGTGGTTGTATAACGTCGAAATCAATGTCACTGCTTCCAGGCTAACAGGAGACTTTTGTGGAACGAGGAGATGAATGTCGTCTGAAACAGTAATAAAAAACCAATAGTAAAAACAAAGTTTTTTCCTATATCCATCTAGTATCCTATAATCCGTCATATTAAGCAGTTACCTCTACAAATATATAGTCCGCGTTCATTTTACAACATAGCGTCCGTTTAACAAGCACCGCACCCGTTTCTGTTGCAGCCAATGGCAACGCGGGCCAATCACAACGCTCCGTATCGGAAAAGGGGATTCCCCGATTCGAAAAGTTTAGTCCCCGATTCTATAAGCTAGCCTCTTTTGGCGGAGCTGAAATTTTGATAGAATGAAGTGTGTGCGCTATAGTCTCTGCCAAGTTTCACGACGATTGAATGATTGTAAGTGGATCGAACTAGTCGTCGCAAGATTTGACTTTTTAGCCTGTGGCTCAAGCAAGCAATGAAGTCAAACATTCAAGCAATCAAGCAAGCAAGATTGTTTTCACGCAAGTTAAACTAGATGGATAAAAAGACTGATCGGTCAGAGAAATAGAGTCTAAGGTCGCTTTCCATAACAACGCATATATACTGGATCCAATACCATAGCCTTGAATGACGCTGCGAATAATAGAGGCGCAATCGGAAACCATGGCACAACACCGCTGCACTGCATGTTAGGATTTGAAATCGCTAAGAGCCATAATAACTTTATCTTTAATTTCAGGTGTATGGCTATTTTTTATATTTTTTATGCATGATAAATTTTTATTAGTTATTGTCTCGGTCTCTCGCAATATACGTCTTATACGTTGGATATAATCTGTCGTGAAGAGAGACTGTGGCGCTGGAGGCAAAATTAAGACTAATGAAGTCCATGGCTTCTGAATCCAGTCGTTCACCACCGTTTTCACCAGGATTACCATCAGCACAACGCCCGATTTTTTATATCGGCTCTGCATGTGTTTATACCCGTTTCCATACTTGTATATGCATCCGTGTACCCTTCTCTATGTTTGCGTGTCAACAACTGTCAAACATTGATCCCTGTCCAATGTGTCCATGTTTGCGTGTATATCCGTGTTAATGTGTCTGCACTTTAGTAGTGGGTGTCTGTGAGTGCTTTTAAGATTGTTCTGTCGCTTTTGTTCTATTTCCATGGCAACTTCTTTATTCCTAACTCTCCACTTTCCTCATCCAGATCCATTTTCCTCCAAAAATATACAATACAATGCAACTGTATTTGATATTGCCCTCCTTCCAAAGTTCAAAGGTGCACACGACAGGCAATAGATGGCGCTGAGCAATTGTTATAGAGGGACTTGCTTCAGGTCCCTACACAGTAACCGTCTGGGACGAGGTTCGAACCCGTACTCTACTCGTTACAGGTCAGGAATTCTAACGAATGGGCCACCGTGCCTCCTCCGTTGCCGCTTCTTGTCGCCCCTCTATTTCACCCTCGCCCCAATCGCCTCTAACGAATCCCTTCGACTCAATATTGCCGTCGCATGCATTGTCTTCCTGGCTCCTCATCATTGACTCCGTAAGTCCCTCTGTGTATCGCTGTGTAAGCGTTTCTCTAATGCATTCCTTTACCTTAATCTCGTCTCTATTTTGCTTATTCGTTCACCTTCCCATGGTTCTCTTCGCTGTCTCTAAAGCTTCTACTACCAAAATGCGTCCGCATGACTTATAACACTTTCGTAGCACCTTTGCAGGCCTGAAAAGAGCGTTGGAACATGGCAAGCTTAGGGATCGAAACGGAAGCCGCTTAAGCCGAAGAGAAAACAAATGTTGGACACCAAGCAGAGCATCGCTTGTGAATCGGGGGAATGTTCCAGAACGATGGTCCAAAGCACGAGGCGGCACGGTCCTCTCCTCCTACTGAGCCTCCTCATCGACTCAAGCGCAGTACATACAGGACTACGGCTCTGTTGCCTGGGATTAGGAGCAACAAGACATAGGAAAACATGCACACACGCATACAGCCATCCGCACAGACACACGCGCCCACACACACGCGACGCAATCTATACATATGTACATATTTGGTGTATGGGCAATGCGTAGGGCTCGTGTATGGATATAATGGCGGATGAGCTGCGTTCACAAGTGAGAAGGGATTACGAAGAATGATGGACGGATTAAGTGGAACGCCAGATGAATGCGAGATGAGAATTAACATCAGAAGCCGAGCGGTAGAACAAGAGACAGGAAGAGTGGACCAGGAGGCATGGAAGAGGTACTGGAAGAAGATGGAAGATGTCTGGAGGAATGTAAGAGGACAAAGTAGGAAAGGAGGAATGGACCTAGGCAGAGAATGGAAATGGAGGTAGAAGAGGAAAGACTATGGCGGGGAGTGAAAGAGAACAAAGTAGCAGAGGAGCAGTGAGCATGGAAGAGGTGGTAGAACAGGAAAGACATTGACTGGAAGAGTGTAAGACGACGAAAAATTAATGGAGAGGTGGACGAGTATGGAAGAAGAAAGAGAAGAGAGGTAAAGACTAAAGAGGAAATGATTGTTGGGTCATAATGGAGGTGAAAAGGAGGGGGAATATAAAGAATCTGGATGATTCCAGACATCGAAGGCTGGAATGGATGAGGCGTTCTTCCTTTTCGGTTGGGGCAACAGAAGAACAAACGATTTATTGGAACAGCGTGCGATTTTTGGTAATGGGGAAACTCCCACTCCCTCGCTCTGACTACCACCCTACTCCCAAGATATAGGAAGCAATTTCAATACACACTTCCCTCCTGTTCATCGGTTTTCCTTCCACTGCGTTCAACCACAATTCACACCTGCTTATAAGGGACACAGATTCATATGTCGAGGGGCTTCGGCGCCACAAGGAGTGGCCCAAGATTCTGCCAAAAAGCATCGAGGTCCTTCACCTCAGATGCTTCATTCGGTTCTAATTCTGCTGAAGATCCGCCTTCAAAAATATCATAATTGTGGTGAAGAAATGACTAACGTTTGCAAAATACCAGGAAATAAAATTCAAAACTTTGATTACCAATATTCATCAGCTATATTGTGATTGCTGCGGCTATTATAAATCTAGACTCCAGAGGTGTGGCTGCATGGCATAACTAGATGCTGCATGTATACATATATATATATACAAAGGCCAGCATACATACGTACACGCGTGCATGTACACATCCGTACGTATACATAAGCATACATACTTGCACACATGCATGCATATTGTATTGTATTGTATTGTATTTTCGTTTATTCAAAACTGGCTGTCATAACGCAGCCAACGACAAAAGTGCGTAACTTATTGTTATTATAAAGGAGCTATATAATAATCCTTGCATTCATAGTTTGCATACATACGCAAGTGAACACACACATACATAATTTATGTACTTGCATGCACGCATAGACTCCAGCGTATACATGCACAGCTTTGACGACTACCCAGACGTATAAATAGTTTTAAATACATATAAATGTATGTATATTAGGATGCGTGTAGAGAGTGGAGGGTTGGACTGCAGGGAGGGTGAGAGTGTGAGAATGACAGTGGGAGGGTGAGAGTGGGAGGGTGAGAGTGGGGACTGGGGGGAGGGTGAGAGTGGGGACTGGGGGGAGGGTGAGAGTGGGGACTGGGGGGGGTGAGAGTGGGGACTGGGTGGAGGGTGAGGGTGAGGTGGGAAGGGGAGGGGTGAGAGTGGGGAGTGGTTGGTGAAACTGCAAAAACAATAATCGCTAAAAGCCATGACGGCGTCGCTGATGTTCACGGATTATGATCTGGCGATGAGTCCCTAACAATGACAGACGGCGGACGATGACTGCAGCAAAGAAACAGCTGCAGCAGCAGCCAGAGGACGAGGAGGAGGAGGAGGAGGAATGTACGCGAAAAGGATGGGTAGACAATGAGGAAGACGTGGATGAAGAAGACGGGGATGAGGAAGATGAAGAGGAGGAAGATGTGGATGGGGAAGTTGGAGATGGAGAAGATGAGGATCAGGAAAAAGAGGATGAGGAAGATAAGGATGGGGAATATGAGTATGAGAAAGTTGAGGATGAGGAATATGAGGATGGGGAATATGAGAATGAAGAAGATAAAGATGGGCGATATGAGGATGAGAAAGATGAGCATGAGGAAAACAAAAATGAAGAAGGTGTGCATGAGGAAGACGAAGGTAATGATGAAGGAACATATGAAAAAGTGGATAAGGAAGATGACAAAGGAAGGGTAGCTTTTTGTTTGGGTTGGAGAGGAATGATGGTGTGTTTGTCCTTCGTCGTCGTCATCATCTTTATCGTTGCTGTTGTTGCGCGTAGCTGAGATAATCTGGAGCAAATCGCAGCTGGATTCATATCAGTAAATCACGGATCGCATGTTGCCTTCATGCATAAGCCATAGCCCGAGCATATCCTCCATCCTTCGATGCACACAAACTATTGGCTGTTTGTCATATGCTGGGCACACGTCGTCTTAACAGCGGCTGATTAGTATACATGAGCAAAATGTGTACTTATTACATACAAGAATAATGTATGTGATAGACATATAGGTAGCCCTGTGTATATCCAATTAGATTTTGTTTGTGCATTGTCTTCTTAGAGTTCATTGTATGAATCGTATTTCAATCGTTAAGTCTGTATATTCTCTAAAACCCCGAACAACCTAGCCGAGATAACCAGCGTGTTTGCCGGTGCTGTTCTACCAAAAGTGAAAAACGAATGAGGGCAGTGTGGGTGGGGAACATTTTCGTCAGGGTTAGGAATGTACAGACAGAAGACCTGAAGGCATATAGTTGAAGGCGTAGCAAAAAAACAAGCATAATAAAAGAGTCGGTGACGGATTTCTAAGACGGTTTGCGTGCTATTGACTTTTCTCTCAAACTGAGTAATGTTCGCGGCTTAATTTCTGTTAAGAGGCAGAATTTCAGCGTCTAGGATTCTGATCCCTGCGTGTCATGCAGAGAGAGAGAGAGACAGACAGACAGACAGACAGACAGACAGAGCAGACAGACAGAGCCAGATTGACAGACAGACAGAGACAGAGACAGACAGAGACAGACAGAGACAGACAGAGACAGAGAGAGAGACAAAGAGAGACAGAGACAGAGACAGAGAAAAAAAGGTAGACAGAGAAGCAAGCAAAGAAATTTTTGTGGCACAGACTAGTGCATCAGAGTAAACCAAAGTCTTATAATTAATGTCTGTCAATGACTTTTCATGTCAATTGTCGGCTATTAGCAAAACAGGTCTATAGGATTTCACCGCACTAGTTGAAATAGGGAGAAAATTCAGACGGTTTCTAATGAATGCAGAGAAAGCAAGAAAACTAAATCAGAATGACAGTAATTATCGGAAAGGTTAACGATAAACATCCAAGGTGAAATGTTGAGTAGGTAAACAGATTTCATAGGCCTGGCCGTCTCTATGTAAAGAATATCTTAGTGGAGACTTATAGACGACCTTCGCACGCATTTGGAAAATGAAGACCACGACCAAAATGCCAAAGACGGATAAACGACATGAATGAAGATAACAGACAATAAGACTTCGACATAGCAAAACAAAAGCATTGTACTTGGGACGAGATCGAAAAGAATGAAAATCATTTATTCTCGTCATTAGCTTAAAATGGTTATCGTCATGCACTGCCGCAAATGATGACGATGATGATGATGACTGTGATGAGGGTGATGATGATGATGATGATGATGTGATGATGATGATGATGATGATGATGATGATGTGATGATGATGATGATGATGATGATGATGATGATGATGATGATGATGATGATGATGATGATGATGATGATGATGATGATGATGATGATGATGATGATGATGATGATGATGATGATGATGATGATGATGATGATGATGATGATGATGATGATGATGATGATGATGATGATGATGATGATGATGATGATGATGATGATGATGATGATGATGATGATGATGATGATGATGATGATGATGATGATGATGATGATGATGAGCATCATTATGATCAAATTTACATAACCAAGTATATTATAGAATGCGACATATGACACTCAAAATAGCAAACTAACGAAATGCCTGTAGTGTAATTGTAATAAATGTGGTCTAGCCATAACCGCAAATGTAATCGTAAATGCAAATGTAAAATGGTTGTAATGTAAAGGCAATGTAAAAGCGATGTGATGTGTGACAGTGTAGTGTAACAGAGTATGTTGCAGTAGGTCCTGTACAGTAGTCGATTACTGTTGATGTATTTTAAATAGAATGATGTGATATGAAGGCATGACTGACCAATTGACATCCTTTAGGAATGGCCAACTTTCAATGACTCCTGTTTCATCATAGTGGCGTTATATAACTGCCTAGATAAGATTAGATTAGATTAGCAGAATCAACCATTACATAACACTACTTCAAGAAACGAAACTCATCAGGCGATAACTTCTATAGAGCCCAATGAATGCGACACGATGTACCAATCGACGATGCGCTGAAGCGTGCTCAGACGCTGAAGATTCCCTTTAATGAACACCGACGCAATGCTTTTTATATAGGCTATTCACGCTTTTTCCGACCACATATAGCCACACTTTTCAATTTGTTTCTATTCATACTTTTCCATCCACTGTTTTTCCCCATCTTTTCCACACTTTTCCATCAACACACGGCCTCAGTTTTTCAATCTTTTCCGTCGTCTCTTCGATCAGAATAAGCCAATTACCAGCGTATATATACAGGTGGAAGACAGATTGGGTTGCACAGGCCATGCAATGCTAATGAAGGCCTCTCTTCATGAGGAACGAAAGATGTTCCTCCAGAAAACCCTCCTTAGTGGGTCTATATAGCTTAACGACGGTGATCGTTTAATAGTCATAATATTCTTTATTGAAACAATCCGGTTGACAAACGCAACCGGTTTGCAGTTATGCAATTGAAACAATTTAAAAACTGACGCGTAAATCTTAACTACTAACAGGATGCAATAACGGCGCTAATTAGCATGTCCGCCTACGGATCTCGATCTCGGTACCTCTCGCTCTCTATGCCAGTGTGTTATCCAATGCGCTAGCCATCACTCATCAGTGTGTTTGCGGTTTGGTTTAAAAACTGCGCGTTAACTATTATAGAATTAACACTTTAGCGACGAACTGCATTAAGGCACTTTTAGTACGCAGTGTTCATTAACGAAACAATAATTATTGATCACACATGCTCCAAAACACAAGATAGCCGTCTTAAAAGTTGAAAATATTACAAAAATACTAGGCCATAAGCCACCCTATGCATATTCCGATATTCGATATCCTAATCGTAATCTCTAAATTTCTAAAGCACTACTTAAAAACCGTTCTGCAGCCGCTCTTCAAATCGAGCTTCAAATCATGTATTGGTCCATCCTCTTAATACTATGTGAAA
Organism: Aporrectodea caliginosa; assembly: GCA_020284085.1. NCBI lineage: Eukaryota > Metazoa > Annelida > Clitellata > Crassiclitellata > Lumbricidae > Aporrectodea > Aporrectodea caliginosa. Next base: position 337,353 of record JACEVL010000911.1, on the reverse strand, counting down.
CAGTCGTCCATTGCATTTACGTACTGTTGCACTCTGCCCTGTGCAGCAACCATTCTCAAACTGCCTTAAAACGCACTTGTTTAGATCAGTCAGATATCCCTGTGTGTAGCGCTTTTATGAGGTGCTCAAAAGGCGCAATATCAAGTATCTTGATATATATATATATACATTATATATATATATACATGTACATAAACCCAAAGAACCAGCTTGTTCCGGAACGCAACGTTGTGTCAGAGTTGCTAAGAGTCTCGAGATACCAAAGTAGAGGTTCAAGTCCGATATAATGTGTGCTTTATAGTTTGTACAATATAAGTAGACTTGTTGGTATATAATTAAGTAACATATATTGGCATTGTTTTACACTTGCACGTATTTCCCTTGGCGTAGGTCACTAACTGGACAACACGTACATGCTGTGCAAGTAATCGCAGTCGTAAGCTCCAAATTTATATAGCGCCACTCGAAAACTAAGCGCAGGGCACCAGACACCACTGTGCAACTAAACATCTGAATCGAAAGTGAATTAGAATTTCTTCTTGTATATAATAAATTTAGTCTGTCCTCTAAAAGTAAGTAAACCTAACACTGTCCGAGATTTTACAGCAGGCAATTGGACGAAGCTAATGCGAACAACTGGACAGAGCTGCTCTGAAATGACCAGACTGGATCTTAGCAATCAAATACAATCGCCAGACGACTAGGTCACTAGCCTACAAAGCGCTTTGTACACTGGCCAGATTCTGTGTGCTATACAGACACACACACACACACACACACACACACAAGTTTATATGTATTTATTAGGGCTGCGGATTTTAATGATTAATTAATCGATTAATCGTTAAAACTTGTAATCGATTTAATCGGCTTGTTCGATTAATTTTCGATTAATTTTTTTACTTATTTTATTACGTCAGCCGACCTATTTCCATAATAAACAATATGACGAACAGTAATAATGTGAAACATTTGAGTGGAAAATTGAGCCATCATTTAGCATTTAAGGTAAATGCTGAGGGAAAAGACGAAGATGGCGAAATTATTGAAGATTTTTGTAGATAGAAGGTAGTTACTAATGACTACATTCCTCAGTTTGACAATTTGAACTTTAGCATGTCGAATGATTGAAGGATTTTTGCAGTGTATACAGTCTAAACAGTTTCTTACGCCTTATGTAACATGGACCAAATTAATCGAATTTAATTGATTAATCTCGATTAAATTTTCTAGATTAATCGATTAAAATTATTTTAATCAGTACCAGCCCTAGTATTTATAACTATTTATATATATACACATACACGTATAATGTGCACATGAGGGCCTAAGGCGACATAAAGAGCGTTGAATGAAAATTGAAAATGAAGTTTTCTTAAACATGCATGAAATTGCAAATTAAGCTTAGTCTATGTAGACGCTCATGTTTATATGAATATATAAATACATATTATGCGCAAAAGCAATGAATATTGAGAAGGAATGGATTTTCTTAATCCCTCAGCGTATTAGTTCTGTTTAAGTCTTTTCAATCGATCTCAATGCATTCGGACGAACATCGGAACATCCAATATTGCTGAAACGGTTCCGTTTATCGAACGAGAATGTTCGGAACTCGGTTCTGTTATGGTTTGCCTACGGATCTCGACAGAGTAGATTGAGGTTCTGGATTCGACGCCTGTAGGCTATGTCTACAGTCTGCTCAAGAGCGCAGCTAATCTACACACACACACACACACACACACACACACACACACACTCACACACACACACACACACACATTACACAACACACACACACACACACAGTCACACACATAAACGAATGCACGTCCACACTCACGCACACCCAAACGCAAACACACACAAACGCCCACACACAAACGCAAACACACACAAACGCAAACACACACAAACGCAAACATACAAACGAACGTGTACACGAGCAGACGCAAAGGAACTCCCGTGCAGATAAACGCGGAGCAGTCTAGTCGTCCATCGTAATATTTCGCCATCGTGTACTATCCCAAATGGGACTCAGTCGCCAAATAAAATTTATTGATGGAGGTGGTGGAGGAGGAGAGAGAGGAAGACCTGGACGAAGGGAGGAGGGGAAGAGGAGAGTGGAAAGAAGTGGATAAGGAGGAGGAGGAGGAGGAGGAGGAGGAGGAGGAGGAGGAGGAGGAGGAGGAGGAGGAGGAGGAGGAGGAGGAGGAGGAGGAGGAAAAGGAAACTTGAGGACGAAATAGATCAGGAACAGTATGAGATTATCACGAATTTGAGTCGGATGAGTTGAAAGAGGCGTAAGAGGGAGTGAGACAGTCAGACAGACAGACAGAGGCAGAGAGAGCGAGAGCGAGAGAGAGAGAAGAAATAGCAAACAGTAAGAATAGAGATTTTAAAAAAAGAGAAGGAATAGACTGGGAAGGACGAATGGAAAAGAATGGAAAACAATAAGGTTAAAAGCTGAGTGAATAGTAAAATAATAAAGCGTGGAAGAATAATGAGAAACAGAGAATTGATTGGACGAAGATAGACATAAAAGAGGAGGAAGAAGGAAGGAGACAGGCAAATAGACAAGAACTAAACGACGAGTGAAAGAAAGAGGGGAAGACGTAGGAAGAGACGGAGGAGGAGAAGTAAAAGGAGGAGGAGTAGGGGTCGAATGAGAGAGATGAGAATGACCGAGTGGGCGATTTTGCTGAGCAGAACAAACATTATCAGTCGCATCTGTCGGTCGTCTTCGCTGGTCTTTCCAATCGCAATGAATAGCTGTCGACCGTCATCTGTCACTGTAGCCGTCGACGACGTTCGAGTTGGCCGACGACGAGGCCGAGGGGCCGAGGGGCCGAGTTTGGACGCCGGCAGACCGGACGTAAAGCGGCCGACGACCGAACGGGGCGGGCAGTTCTTTAATGTTTGTTTTTGAAGTCGCCGCTTTTACGGTTCCACGGGGTTTTAAGAAGAGGTTTTTATAGAAGCAAAGACGATGACAAAACTCTAAGGTCAGACGGAATAGCAGAATACAAGTTGAACGTCTGCAGACACAACAGCGTACGTTTAAACAACCAGACAGGCGCACAGAACGAACAAGATGGCATGAATCAAGAGAATGGGGCAATTCTGTTGTGGGAGAAGCCAATGTTTAACAGCATCTGGGTGACCGTTCAGAATGGACTTGGGTACCCGGGATTTTAGACGTTGAAATGACCTTAACTCAACCTTTTTATTAGGCCTACATTTCAATGTCTCGATTGCCTTGCTATAGGCCTACCTTAATTTACCAATCCCTAACATACATACAGTAACATAGATTACATATCCAAAACATACTTTACCGTACAGTATTTGCATCAGAATTGATGAACGTGAAAATAAATACGATGTGACTTCATGTGAAGTAGAGAGGGACGGCCACTGCATGCAGTGACAGTGTAGTTTAGTGTCACCTGCGACTTAGGAATCGGGTTTTCTCTCTGTGAACATAAAACCTCTGAACTGATTTACTTCGATTCAGGTATGAATGATAAAGCTGTCGAAATCTTCCGTTTGGAAAAGCGATGAGCGATTGGTTTTCCGTTGTTTCATTTCATATCAATTGCCTATCAATCTACAGATCATAACACTGAAATTCTATTTTACGCGCAGTGGCACATTCGGCGCGGATTTCCTTTGAAGGCCGTTCATAATTGACTAGAAATATGTTTTTCAGATGACTACATGCAGCACACGCTCAAGTTGCCTAGGGCGCCGCTGCAAAGCGAAGCCTATGCAGATAGCACTGCAGGGACTGTAGTCAATCCTACTAATGATAAACGCATGACTAAGACTACGTGCAGCTTTTAGGTGAGAGAGAACGAAAAATTAGTTACCGGTAACTGGCGCAGCCAATTAAAACAAGCGCGATTTAATTTCGTAATCGTAATCGTAATCTCCAAACTTCTAAAGCGCCACTCGAAAGCCAAGCGCAGGGCACCAGCTTATTCACGAGCGCTGCGTCTAGTCAGAAGGGTTGTCCGAGAGAGTAGTCCGAAGGAGGTCTGAGTCCGATTTCTAGAGGATCAGAGAGGTCAGATTAGCTGCTAAATTTACTTAGTTAGTACTTAGTCCTCCCGTCCAGATCTGCTTATGGAGCAACACAGTGTCCCCCATTCGTCTCTGCCCACGTCCTGTCCTCTGGGCACGTCCTGCGATAGCCCCAAGCAACTCAAATCGTCCCAGATGGTATCCGACCAATTCCTCAACGTAAGGCAAGTTGTTGATCAAAGACTAGGCACAGATAACTATAGGGACGTAAAGTGATGGAAATTAATGGATATGGCCCAAGAATCTATTTTTCTTAGCTGCTCCCGATTACCCAACTAGATAAATTGCGACTGAGATTCAGCGATTGGACGACACCCACGCCCCAAGTGACACCATAGCCTCCTCTATTGTGGCCCCTGCAGTAAGAAGATCAGATGCTGGGCATTGCAGATAAGCCTGCATGTCAACAGCACTAAGCTGGTTCAAAACAACACAGGGCGCCAGGACAGCTGCGACGTCGGCAATGTGCAAAATGTATAACAATGGGCCAAGAACAAAGCACTGTGACAGACCAAAACAAGTGGCGACCCTACGATATCGAGTGGACCCAACGATAGGGCAAGTCATGTACCCATCTAAAAGGAGCGAAGCCAGTCAAGCGGCTTACCAGAAATACCAAAAGAAACATACGTACATTACAAATGCATGTAGGCTACACATACGTTCTTACCTGCATACATAAATACACACATACAAATACATAATAAATACATACAGACGTCCATCCTATATTTACGTGCGTACATGCATAAGTACAATTTCTGTACAATTAATATAGATCTCCTCTACCACAGTGGGATGGAAGCTGAGGACAGCATAGACTACCTTCGCAATTGCGTGTCTATTGGCCATGCGAAGTGGTAGTGTATGAGCGTGACTGCAATAGACTACCGCCACACGCGTTCTTGTCTTTCTGTGTCTGTCTCTATATCGATCTCTGTCTCTCTATCTCTCTGTGTCTGTTTGTCTCTGTTGTTGTGCCTATGTGGCGCTCGGTCAGTGTCTTCTGAATGGAATGCTAAGAGGTCTATCTGCATCTCGTGTGTGTGCGTCTCAGTTAATTCTATTCCCTCAGGATATTAAAACTATGTCCGAAGACTGTGCCATCTGGAACGGCCAATCACTCGACAAGTTCTGTTATTGCTTCTTATTATTATTATCATCATCATCATCATCATCATCATCATCATCATCATCATCATCATCATCATCATCATCATCATAATCATCATCATCATCATCATCATCATCATCATCATCATCATCATCACCACCACCACCACCACCACCATCATCATCATCATCATGAGTCGATTTGTAAAGCTCAAAATGATGTGACAATATGCACCGCAAATGCGCTAAAGTAGACTATAGATATTAATGAGTTGACAACGTAAATAGGTCAGTCTTCATCACGTTTCAACATCCCTCCAGCGTTTTCTCAACATCCTGAAACGCAACAGGCAGAGCATTTCATACTGTTGGCCCAGATATGGAGAAACGTCTTTGCTCTAGCCTCTCTGTCTCTTCCCGTCCTTAGGGAACGTTCCTAATTCATGGCAACGTGAACAACTTCAAAACGATCCTCTTACTTTATTGACAGCCAATGCAGTATTCGGGGCACATCTTTAATGCAATCGAATTTCCTCGTGCAGCATGCAAATCTTGCTGATGCACTTCGCACATTCTGGAGTGTCTTCGAAAGCCCCTTCTGAACACCAAACAGCAAGCCGATGCAAATGTTAAGTGTCAAGATGAGCGCTGATGAACGGAGTGCTCCAGTCTCTGTTTGGCTTCTGACCAAAAGTAACCTTGGCCATGCAGTCAGAGTGCTAGTCTAAATGTGCTGCGTCATTTCCACGTTCATTTTCAGGCTATTGGTATCCATCCGTTCAGCTCTGACTGCTGGAAATACAACATCGATAAATCTTCCCGATCACATATCGGCGCAATTAGAGTAGGGGTCCATTTCATCAGCATACGAATGTTCAGTCATTATACCGCATTCGGTGGTGGTCAGAAGCAAAAAAAACGTACGTGCATGTACAGACTTTCTTCTTCTCTAGGTATCAGTAAGTCAACATACTTTCAAGTGGAACTGTTCCTTCTGTCTTTACGGCTCTTGTTCCCCGGAGATGTGCGATTGACCCCTTATGATGCATAGTTAACTTGTTATTCAATTTTTCATGTTAGCCGTATATCTAATCACTTTGAAGTTCAGTTACAACAGTATGATGATGATACTCAGCTTGACATTGCTCTATTATCCACTGATCATTAGCAAGTTTTTAAAAATCCAGCAGTTCCTTTTAATTATCAAGCTAACTTCCAATTTTAATTTAAAAAGCACTCAAAAGTACTATTTTGTTAATCAGTTTGTTCCCGGAGTTATTACTCACAAAGCGAATGATGCTAATAAAAAAAGCTACATTATTCGGAATATGAATGCACTGTGAACCATCTTTTCTCATCAGACAACTTTCTTTCATCTTCTTCGTCATCCACGTGTAGTACGTGTACATTTTATTGGCTTTCAGCAGATAGCAGAGAATGACTGCATCTGACGCAATTCCATGTAAGGACATGAAATATTCAGTAGGGAACGATGTGAGTCGGAAGGACGATGAAAACACGAACTGTATACTTCATATTATTTGGACTGTTTCAGCTTGCGAGTGTGTAATTTTCGACGGCAGAGACAAAGTTTATGGTACGTTCACGTCACCGAATTTTCCGCAGCACTATCCGACGAGCATCAACTGCATTCTCTACACATTCATCGCTCAGCCACACCAGATTGTAGAGCTGACGTTCGTCGCTTTTGATCTCCCGTTCCCTCTCACTACAAAGTACGTATATACGTCATTCGATAAAAAAGACAAGGGTTTGTCTGTCTGTGTGTGTCTGTGTGTCTGTGTGTGTTTGCTTATCTCCCTCGCTCTCTTGCTCTCCGTCTTCTTTCTTCTATATCTCTTTTTCTGCGCTCTTTCCTACTTCATCTGTGTTTCTTAGTAATACTACTTTTCCGTCGATTTTTCTCCATTCTTCTCTTCCTCCTCCTCGGCTTGTCATTTTCCATTTCTAATTCTTCTCGTTCTTGTTTTCTCTTGTTCGTGTCCTTGTTCTTGACCTTGTTATTCGTTTTATTCTTTATACTATTTTATGTTCTATTTCTCCCCTAATTTTTATATTTTTCATCCACAGCTTTTAACGACTTCATTTTTTCTATTGCTTGCTCCACATATATAAGTTCTTCCTTTTCCCTCTAATTTTTTCGTTTTATTTCTACCTCTTCCTCTACCCTCCAATCTTCGTAGGCGTTCTGCTCTTCATCCCTTGTTTTCTTCCTCCTCCTCTTTTTCCTCTTCATCCTCCTGCTCTTCCTCTCTTGTCGTCGTCGTCAATCTCCTCTTCCTCCTCTTCCTTCTCCTGCTCTTCCTCCCTTGTCCTCCTCTTCCTCCTCTCCTCCTCCTGCTCTTCCTCCCTTGTCCTCCTCTTCCTCCTCTTCCTCCTCCTGCTCTTCCTCCCTTGTCCTGCTCTTCCTCCTCTCCTCCTCCTGCTCTTCCTCCTTGTCCTCCTCTTCCTCCTCTTCCTCCTCCTGCTCTTCCTCCCTCGTCCTCCTCTTCCTCCTCTTCCTCCTCCTGCTCTTCCTCCCTTGTCCTCCTCTTCCTCCTCTCTTCCTCCTGCTCTTCCTCCCTTGTCCTCCTCTTCCTCCTCTTCCTCCTCCTGCTCTTCCTCCCTTGTCCTCCTCTTCCTCCTCCTGCTCTTCCTTCCTTGTCCTCCTCGTCCTCCTCTTCCTCCTTTCTTCTCCTCCTTTCCCTCCTTTGGCCTCCTCCTCCTCCTCCCTTGTCCTCCTCCTCCTCCTCTTCCCATGTGCTCTGCATAGCTGGTGATGAGCCTAGTCGTAGTCGTCGTCGTCGTAGTCGTTGTCGTCGTCGTCATCGTCGTCGTGCGGTTGATCGACCTCTTCTCACAGAACGACCGTCGTTATTAGCAACGCAATCGCAACAACAGCAATTCTAACAGACTCCGTCTATTGGTCGAACTGTCGCTCTGCCTGTTCTTCCGTGTATCCTCCTCTATATCTTGCCGTATGCGTTAATGTCTTGCTTTTGTATCTCGCTTCATTCGTCGCCAACGGTCAGTAACAGGGAAGAATGAGTCCCTGCGGAGTAGGTCACGTATACGCCCACGCCACCTAACCCACAGCCACCGTACCGTGCTTGGAGCCCTGGAGTTATATAGCGCCAGTTCAGAGCCCATTAAAAGCGCCATTTAATATGACGAAAATTGAAGGCCATCGTATGTGACCGGTTTTTCCGCTCGACTACCTACGTTTATGATTTCATCTCCCTTCTCCTTCTCGATTTTTACGAGTTCTGTTTTTGAGTTCTCGTTTCCATTTTATTCTTGCTTTCCTACCATTTCTCCGCCTCCTTTTCTTCCTTCTCGATCTCTGTTCATTCTCCTTTTCATCCATTTTCGTTTTCTCTTCTTCCATTTGTTTTTTCTCTTCTTCCATTTTTCGTTCATCTTCTCTTCCTCTTCCTCTCTCCTCCTCTTACTCCATTTCGTGCTTTTGCCCGGTTTCCATGTTATAGCATTCGCCTCCTTCTCTCCCTCTTCCACACCTGCGTTTCCTCTTCGCTCTGTCCAGGAGAAGGTGGAAGGAAGGTGGAAGAGCTGCAGTAGTAGGGGGAAGGTAATTAATAAAACATTGGAAACGTGATAACTGATTGGATTGGACTGTGCCTAAGAGAAAGGAGGAGCCTCGTCACCGGAATCAATCACTTAGACCGACCTAAAGAAGAGGACGAGGACGAGGAGGTGATCAGAGATGGAGACAAGGACGAAACGAGGTCCAGACTGTGATCGATGAAGAAGAGAGTTGAAGGAGGAAACGCCCACCAGTGAAATGAAGGAATAAATCAACCTAATACCAACAGAATCACAAAGACGAACGATGATGATGATGGTGGTGGTGGTGGATGATGATGATGATGATGATGATGATGATGATGATGATGATGATGATGATGATGATGATGATGATGACGATGACGACGATGACGATGACGATGATGATGATGATGCTGTGATGACGATGATGTCGATTGTGGTGGTGGTGATTATGATGATTATGATGACGACGATGATGATGATGTGATGACGATGATGTCGATTGTGGTGGTGGTGATTATGATGATGATTACGATGATGACGACGACGACGACGATGATAATGATGATAATGATGATGGTGGTGACTATGATGACGACGAATAACGATGATGATGACTACGGTAATGATGATGATTAGCATTATTACTACTGCTATGGCAACTATTGTTATTTCTTTATTATTAATTTTTACTGTCATTATTTATTATTACTTATTTACTTGTTTTTGTTATATAATGAATGTGATTATGATTACTGTTATTAATTTTTTTGCCCCACGGAACATATGATCCCTCAGAGACTTAGATATTAATTAATTATTTCTGGGTTGGCTAAAACTCATCATGTTCCGGCAGAGAAAAAAGTGCAGCGTTATTATTATTATTTTTATGCCACGAGGTAAAATGATCCCTCATGGACTTCAACATTAGTTAGAAACACATATTTGTTCTGAATGGGCCTTGTACGTCAAGGTATTATATTCATTTTTACCTGAGGTACATGTAGTCCCTCAGGATTTAAAAAAGTTAGGGAAAGCAATATTCTGGGATGGGTTCTGTTCGTTGATGTCGTGCTGAGTGCCAACAATGCTGTGAAAAGCGATTGCATTGAAGCGTTGAATGGCGACAGATAAGCGCTGGTAGAGAAATGTAGTTTCACTGTTGTCTCCAGTTATCTGGGCAAAGCGATGGCCAAGGCTGTTGAAGAAAGTCAGGTCTTGATTATTATTATTATTATTATTATTATTATTATTATTATTATTATTATTATTATTATTATTATTATTATTATTATTATTATTATTATTATTATTATTATTATTATTATTATTATTATTATTATTATTATTATTATTATTATTATTATTATTATTATTATTATTATTATTATTATTATTATTATTATTATTATTATTATTATTATTATTATTATTATTATTATTATTATTATTATTATTATTTTGGAATTATTTGTTTCGAGTTGTTGATGTTATTAGTGTTATGATTATTATGATCATTATAATTATTATTCGCTGTCATCATCTTCCCAGCCATCATCATCATTTCGTTTTGCATATGCCAATGCTATCGACACTTCTTCTACTGGGCGTTTGAATTAAGTAAATATGTAAGGATATTCTTTAATGAGAAGCACTAGCAAACGCACAGCAATGTACATGGCAAGCTTAATACATTCAAGCAATCAAACAAAATTTATATATATTCTGGGTTGGCCAGGTTGAAACAATGACCTCGTTAGCTTTAAAAACTATTTATCTTTGTTGTATCTTCGTTGACGAAGGTGTGCTCATTTCGTTCGTCTGTTCCTTGACCTTGATCGACCAGAGGTCAACGAACACAATCGATGGAACTACGAACTCTGTGGTAACATGACCGTCAACCAGAACAAGTACTACTCGTCAACACCGAGTCTGACGATGGAATTCCATACCGATCATGTCCAGTCCAACTACACTGGGTTCAAGGGAAACTATCGACTAATAGATAAAGGTAAGCAACGCCCACAAGCATTTCGTTATGGTATGATAATATTGGATATAGCTACTGCTCGTGTGGATAGTAAAAGTTTTAAGTAACCAATTTAAATATCAAAGTTTTATATACATATATATAATGTGATCCTGGTGGATTTATTGCTACCGGTGGTGGTGGTGGCGGTGGCGGTGGCGGTGGTAATGATGATGATACACGACGACGACGACGACGACGACTAATGATGATGATGATGATAATCACGACGGTGATGCTGATTGACTGCTGTTTATGATAGACTTGATAGTGATGGCAGACTTGATGATGATGTTTTGTTCTTGATGATGATGATGACGACGACGATGACGATTATGATGATGTTGACAATGGTTTTGCTTTTAGTGATAGACAATAAAAACCTTCTGCTTAATTCGTTAGTCATATGGAGCACAATTGTTGGAAATAATGTTTTGTGGACAATTAATTTGACACGAAACGGTGTCTGATTCCATTGCGCATTCTGGAATCGCTTTACACAGAGCAATAAAAACCACATACGAACCAATTGGCTGATTGAATGCTCAATGGAAGTTAAGCTTCTTGGGAATGGGTTGACAAACACCTTATACGACCATGGACATCCGGTCAGTGACCATTTGATATTGACCCTTAGGTCAATGACTCCTAGGAGGATCCAATTATTCCTAGCGTAATAACCTTTATGCGGCTGATCAGGTGCCTCTAGCAGCCATGTTCAATTTGTTTATAGCGCTTTGGATGGGTCATAAAATGCGTTGTTTGTAAATGTCCAGAAAAATACAGACATACATGTCACTGACCCTTAAGTCAGTGACCCTGAGGTCAATGATCCTGAATTCAATGACCTATCTCACTTTACTCGAATCACAAGAGAACTTTTAAAACGCTTCCATTACTCGTCGTCATACATGTAAGATCATCTGCTTCCTCATCTCAAAACCCTACCAAAACCATCGTAGCCGAACTCTAACTCCTTCATTCAATGAATTTCTACCCGAATGCGTTTGATGTACCCAGAATCCTTGGTTTCTCTTGGTCTATGTATCTTAATTCCACTTAGTGTAACTGTCAGTATTCCAGCCTTTCACTTTGGTGATCCGTAGGCCTATTCGATTTGCTCTTGATCTGTATTTGTCGATTACGGGGTTTGAGTTTGCTGCACAGACTCCATGCATTACATGCAGTCTAGGAGTTTCGCTAGCCTATTGTTGGTTCCAATAGCTGGAACCTGTTACCTCAGTCCCTCAGGACTGACCTTTCCTCTATTTCTTTTGACCAGTTCCGCGCGTGAAAACCTCTCTGGACCAGTGAACACTGACCGGGTCGGGAGCGCCTCTGTTTTTTTAGGGGCGCTATATAAATGCTCGATTACTATTACGATTACAAAGGCCACGGACAAGTGCGTGCGCCTGTTTCTATTGCTGAGCGATATAAGTTATTTTGGTGCACGCGTAAGTTTGGAAGTGAACTTCAAGTCGAGCGACTCCCCTACGCGTCACTGTGCACATGGGAGCATTAATTTATTCATTTTTAGTTTAATTTGAAGGATTCGACACGTGTTTTGTTTGCTGAATATTTACACCAGGTTCAATCATATGGGTAGGCCTATTTCTTGAGGCCGAAAACTACACGAAATTTGAGAAAGCTCTGTTAAATTCGATTGCGCTATGTAAGAAACTTGCCAATCAGGAAACGTTATTCGAAGTCTTGTTTTCGCGCCTAAGTGACGTGACCACACACCTGTATCTGATCTAGGTCAGGCTAGGGATCTAGGTCAAGCTAGGGATCTAGGTCAGGCTAGGTCAGGCGCTGCAACATATACATACATCAAATTATATGGTATACTCATGACGTTGGCTGTTATAATCAGAATCCTGTCATAACGTGAATTATTTATCTTGTGTGACGTCGTCCCCATTGGATGGAGATTGCATGCCACGAGGCACTGCCAGTCATAAAAGACAGAAGCATGTCACGAACAAGACTATAACTTCTTCATCTTATGCACCCGTGCGCCTCATATACTGTGCCACCGCTGTCACAGTATCAGGATTAAGCTGCATGCAAGGCAAGGATTATCCGCCGACGACAGAGGCATATACGGACCGACCGATTGATCGGACAGACAACTCTATTAGCATAATGAACAAGTAACTAAGTTACTAAGTTAGGGGTTATCATTAATCATTATTATTAATTATTACTATTTTTTATTTTTCCCCCGAGGGATCTCAGGTCCCTAAGGAATTAAAAAATCATCCACAACATTGAATACACAAAACCATTCTGGAATGGATAGAACTCGTTAGGGTCCGGTGTAACAAAAGTGCATCGAAAGGCAATGGCGTTAAAGCTTTGGATTATTGTTATTAATATTTAATTAATAGCTTCTATCGCGCGGTGTATAATGCACAAGGCATCAACCGATGACGCGTTAAGACCAAGACGTAATCAGGTCAACATCCATCACAATTAGCAATATTCTGTGTAGTTCTTTATTCTAATTTCCAGAACCTTGCGTGTTATTGTCTTGTCGAATGAACATGAAGGTTTTTATCTGGTCAGTGCTATTTAACGTCACCCTCACCCTTTATCCCAGGCTTGGGACTGGCACTATACCAGAGTACAGTCAGTGACGGAATTACGTATCTCTGGCCTCTGTTCAACTGTATAGTCCACGAAGTCGCCAAGTTTTCTGCTCAAAGAAAACAACGTCGCTAACCCTTCCTTCTCATAAGAATGAACATTTCGAACAAAACTCTGGTCCAATTAGCTACATTCGGTTAAGCATAGGGCCTACGTCCCATGCGACTCCGTTTGTGTGGTTGTCGGTTCGTCTCCCGATGGTGGCATATTTCAGAGATTTACATGTAGATCTCGGTCTAGCACAGTCCGCACACGGAGTCCTTAAAAGGCGTGGTACCCAATCAAACAGACAGCTGCCCCTTACCCCACCGCAGGGAGGGGTAAAGGGCAGCTGCCCCCAACCCTGCTAAGGCTGGGTCCTGGGATTCGTGCAAATCCGATGAGTTATTTCTTCATTGGGGTTGCCCTCCTTTGTGGGATATGATTTATTGTCATAGACCTTTTAGCAGATATAACAGACGGCGCCTCAGTAAGATTTCTAAATTGGCGCATCATAAATGTCTCTTAGCCACAGCTAAGCCTGATATATGATGCTGATATCATGCTCGAAATCACAGTAAAGCATATAAGCCAGGGATATATGAGAATGAATATATGTCACATTGCGTCAACAGCATATACATAGGCCTACAGATATAAATTAGCCATGGGTATAATAATATTATCGTAAATCGTAAATCGTAAACTCGATATTTCTACAGCGCCCACAAAAGCGAAGTCGCGGGAACCAGCTTATACAGGCGCTTAACCAAAACAGAATCGATAGGCAGGGGGTCAAAATCCAGAGAGTCAGGCAGGCAGACAGTCAGACGGCTAAGGTGGATGATGCTTAGAGTTGAAATGGCGAGGAAGGTGAGGGGAAGAGAAGGAATCGGGATAGGATTTGTGAAAAAGCAGTGTTTTCAGTTTTGAGTGGAAGACCTGTGGAGAGATAGCAAGAGGTGAGGTTTTGGTGAGTTCATAGGATGGATCGGATATTTGTCGTAGCACAGGCGGGAGTTTGTTCCAAAGAGGCGGGACAGCTATGGCTATGGAACGATTTGCAAATTTAAGCGATGAGGTGACGGAAGGGCGGAGCAGTGTGAGGGTGGAAGATGAACGGGTTGAACGAAGAGGTTGGACCGAGAACAACTTACGGAGATACGAGGGCTGAGAGGATTGAAGCGTATTGTAGGTGAGAGATAGGACTTTATATTCTATTCGTTCAGGAATTTTGAGCCAGTGGAGTGATTTCAAGACAGGTGTGATGTGGTGGTGTTTGGGGGTTTTGGTGACAGCACGGGCGAGGGCATTCTGAATGGCTTGAGGCGATTAATTTGAGTGGTATCTATGTTGAGAAAGAGAGCATTGCAGTAATCTAATTTAGCGTGAACTATTGATGTGGCGATTGTTGATGAGGTTTTGAAGTCAAGCATAGGGCAATTCTACGCAGGTCACGGATGTGCATGAAGCAAGAACAGGAAAGATGGGTGATGTGATCGGAAAAGCTAAGATTCTGATCAAAAGTCACACCTAGGTTGCCAGGAGAATTTGCTATGAATGTGTGAGTGGATACAGAGTCAAGGCGAGGAAATAGAGGGATCTGGAATTTTCTTGAGTTGCTCACGGAGGCCTATAAGAATGAATTCAGTTTTAGAGGGGTTGAGGCACAACATGTTTGAAGTCATCAGGAGGAGATTTGTTTTACCACAACAAGAAGATGATCTATGGAGTCTGCTGGGAGAGAATGAAATGAATAATTGGGTGTCGTCAGCGTATAGGTGATGGTCAACTGAGGATGCTTTGATGAGTGACTGAGTGGAGTTGTAAAGGATGAACAATAGGGGCCCAAGAACAGAACCTTGCGGAACACAGGTGAAGGGCATGAACGATGAGGTTTCTGGTGTTTTAACCAGACGGGAAAGAGATAGGTCTGAATCCAGAGGAGAGCAGTGTCAGTAAAACCATAGGTAGACAGTCTTTGGAGTAATATGGTGTCGAAAGCTGCAGAAATATCGTCACCATTGTTGATGACTCTGTTTGTTTGAAGGGTTCTTGAGTGCGCTTGGTAAAACCAGACTGGTGCGGGTTATGGTTTGGTCAGGTAATCATTTATCCGAGACAGGACTATGCGTTCAGGTTAGTTTAGAGATGAATGACAGGTTGGAGACAGGTCGGTAGTTTGAAAGTTTCTTTATCAAGTGATGGTTTCTTGAAAGTGGAGTGACTAAAGAATGTTTGAAGAGGAGGGGAAAATTGCCAGTAGACAAGGAAAGGTTGATTATTTTGGTGATGATGGGAACGAGAATAGATGAGCAGTCTTTCAGTAAGGAGGTAGGTATAGGGTCAAGTTCACACTGCTTATTTGGAAGAGATTGTAACAGATGGGATATTTCAATCTCTGACGTTGGTTGGAAGACAGATAATGATGATCGAGGTGGGGAGGGTGGACGGTCGTGAGTGGTGGGAGGAGTATCTGGAGGTGAATCGATGGTGGTTTTTGAGAGTAGTGATTGAAGAGAGAGACGGAGGGTAGTAATTTTGCCAGAGAAGAAGGAACAAAACGACTCAGCTATTGAGGGAGGTGGAAGAGAGTTTGGAAGTGGGCTTGAGGAGTTCCGGTGGAGGAGTTGGTTAATAGTTTTCCAAAGAAGGCGAGGATTAGACGAACGGGATTGAACTAGTGAGGAGTAAAACCTCTTTTTAGCCGTAGCCAGAAGGTGATGGTATTTATTTGTGGCTGATTTTAGGGTAGATAGAAGTTGAGGATCACGGGTTCGTTTGAAGTGCGCTCAAGGCGTCGACGGAACAGCTTTGAAGGACTAGATATGAATTATACCAAGGGTTCTTGGAGTGGGAGCCGGATTTGGTGATAATAGGAGCGTGCTTGTCAAGGAGCATGGAGAGAGTGGTGTTGTAGGAAGACAGTAGGTCATCGAGAGGATGGAGGATTTAGGACGAGGTCTGAAGAGGAAAGATCTTGTGTGAAGGCTTCAATGTTTATGGAGCTGATGCGGCGGAATGAATGAGAGACGGGGTCAGGAAGTGGAACAGGAAGTATGTTGAGGCGTGTGAAGATAGGGTAATGATCGGAAGGTGTGTCAAAAGAGAAAGAGATATCGGGCGATAACTTTGAGACAGATGATGTGATGATGAGGTCAAGTGTATGGTTGTGACAATGGGTGGGGAAATTGACATGTTGAACTAGGTTAGTAGATGACAAGAACGGCTTCATAAAATATGTCTATGTGCATTATATATGTATACAGTGCTTTAGGTTATAAAAAGAGCTGGGGTCTAAAATGTTACAGGTTACGGTACCTCAGAAAAAATGCACCTTACAAAAGCAGCATATTAGCAACATTGGATGTTGATCTGCGTGAACTCATGTACAGCGCCTTTTTCGGCCTCGGCTGAGCTACTGCGCTATACAAATCATCATCCTTCTCCTCCTCCTCCTCCTCCTCATCCTGCTCCTCCTTCTCCTCCTCCTTCTTCTTCTTCTTCTTCTTTGCATTCTCCTTCTTCATATTCTTCCTCTTCTCGTTCTTCTGCTCATTCTTGCTGTTGTTGTTGTTGTTGTTGTTGTTGTTTTCTTCTTGTTCCTTTCTTTCTTCTTCTTCGCATTCATCCTCATCATCGCCATAATTTCTCGTCGCTATTATCATCGTATCTTTAATGTAAATGTTAACGTATTTTGGACCTTAAAAACTACATACAATTTTTTTAACTACACGTCATACAATCATACATGCATGCATATTTATCACTATCCTTGTGACCATTTCTCTCATCAATGTAATTAATAAATAGCTTTTTTCATCCTTCTTCTCATCATCATCATCATCATCGTCGTTTCCGTCATCAACATCATCGTCACTATCATCATCATCATCATCATCATCATCGTCAACATCATCATCATCATCATTATCATCGTCACTATCATCATCATCATCGTCATCGTCATCATCTGCCGTTCCTCCTCATCACTATTATCGTCATCGTCGAACGGAATGGTTTATGCTTTAACGGCGCCTGGATCGACTGAGATAAAGAGAGATGCCGACCGTAGCAGATCTCCAGATGTAGGCCTAGTAGCCTATAGCACTGGCACAATCTGCCGCATCAACCACAGCCACTGCAACTGTTACTCTGTCGCCGCAGACAAAGAACCATCCAACCGTTCGACATCATCATATTGGTCAGATATGAGGAACCAAGTTCAGCCATGCATGCTCCAGCAACGCCTGAATAAAAAATGGTTAATGTCTGTCTGTATATTTGCATGAACATACTTGTATAAATGAATATGTATATTCATGTATGTATATTATATAGATATATATATTTATATATATATATATATATGTACGTGGATATTTGTTTTGTTTTACAAATCTTTAGTTACAGTATTATTTGCATAGCCTAATGTACTTTTATATAATGTATCAAATTATATAATGTATCAATGTCCTCGTATATATGTTATTATGGGGTATATGCTTGTGCCTGTTTATATGTATAATTTGTATCCTTGCATGTTTATTGGGAGAACCGTTTAGCAAGGAAGCTTTAGTGCTAGCGAAATGATCCGGATATTTGGAGTACTATAAATCGGAGCAGAAAGCGTCCGGGACAGTGGCGTAACAGCCATATAACGAGGGTGGACAAAGTCCAGGGGCCCCGAGGTCCAAAGGGCCCCCAAGCTTTTAAAACTGAAAAATTTCCTGCACTGTTTGCCCGTTTTTTTGTGACAATAATTATTAGGGAAAATGTCACATTATGTCAATAATGCTTTTCAGTTACATGATGTAAAGAAAAGACATCTTGCGAATTTCATAACTTAAATATTGATGACAAAACACAACGAGAGTTTTAAGGGTTTTAGAAGACTCTTAGTCTATTTTAAAACCACTGAAATTTAACTTGGAACATGCTTAATTTTCCATTTTAGCCTAATTTTCCTAGCTTCCTTTTAAAAGCTGTGATTGTGCCCACTGAGACAGTAGGCCTACAATCATCCAAACCATTCAACAAGTCTACAGCTCATGACGAATTTCTGTTCTAATGCTCCTTTCAGCTTCTTAAATGCCGAAAGGACTTGATAGACACATTTGCGAACAGAAAGCTAGAATAGTCAAATTCGTGAAGAACTACAGACTACAGTCTACATGTTCACTACATTACTGTGTAGGCAGTGCCACAGTAGCGTCACTGGTGACTTTCAGCTTACTGTGCACTGTTTGGTTAACTGATGTAGGCCTAATATATTCCTTCGTATACATTTAACATCAGAGAGCGCCTCAAGGCTGAGTCAGGGCTGTAAAAGGCTTGCTTTTTTTGTTTTTGTTTTTTGTTTTTTTAAACCCAAAAAACCGCAAATTTTTGTTTTTTTTTGTTTTTTTTTACAAATTTAGAAATTAGAAATGACAAAATTTGCGTCTCTTCAACTCTCTTGGCAATTGTTATATGGTCTTTGTTAATTTCGTTTAATGACATTCTAAGGATCTACTGTTCTAGTTAATTTCAATTATATGCATCTGATTAATTTGAACGGTATCAAGCCATGTTTACGAGTGTTATGGTCCGAAATAGGAAATCTTAAAAACAAAAACAAAATAAATTAAAAAAACAAAAAACAACTTTTCATTTTGAAAACTTGTTTTTTGCACCCCTGCTCTGAGTATATATCTTGAAATGGCGCTATATAAATGTTCAATTATATACGTACGTACATACATACATAATGGCTAAGGGCCCCAAGCCTAGAGTGTCCAAGGGCCCCCGGCTAGCTTGTTACGCCACTGGTCCGGGATTACGTATCCAATCGATGTGTACACGTATGGACAGATACAAGGGGGTATGCGCAGGAGGATGTATGCTCCATAGACAAATTGCAGCGTACACAGGTTGTATGCCTGCACGAGGTCCAATTATCAAACAGACAGACTGATAAGGTATAAGGTGGTGTCATGGATGGTGTCATGGATCTATGACATCCCCTTATAATACGCTTTGACGGTCTCGATTTTGTTGATAAAGGCCTACAAGACAGAGATGGGGCAAACCGACCAGTTAGGCTCTAAGCAATTGACAAAACGAAATGTTGTGCATATAGGGCCTATAATTTTATTGTAGGCTACCTTTTGGCGCTTTTTGAGAGATAGCAAACGGCGCTATAAAAATACCGTCTGATACGCATGCATTAGTTTGATTCATTTAGGCTATATATGTGTTTGCTTTGGAAATTAACCCATTCTATTGCAACAGGTCTCAACCTGTGATGTAAGTAAGTAAGTATATTCTTTAATGAGAAGCACTAGCAAACGCTCAGCATGTACATGGCAAGCTTAATACATTCAAACAAACAAATATATTTTTATACAGCTTTTATTTCTTTTGAAAATCTTCTGGGGCGTTGTTAGGACTCGTAGGGCCTTCCTCGAGTACGAAGTAACTTTTATAACGCCACGGGTGGATTCAGAGCATCTACATGGGTGAAGTCAAAGCCCCAGAAAAGGTACTACCATTGCAAACATTGGTGCGTCATAACTGATGTCATATACGCAAGTATATGGAAGCCTAAGTAAAGTTAAACAGTAGATCAACCGTGCCTCTACAGTGAAATGTCGGACAGACGCTTATTTCCTGTTCTTCGAAACGAGTCGGCATATGACAAATGGACAAACGGTCAGTTGTTCGCAGGACTAATACTACTGTTTAAGCATACGCCACTGACCAATTACATCGATTAGTTACAGTGGCAAGCAGGCCTACATCTATGTGCAAACAACTTTCTTATGGTCGTTATATATAGAATCTGTTCCTGCGATGTGAACCCGCAATCGAAACTGGAGGCAGTTCATCGTTACTGTTATGTTTAAGGGTTTTCGACTTTCCAAACAATATTCCTCAATACTTAAAGCCTAAACCGTAAATCTTGTCGTTACCAGAAGCACGCGTCACGTGACAATTGCTTCTTCCGTAACAAGCAACTTGCATGCCGAGGTCGATACCTGCATTATAAAATACTCATTCGCAGCAGCTCATCCCACTATTTGGAATTCTTTTCCTCCTCATGCTCATTCAACCTATTTTTCGTTCTGAACTGAAAACCTAACCTCTCTAGACTATATCTGTCTGTCTGTCTGTCTGTCTCCCCCTCTCTCTATGCTTGAGAATCACAATATTTGCTGCACCTCTGAGCTCTTGTATGGGAACAGAATATTTCAATCGCATTTTGTATTGTATCTTATTACATTTTCTATTGTGTTTTATCGTAGGATATTTTTATTGTGTTTTATCGAATTGTATTCTACTGTAAACTGTTCCCGGTCCTTTCCTTATCAAGTCTACTGTGTATTGGATCGTATATGTACGCGTGAATAATCTATCGGTCATTTGCCGATGCATGTAAATCGTTGCATACAACCGTTGGCTCCAATCTGCTACATGGTTCTGTACGTAACTGTCGTAAAATAAGGATGTGCAGATTCTACAAAGAGCCAGAGATAAGCGAAGCAGTGACAGATTTATTTGGCGAATCAGTGTCGTAGATATCTATAAGGGTCGACCAGGCCCCTGCTCTGCCCACCCCCACCAGGCCGCTGGTGGTCAGTCCACCCACCCGTCCGCCTGACGGTCGGTGAAGGAAGATTGTTCCTAAAACATTGAATATATATACTCAAGGCAGATCTATTGTCCGTACGTATAACGCTGTGTTGTTTTATAAATGACATTGTTAAAAATAGCTTCGACGCATTATTAAAACATGCCATAAATAACTTCGTTCATCACATTCTCCTACTTTATCTGACATAGAAAAATCCATCACGTGCTATGATTCATCAGACGTGGACTTGATCGGTGCAAAAACACTAGAACACTTTCGGGTAATTGTTGTATAATACACGGACATCAACCTATCTGAACTCGATATATATCCACAGATCTTCGGTCCTGTAATTTTTTTACAAATCTTTGAAGGTCTTAAATACGCCATTCAACGGAGTGGACATCTAGCTGTAGGCGTGACGGTATTATGTAAAAGGAGGGACTCCAGCATGAAACAGAAAAAGTCACAGGTCTTATATCTGTAGGTCATGTAAGAGAACCAAACGGACTAATCACATTATATAGCGCCATAACGTTGTTGACGTATAATATTTTATTCAGTGAGTTGGATTGCATGGTGTAGGGCATACTGACAAAGAAGCTATAATAAGCGACCTGTTGTCTGTTGAGCAGTGTTTACTGTTTACGCTTTGACTCTATAGCGGTGGGGCGCGGTGGTGTAGAGGTATGTTCGGTGCCTTGCAGCCGGAGGGTTGCGGGTTCGAATCCACCTCAAGGGGGTATATTTGGTGCCTTGCAGCCGGAGGGTTGCGGGTTCGAATACACCTCAAGCCGCCGCGTAGGGACCCTGGGCAAGTCCTTCACTCGCAATTGCTCATGCGCTTCGGCGTGAAACCCCGATTCAGTGTCCGCGCTGTAGTCGGGAGCGCCTCTGAGTAGAAATCTTGAAGGGGCGCTATATAAATATCTGAAATGAATGAATGAATGAATAGCATACGAAATTCTGAAGAAGAATTTAACTTAATTGGAAGAACTGGACTAAACTATCGCCTCAGCTCAAATCAGACGGATGGAGATTTCCTTTTCACTGCTGATCGATCCACATTGATTCCAGAAGCAGAATGAAATTAAGACTTAGCATTTAGAACAGAAATCATTGGAAAGTGACATTTCGTTTTTCTTAGATATGGTCCACCGTCCACGAACCACGTTTAGTTTAATTCTCTTGGCATTAATTAAGCTACTGGTGGAATCAGAAGATCTGACGGTAATAATTAATTAATCCTTTAGATAGACAGAGTCCTTTGCTGGAACACGAAATGTTTTAAATTCAAGGAAATATTGCCATTATTAGGGCGAATTTCCTATTCGAGAAGAATTGCCACTCTAGAAAAACTTGCCATTCTAGAGACGAACTTGCCATTATTCTCGCACTCAAACGCAGTTTATAATCAAGCGTGGAATTCTTATGAGAGGCTCTTAATCAACCCAGTGTTACTGCCAATATAGGCAGTTGCGCGGTATATATATATATATATATATATATATATATATATATATATATATATATATATATATATATATATATATATATATATATATATATATATATATATGTGTGTGTGTGTGTGTGTGTGTGTATATATATATAATAAACACGTCTATTATAAGCCTGTTATCTGGACATTTAAATGGTTTTAAAGCGCCTCTCATGTCCACGTCTACAAAATATAAATGCATGCCTCTGATCGTCAAACATAATGTTCACAGGTGTTAGGTTCAGATGCTGGCTTTCCATTTTACTCTCTTCGTGGTTTTCCTTGCGTAAAATTAGCAGTAGGACGTGATGGGCGCCTTGCATGGCTGCCAAACAGTTAAATTCGACTCCTGTAATACTTGTGATCATCCATTCATACTATGAATTGTAATGATACTGCGGTGTGTCAGTTTGAAATCATAAACGAAGATTATTATAAAATCATCACAATCAGAGTTCATTTTTGCGTAACCATGCAGAGGAACTTGGAATACCTTAATTTTAGCCGACACCATTAAAGATAGGATTTACTGTCCCTCTTGCAAGATTGGAATCAGGATTCTTTTCGTTTTCAGTCACATCCCCTATAGAGACACTTGCACAGTATTAGCATAATGGAATGTCATCACTGCATGCACTCATCAATCACTTCATGCCACATCCTCTACTCTTCGTATACATAGACCGATGGTTTCCAATCGTTGACTTGCTCTTAGGCTTCAACTTAGTTGCTGAAATTGATGTGTTACACTTAAGCCAGTGCTCTCGAGGAGGCAACTTACAAGGGGTCGATAACCTGGCCTTACATAGGGTCGAGAACCTGGCCTTACATAGGGTCGAGGACCTCGCCTCACAAATGGTCGTTGGCCTTACCGTGTTGATCTTCAAAACCGACAGTTAAGGACACAAATTAGTGTCTTTCATTTCTGGAGATGGATTGGGTTTTCTTATATGTCCATTAACGCAGTCTTTCCTTCAACACTATAAGCTTAAATAAGCCATAAAACATTTATAAACAGCCTTGCACTACTATGACACCTATAACAAGTAGGCTACACTTATAACCCATAACACATCTAAACCTCTTAGCCCTTTTAAACCATTTAGCAGCAATGATGCGTATAACACCTAAAATCTGAACAATGTCTAAACCTTTTAAACTTCCAACTAAGCCGACCGTTCATCCTTTAGTAAGTAGAGCTGCTAATCGTTTGCAGATATCTCGGCTATTTTCTACAGAGTCTTGGAGCATAATATTATGTATTAAACGGCAATCCACTTTGAGAAGAATTTGATTAGGCCTAGTAAAAAAGATTGCATAGGACTGTTCGTGTTTTCTCGGCATCGTCTGTATGTATACAGACATCGGCCTTCAAGGTCAAGCCTCCACAATCACGTATGCGATCGCAGCCTTCTCGAGGTATACGTATATATATACAAGTTCAGTATAATAAGTAATTTATAAGTTGATGTCTATATGTACATATGCCAATAATATAGATCTATCCAGACTCAAGACACTTAGGCCAAATTATGCCGTAAGCATCTTAAAACACGTTTTCTATTATGTTGATTCTTATGGTCTCTTCTGGGCTTTTGGCACGAGCCGATTATGTATGTATGTATATGTATGTATGTACAGTGCCGTTTTAAGGCCTAGGCACGCGAGGCACATGCCTCGGGCCCCGCGCAACAGAGGGGCCCCGCGTCGACCCATAAACAAAAACTACATCGCGACCACGTAATAACAATAGGCCTACGATAATTATTAGTAAACTGTAAAAAATATTATAAGTTCTACAAATTCTGCAAAGTAAGAACAATAACGCATTTTTAAACAAACGTCTACATTTGTAGTTAAATATAATTTTTGGTAATAGGCGCAGTCTTAGCAGAGCGCATAAGAAGTTAGACTGAAATAAATCAATAATTTTAGCGAAAACAGTTTCGTGTACAGGCCTACTTTTGTTTGCTTTCACTCGTCTGCCTTTACAACGCTATAAAAGAAATTTCACGTCTTGGTAAGTTGATATTAAATTTTAATATGAAATCTCTGTCTTATAATCTAGTCATTTTATAAATTGTTTTAAATTTCAAATTATAACAAAGCGTAATAAAATTTCTTGCAGATAGTAGGGCCATGTCGGAAGGCCTACTCGGTAGTGAACTTGGCAAACTTACTTCATTTACACCTCCAATTAATATATTGACGTTAAGTTATTTTAAATTAATCAAGAACGAGTTTCGCAGCCGTATGGTGCATGAACGGTTAAACTGCCTGTCTGTCATGAGCAGTGGCGGCGCCAGGGGGATAGAGGGGCTAAGCCCCCTAACTGCGGCTCAGCCCCCCAAAAATAGTGGGAAATCACTGCAAATAACAGGGAGGAGGGGACAAAAGGGAAGGAATTGGGTTATTAGCCCCCAAACCTGAAATCCGGCTGCCGCTACTGGTCATGAGCATAGAATCAGAGATAGGCTAATCTTGGCTTTTAGCATCGGAAATAATTTCTGTATTTTTTGCATTTCTCAATTTAAAATGGAAGTTGGATTGATGAAAATTATTCTTGCACAAATAGAGGATGGATTGATAAAATAATTATTGCTTAAATAGAAGTTGGATTGATGAAAATAATACTTGTATAAATGGATGCTGGATTCAGTGGATTGATGAATAATAATTCTTGCTTAGGCTAAATAGAAGTTGGATGGATGAAATTAATTCTTTGCTGAAGACGACCCGATTGGAATTTGTTAACAATTATTGCAAATTAATTTCCGACGCTAAAAGCCAAGATTACCGAATCAGATGTGTAACATGGAGTTTTTGAATTTCGATGATATTATTAGAGATTTTGCACAGAGCAAAAAACGAAAGCAATTTTTTAGAAAGTGTCCTGACAATCCAAGCATAGCAAAACATTTACCAATTACAATCTCACTTTCAATTTGTATAACAAATTAACAATAAGAACTTTTTAAACTAAACTTTTATTTTACACTTGTAGTATACAAAGATTGCTGTCTTAGCTGTGTTAGCAGTTTAGTACCATAATAATAAAGTTGACAAAATGACACATATTATGCACATTCAATGCATTTATGCAATACTCTCTATCTGAGGCTGAGAGATTGCGGCAGAAATCTGGTTACGTTTCAGGTAAAGGTTTGTGCCTAGGGCCCCCAAACTCCTTAAAACGGCTCTGTGTATGTACAGTGTATGTATGTACTGTATATATATATACACAGACTGTGTATACACTGTATATATAAATATATATATATATATATATAAGTTCCTTTAGATACTATCTGATACTGACGATAAACATTGACTAGGCGTGTTTCTTTATAAAATTACGATCAAATTGTCTGAAAGAGGCGAATTTGACGTATAAGAATATATATATATCTGATGTAGCTCTGCACGTTTTGCATGCACGTGGGTGTATGTTTGTGTTGCCTCTTTAAAATAATAATAATAATAATAATAATAATAATAATAATAATAATAATAATAATAATAATAATAATAATAATAATAATAATAATAATAATAATAATAATAAGAATAGCCTTTCCAGAACAACGCGCCCCCCTAATTTTTGCAATCCTGAGGGATCATATGTACCTCGGGGATTAAAAATAATAATAATAATAATAATAATAATAATAATAATAATAATAATAATAATAATAATAATAAGAATAGCCTTTCCAGAACAACGCGCCCCCCTAATTTTTGCAATCCTGAGGGATCATATGTACCTAATAAATAAAAAAATAACAATAATAATAATAATAATAATAATAATAATAATAATAATAATAATAATAATAATAATAATAATAATAATAATGCCGTTCCAGACGTCCATCTTATTGTCTCCGGACATTTTTTAGCGGCCTGAGGGATTAGAACTACCTCGGGTAAAAAAAAATAATAATAATAATAATAAAAATAATAATAATAATAATAATAATAATAATAATAATAATAATAATAATAATAATAATAATAATAATAATAATAATAATAATAATAATCTTTTCTTTATTGAAGCGCCTGACAAACGCACTGCGCTGTACATTTACATGTTATGCAATTTAAATCTTAACTACTAACAAAACAGACAGCTTGCAATACACAAATGCCAAAGAAATTGCCTCTTTATAGACCTAAGCCGAAACCAAGAACAGCCGTGATGTTTTGGCGCAAAAGAGACTCTCATAGACGACAGACTGAGTCCTTAACGTCCGTTTGATGAGCTCAGCAGCTGAAAGAGTGAACACTTATTTAAACTGGGCCTATTGTTGAGTGAGTCCATTCGAACGGTTTCTGAATGGATCTAAGGACGAGATATAACGAGACGAACCATTTGAGAATGATTATTATGCCGCATTCTGAGGAGGAGCAGACTGATAGCTATAGTCAGCGCTAGTTGTCGGTCTGTGTGGCTGGAATTGCGGTGACAATCGCCTCACTTCGTGGTTACAATGGAGGAGGGTCCGTGTCTGTAGAGAGAGAGAGAGAGACCGTACGTCGCCTTCAAATAGCCCGTGAAGATAAGCTCATGAATTGATGATAAGGCCAACCAAACAAACAGTCAAATGAACGTAACGCCATCCTACGACCGACACACGTTCGTCGATATTGCAATCGACATCACGAGTCAACCATACAACAGCATGAGGCAGATGGAAGACAATGCATGAATCTATGTGTGTGTGTCCTTACATACGTACGTTTGTATGCGCATGTAGCGTGTATCCATGTGTGTAAGTGTGTATGTATGTATGTATGTATGTATGTATGTATGTATGTATGTATGTATGTATGTATGTATGTACGTATGTATGTATGCATGTATGTATGTAAGCGTGTATGTAAGCATGCATGTATATAAAAAGGTAGGTATACGTTGGTTGGTATGGGGTATATATATTTGTATGAATGTATATATGCATGCATGTACGTACATGTATCTACATGTATGTATGCATTATATGTAGGCCCTATGTGTGTTTGCTTTTATATATGTATGCCCGCAGGTATCTATGTGTTTACGTATGCATGCTGATTTATATAATTATGTATGTACATTGTACATTGTATGCGCGTATGTTTGTATGTATTTATCAAATCAAAATCAAATAAAATCATTTATTTCTGTAACCATCAGAAGAGAAAAACACATGAAACAATAATGCAAAGGTTTTACATGCACTGGCTACAAGGGAGCCCAGAAGGGATCATGGATGGATTCCGTTAAGTAGGGACAAATAAAAAATTCAGACAGGCAAAAGAAAGTGTGTATGTTTGATGTACGTAAACATGAACATGATTGTGTATCGTGCCTTTCCAAAAATCGAAAATTGAACGTTTGTGTAAGCTTACTTAGATGTTGTGTGTGTTTGACCGTCTTTCCATTTGATTGTTTTGCTGGTCGACTTCTGTCTGTCTGTCTGTCTGTCTGTCTGTCTGTCTGTCTGTCTGTGTAAGTCTGTCTGTGTAAGTCTGTCTCCTGTCTCTTGCGCTGGAGCGCTCCATGGCTGCGGCCAAAACATCTTACATGTGCATTTGGTGACCAGCCAAAAATGACGACGAATTGGCCTTCCGATTGCTGGCCATAAGTGACCCTTAAGGGCGCCATAAGCCGACCACAAGTGGGCATTAAGTGGACTGCAAGTGGACCCCGTGTCTTCCGGACTAATATTGCACCTACCTATCAAGTCTTCGTTTACACTATAGTTGGTTGCTAAGCAACGGAAAGCCGGTGTTTTTTGGAACTTAATCAAAGGAAATGTCGAAACATTGGTTGCCTTAACGTCGTTCTTAACTAAGCTAATGACTTCTATAGCGCATGATTTCTATAGCGCAGTCTGCACAGTGCACAAGGCAGCAATTAAGCGATGGTCGCTTCAAGTGGAAACGTAGTCAAAAATCCAAAGCCGCTGAATAATAAATCTAAATCATTATCCAGTCCGTCACGGAAACCATAAATGAAGGAAGAGCTCCGAAGGATAACTGGATGCAATGAAAGCAGCTCAGCTGATGGTGTTTCAATACCTGCTGGATGTCAGAAATTCAGAATGGCAGAACCGTTATGCAGCTTTTCTGTAAAAATGCAATTATCACAACTAACATGATAGACCTATAACTTTTTTAGAACTTGAAGTAGTGTGGAAATAGTCAGACACTGTGCTTGAATACATGCAACGTTGTTCGTCATTAAGACAAATAACTAACTGCAGATGGAAGAAAACTAAATGAAATTAAGGCCAGCTAACCTGCTGTCGTTGCCGTGAGCAAGGTTGCCTTACTCTGAAAAAGGTTGGGAGCCACTGAGGCAGACTAATATCAAAATAAAGTAGTCTTAGATTTGGATAATGGAAGCTTAAATGCATATTACTGCGTATAACAGTTATGCGAACGACGCCATTTTGTATTTCCTCTCTAATTTAACATCTATTATAATTTCTGTCAGATTGACTCATTTAAATGCAAAACATGTTATTGTAGTCTGATTAGAGTCGAGCGAAACTCTATCCATTCATGTAAACTTTAACTGGATTCGCAAATTATAAGACGTGACCAAATGAACGATTGGCATTTCTCTACATCTAAAAATGGAGTTATAGGGACAAATTAATCTTACTACATGTAGGTTCCTATCCAACCGTTGTTAATACTATACAAGTATCAAAGTCAGAATCTATTGACTAGGCGTCGGTGATTGCACTGTCCGTATTAAGCCGTCCTTATAATACGTCGGCATTTTATCTGAATACGTGTCAAAGTCTTTGGAGTTCCAGAAAAACAAAGTTATTAGTGTTCAGAAAATCTTTTCTTTTCCTTGTGAAGTTATGCTGTGCTAAGAATGCACGCAAGCCGGAAAGAAATTCTTTCGTTCGTCAATAATATACATATATTATATTATATATATATATATATATATATATATACGGGTGTGTGCGCGTGTGTTTGCATGTGTGTGTGTGTGTGTGTGCGTGAGTGTGTGTATGTATGTGTAAAGTGACGCTGTGCAAGCAGCATAGATGAGTAGTGTTGTTTTAATAATGTCTCAATTTTAGTTTTAGTTTTAGTTATAATTGTTAGTCTTCATTTTTAGTTTTAGTTTTAGTTTTTATTGTGTGTCAATATTAGTTTTAGTTTTCGTTTTAGTTTTTATGGATCAATTTTCGTTTTAGTTTTAGTTTTAGTAAACTAATTTTAGTTTCAGTTTTAGTAAGTTTATTTCAGTTTTAGTTGTACTAATTTAATTTCAGTTAATGTTTTACCAATTATTTAATTCCATTTAAATTTTAGACACAAAAAACTAGATATTCAGGGTTTGGTTGTCCCAGCAGCACCAGTCACTTGAAGTAGGGTAATTTCGCAATATTAGTGTTCCAAATTATTAGCCATTTATTGTAAGCGTTTTAGCGTTGGTCGAATACAAGCTGGATTGACGAAAAGAATTCTTGCTAAATGGATGTCGGATTGATAAAAATAATTTTTACTTAAATAGAAGTGGGATTGATGAAAAGATTCTTCCTTAAATAGAAACGGGATTGATGAAAAATAATGGATGTTTAAATAGAATCTGGATTAATTAAGCGAATTCCTGCTAAATAAAATCTGGATTGATGAAAAGAATTCTTGCCCAAGTAGAAGTTGGATTGATGAAAAATAATAATGCTACAGTGGACGAAAAATTAAGAACGCTAAACTGCGAAATTAGAAGTGCTGTGTTCAACCTAAAGTTGAACACAGCACTTTGCCGCATCAAGCTCAATACTATAATAATAATAATCCCAAACAGGGCTGTTCTTTGGTCGATACTCGTCACGCTACAAGTCAGAGACGAGTGATGCTTTCGACATTACTTCATTAATTAGGCCTAAGTGAACTTGTCGCAGTAAAGTACCACAGTTTTTGTTAATATCGAAATAGATGAATTCTTAGCGGAAAGTAAATAAAGAAAAACTGGAAGTAGCAACATCTCGTTCTCGTTCTCCTGGCGTGTCTTAAATTAAAATAGATGAACAAAATGTTAGCAGAGCATACCGTTTGCACATAATGCTCAAGGCAGTACAATACAAATGATGAATGAAGCAAGTAAGCTTAAAGAAAAATTTAAACAAAATTATTTTTTATAAATATAGTTTTAGTTTTCGTTTGATCAATTTTCGTTTAAGTTTTTATTGCTACAAATTTCGTTTTAGTTTTAGTTTCCGTTGTCTGCGTATTTTGGTTTTAGTTTTAGTTTTGTCAACGAAAACGTTCAATTTTCGTTAATTGCCATTTTTCGTTTTCGTTTTCGTTGACGAAAACAACACTATAGATGAGTGGTTTTCCAAGTGTTCTGATCTGACTTACCACCGACCACATACGTCCAACCGCCTAAGATTTGTAACGGAAACAAACAAATACGATCGTCAGGGTAAAACTACTGTCATTGTGACTGTACAATAATTGTAATTAGAAACTTCTATCATGATGGTGTCTGATGCACAAGGCATCAACCGCACGGCACAACAAAACCAAGCCATAATTAGGTGAATAACGAGAAGGTCATTCCGATAAGATAAAGAGGCAGGATATATGGTAGATAAATAATTGTGTTACGATGTAGACGAAATGACATAAGTGACTAAACAAAACTGAGAGAAACAGGGAGAGACTTCCAAAACACTCGGTCCAGCAACCGAAAAATCTCGTTCACCGAGAACACTTCTAGTCTTAGGTATGACCAGAGAAGGATACTAGGAATAATAATAACAAGTCTTGAGAACTGATTATAATCATTATAATTATTATAATTATAAGTGCCGTTGCCGGCCAGATTTCAATGTTTTATAAATTGTGAGCCTCAATCTTAGACCATAGAACGAGTATGCGCATATTACGAATATTAAGATTTGTAGAAATTGACGAATATTAACGAATATCTAAACTGGCCAACGAATATTAAATTTTGTAAATTTCTTTTCATTCTTAATTCTTCAAAATCCGGGATTAATTGTACAAATGTCAGTGCCAAAAACTAGGCATTAGAACAGAACAGTGATAAAACCACTGCACAAATTCTTAAATTAGTAGTTTTAAATTAGTTCTTAAGCAAAACGGAAACAGTGACGTCATCAACGAATACTTACGAATATTTACGACTATTAAAAACCCCTAATATTTACAAATATTTACGAATATTAAAGCTTCAAGTCACGAATTCTCGTTCTATGTCTTAGACCAAACCTTTACTGAATAGGAAGCAAATGCAATATTTACGCACAGAGGGTTATAAGTTCATATTTTTGGTAGACTACTAGTTATGAACCTTGGCGTTTCAATATATTTGACTTTTTGATACTAGTAGGAAGCGAGTTGCAGTAATCAAGGCAATTTGAGACCATTGAGTTTGTTACACCATAATCATAATGTTGCGATTGATTTCAGGTACGTTTGAGGAGCAAGATATCTGCAAAGACTAGCACTCCCAGAGACGTACTCTCCCTTGCATAGAGTGGTTTTCTCTGCTATCTGAATTTTATCTGTTGCGGGAAAATAGAAATAGAAATAATAAATAATTTACCAACTTGCAGTAAAGGCGTCTGTGAATAAGTCGATTTCCCAGTAAGGCAGCTCTAGACACATTAGAGAAATCTGCAGAATGTGTTTGTGCAGTATAGGTCCATCATTCGATGTGTCTTGTCTGTTTGTCTGAAATGGAAGATGTCTTATCTCTTGATGACTTTATTGTCGCATTGCTCAACGTTGCTTAAAGTGCGCATTCACTCAGTGCTGACGACCTCTTCCACAGTTAAGATGCAATGCTGATGATGGTAACGCCGATTGTGATGGTGAAACAGAACAGACAGCTTGTTGCTGCTACAACGGCTGATAATAGCAGCCTACAAACATGATCCGACCCAACGGGGGCTCGAACTCGGTACCTCTCGGTCTGTGTGCCAGATGTTATCCAATGCGCCACGGGCCCCCCCCCAAAGATGTCTTATCTCTTGATGACTTTATTGTCGCAGTGCTCAACGTTGCTTAAAGTGCGCATTGATGACCTCTGCCTCCCCAACACAGGTCCAGATGCGGCGGCTACTGATGGTCACGACGCCGATGGTGATGACGATGCTGATGCTGCTGCTACTGCTGTTGCTGACGATAACGATGATGATGATGATGGTGATGGTGATGGTGGTGGTGGTGGTGGTGGTGGTGACGATGATGATGATGATGATGATGACATGACGATGACGATGACGATGACGATGATGATGATGATGAATCGATTAATGATGATGGCTATGAAAATGATTACTTCGGCGATGATCATGATGGCGATGATGAAATGATGATACTGCTGATGCTTCTGATGATGGTCATCGCCGACAGACTGGTGTCCACTGTCCAGTATGTAACGTCGGAGTGGCCTGAACACTCGCGAGGCACTCAACTGTGACGCTCTGCTGTCTGGTTGGATGGAGCGGATGACCCAAATATGGATTCCGTCCTTAGGAGAACCAAAGATGGATGAGTCGCCTGAGCAGGAAATGGTAAAAGCTCACCCATATTTCCACATCATTGGCTATACCATCAATAACTCAGCCAAAACTCAGTATCACAGTACGCGATAAGTATCCACGTTGGATTAATACTCGGATCACTCAGATAAGTCTACACACAACACACACGATTCAGATCTAAGTATGGCTGAGAGTCAGATGACTTTAGACTTTATTAGATTGCGTACGGGTATATTAAGATTCTATAGACTTAGCAATATTGGAATGGATTAGACCTGCCTTGCTCAGATCAGAGAAGCTTAGATCCGAACAGATCGAAGAGGAACGGAAAAGATTGGAAGAGATCGAAAAAGACCAGAATATCAGATTGGATTGACTTTGATCTAATCTAATCTAAAGATTTATATAGTGCCATTATTATAGTGTTGGAGCGGATCTGTTCAGGGCAAACCCCGGCTGTGATGGTTGATGCAAGGCACAGGTCCAATGTCAGGGCAATTGATCAATCAACCGTCTATTGCATTTGAAGACACCTGACCCTCCAGATGAGCCGTTGCTAAAGTAGAGTAGATGCCACTGCGTAACTGTAATCGTAAGTTAATTACAACACTGTAATGAGCTCTTCGTCGATGGTTTCGCACTGAACCACAGTGATGGTTGTGGTGAAGGACAGTCTACTGCTGATGCTATTGTTATTTTTTACGACCGGATATCCGGGGCTTGACTGATGGTCCTCTAAATCCCTTCTCTGTACAATCAATCAATTCATTCGAACTGTTCGTCAGTGTCAGGCCTCTTGTGGCCTTCCGTCGCTCTGAGGGTCGAACGGTCGAGAACCAGATCCTTTAGGGAGTGGCAGGCGGGTGTCGGTGAGCAACAGCCGAAGTCACTGACCCGTTATAAATGACAATCTGTCCCAGGCGACTACAGACATTCAGAGAGAATATCACTCTTGCTGCTACTGATACCACTGATGCTGCAGCTCATCTTGCTGCTTCTGCTGTTGCTTGCCGTGCTCTGCTCCGTTGAGCAGAATCTTGAACATGAATCACACTGATGATAAGAATGTTTTTTACCGTTGCTTATCTCCCGACATAACTCCAGAATCACACCCTTCACCCCTTCCACGATCACTAAACGCTCCGCTAGGATCGACGTTTTTTCTAAAATATGGCCTTGGGCGGCGCATGTAGAATCCCAAATGCATGTCGCGATATCGTTCATCGCAGACCTTGGGATCAGTCGCCTACGTTCAGCCTCGTTTCATTCTAACTACAACAGTAAAGAAATTTTATCACAGAAGTATATGCTCGGGCTATGCTCCGGCTAAAGGTCATTAAAAAAAGTTCAGCAATAAGCAAACAAATTCAAAAATGACTACAAAAGTAATGAAAATTTAAGGCACTGAAATTTCACAGCGCTGCACAAAAGCCACGTCAGGAAGTCCAGCTGAAGCACCGGCGTTATATCAAATCAAGTCCGCCACAGTCGGGTTGTTTGATGCTTCTTTGCCAGGTCAGAATCCCGGGAGGGGATGAATCCTAGGAGACAGCATGGTGTCTAGGCCTTGATGGCATCGGTGGAATTCGTTCCGCCAGAAATTAATGGCTTAAGAGAATGCGGACGATTATTGTAATCGGTTGTAAGCCATGCAGGTGGGTGGGGGTCAAACGTGGTCGGGTTCAGTCCGCAGCATCTGGTCAAAGGCCTGCCATCCTCCTCAGCAACCTGCACAGCAGTCGCATAATCCGACGGCGAGATGCTCTCGTCGCCGCTGGGTCCTCCGCATCCTCTGGTTACCGTGGCGACCATCCTCATTAGCCCATCGCAATTTATATCTCGCGGGCGCTAACGACCCATCGCCCATCCTTCACTACCCATTGTTAACGGCGCTGGACCCGGTCTCCGGCCGTCCATCCACCCTCCCATCCCTTGGCACACACCACCGCCCCTTAACATCAGTCAAAATCTAGTCCCGTGTATATATATATATATATATATGTTCTGTTATACGGGGATATTTTGCATATATTTACATAAATACAAACTATATGTACTAATGTATATTCAAGTTCTTCTATTTATGCCGAAAGTGTATCAGCAATGCCAATAGTTTGCATTTATAATGACAAGAGGCAGTTTGCGTGTTTGTGCGCAGGCCCGTGCAGGGCTGGTAATAGGCCCAGGCCAGATGGGAAATGTATACGGCCCCGTTTTTTTCAAACTGCTCTTTAAGTATTTTGGTAATCAATGAGTGCTAACTAGTAGTAAACTACATATTAATAATTATGATGGCATGATTTCTGTATATAATATACATGTACTTTACATTAGCGTATATGAATATGATGTAACTGCGTAGGTCTCTAGGCGTATAATATTGGAATTTGTATAGATAGGTAACAAGATATGGGCATCACAATTTGAAGGGCGCTATATAAATAGCTAGATTCACACATACATACAGATCCGCATTATGCAGTTGGTTGCAGTCTTCTTCTTCGACTTCTTCCAATGTCTCAAGTTGCAGACTTAAATGTCTTGAAGATTACATTGATTATCTTCTCACAGCTCATGTCCAGTTTATGCACGACACTTCATCGTCTACAGCATCGAGCTACTTTGCTGAATTATATATAAATATATATATAACTATGTATATGCGTGCATACTTCCATACTTATACAGACGTATATAAATACATAGTACGGTACATACATGCATACACATATAAATGTATACATACTTAGATACTTGCATAAATGCACACATACACCTATACATACATAAATAGATACACACATAATACATACAAACATGCAGACGTGCATATATGTATTTCAGTAATGATAAACAATATGTTGATTAGTGGTATTTTTAGAAGAAGGCGATGCGGCTTCATAATCGATCAGTTACAGTTTTGTTTCAAGATCCGCATAGCAAGAAAAATGGTTCCACTTCCCACTTTAGACGATCCCTTTGTGAAGCATTTGCCCATCTCCTCAAGTCTTTGTAAGGCGAGCTATGTGTATGCATGCATAATTGTAGGCCTACATATTTCGTCTTATTTCTATCACCGGGGTTAGAATAAGAAGGGAAAAGAAGAAAAGGAAGAAGAAGAAGATTTTTTTATTGTCTTTACAACAATAAAACAAAAATTGATGAACAGAAAAGAAGATAAAGAATATAATAGAAAATAAACAGAGAGAGACAGAGGGAGAGAGAGGGAAGAGAGAGTGAGAGAGACAGACAGAAACAGAGACAGAGACAGGTAGAGAGAGACAGAGAGGAAGAGGAGAAACAATAAAGCAAAAATTGATGAACAGAAAAGAAGATAAAGAATATAATAGAAAATAAGCAGAGAGAGACAGATGGAGAGAGAGGGAGAGAGAGTGAGAGAGACAGACTGACAGACAGAGAGGAAGAGGAAGAACAAGAATAAAAACAAAAATTGATGAGTGTCAGAGCATCTTAAGTAAAGCCACCATGTCCCTTAGTGTAACATAGGGGAGGGTCTCACTCACTTCCCTTCGGCCCTTGAGCCGACACTTGACGAATGGACAGTGTATCACGGGACCTGCCATTTACTCCGTCCTCCACTAAATTATGCTGCTTGGTGTTTGGGGAACGTCTATGCAAACAACTTGCTCGGGGTCTTTACCCGTAGTTGATCCAGGAACCGCTCGATTACTAAGCAAGTGCGTTGTCAATAGGTCTGTACCAACGTGTCGCTCGCACACCGGAATATCTGCAGTCGGCTAAATTCGTGACTCAGTCTGTGGAGATAGACAGAAAATAGAGCGATGTCATTTGGTCGAAATCACTTTAGTCAATATTATGAAATATTTCTGTGACTGTTTCGACTAATTTAAGCTGAGACAGAGGATTTTTGTGTCTGCATCTGCAGAATAACGTTATGGTGAATCGAAAATTGAGCTAAACACAGAATGTTATCATTGTTTCTCTATTTCTTCAGTGCCACTGTTTAATGACTAAACATGAGTCGATGGCGCTGAGCAATAGCACGAGATGGACTTGCTCACGGTCACTATAATTATAGAAATCCTCTAATTCGAAGCTTAATAATAATAATAATAATAATAATAATAATAATAATAATAATAATAATAATAATAATAATAATAATAATAATAATAATAATAATAATAATAATAATAATAATAATAATAATAATAATAATAATAATAATAATAATAATAATAACGACAATTTATCACGCACAGCGTGTTCTGTCCTAGAAATGTTCTTTGTGGTCTAATTTGTAATGCTTGCCGTTACAGTTCACGAACTGTGAAATTAGGTAAATAGTCTACAATGACAACGCAAAATTGATTTAGACTATCATAGCAATTAGCACAACTGTGACAACTATCGCACATCACAGTTATATTAAGCAGGCTTTTACATGTACTCCATATACAATTATCGGCTTCATTGTGGCAGCATTACATGCCTCTCTCTAGGCCAAGACGTTCATTACTTCATGCATAAAGTAATACTAGACCTATACGCAAGACTCTTTTAGCAAGCATTATAATTTGGCAAAAACAGAATTTTTTACATTGATGAATTCAATCGATGTGGATATGGAATAAAGCGGTTATTGCGGTGCACATTGATGGCATGGAAATCCCATTTCGATCGACTGAATGACCTTATTTCTGCCTTGTGCGTCGTCAACAGCTTATAAACAGCGCCCGCTGCTGCACGCACCCTTCGAAATAAGGCAGCTTTCGTTCCAGATGCAATATGCAATCTGGCGAGATCTCTGACCCGAGAGGAAAGCACTGGCTTTCCGTGGACGAGAAGGAGGAGGAGGAGAAAGAAGAGGAGGAGGGAAGGAAGAAACAGAGGAAGAGGAGGAGGTGGAGAAGAAAGAGGAGGAGGAGGAGGCGGAGGAGCGAAGAGGAGGAGGAGAAGAAAGAGGAGGAGGAGGAAGAAAAAGAGGAAGAGGAGGAGGAGGAGGTAGAAAAAGAAGATGAAAGAAGGAGAAGGCAGATGAGAAAGAAGGAAGAGAAGGAATAAAAGGAGGAAGAAGGGTGAGGAAGTAGAGGATTAGGAACAGGAGGGACAAGAGGAGAATAAGACGGATGACGAAGGAACGCAGGAGAAGGAGGAAGTGGTAGAGCAGAATAAAGAGCAAGAGTAGAGAGCAAGAAAAGCAGGAGGAGGAAGGGGATGAGCAAAACAGGAGGATGGAAGAAGTCGCTCGTATGTGTGTTTGTGTGTATGCATGTGTGTGTGTGTGTGTGTGTGTTTGTGTGCGTATGCGTGTGTGTGTGCCTTGTGTGCACTGTGTGTGTGAGGGTAACTGCTGTTGCGAGGCATCTGCGTATTGGTCGAGTGAGAATTTTCCGAGCGCTAAATTGAATGTTAACCCGATTGGTTTTTGGGAGGTAGGTGTGTCAGGGGGCGGCTGCGACGGACGGGGGCAGAGCAGCTGCCGTCAACAGACATTAAATTATCGCCAGAAATTCTTTGATTCCGTTGCTCGCAAAGAAAGTGGTGTCAATAAACAGTTGAACTGGAGCGAAGGGGAGGGGCCGATTGCAGTGGTTGGAGCAGGCTTCGTCTGTCACCTTTGCCTGGGTAATTTACCCTGACACGAAGGGGAGAAAGAGGGTTTCTGAGAAAATGGAATCGCCCGGTGGTGGCTGATAGAGTGACAATTACGATGTCAGGTCACGCATCAGACGAGATCGATTGTTGTCCAGCCTACAAAACCCTACACAGTGTAATCGCTTGTAAGCAGGACCATGCGGGCAGACGCACACGGTAGCCGATTGGTTAGAGCGATCGGCCTCTAACGCTGAATGTACGGGTTCGAACTGTCGCTCAGGTGGTTTCTACCCCACTGCTAGCATTTCCAATGGCACTAAATGGGCTCCACATAGGCTCTATATTGGCCCACATGAGAGTATGGGTGCCGTGTGAGCTCCATGCTGGCATGCTGGTAGAGTGTGTAGGGACCTTCAGCAAGTACATGTACTTCACCCACAGTTGCTCAGCTCCATCGATGTGCTGTCGTATGGTCGTGTGCGCACTTCTGGACTTTGGAAGTAGTGCTATATCAAATACAGTTGTATTGCGTTGCATTATCTGTGTCAACGTAAAAACGTTGCTACCGAACAAACTATGGTGTCACATTGGTGGACACAGACGCACATAGAGAAAAAAGACACATAGGCAAACACGTAGACATAGAGGCAGACATATGCGTGCGCATGTATACAGAGGTACGCATAAATACACAAATACATAATACGTTATGCCTAAACACGTGCATGATTGCACACATTCATGCATACATTCATACATATAGGCATACATGATGACGTACATGTATACGTGCAAACATGCATTCGTGCACTTGAGTAAGAAGGTAAACAGAGAGGCTCGCATACGGTTCACTGAAGATCCGCTGAATCGCTCGAGCGATTTGTTCAAAGATTTAGGCAATTAAACCATGTTTTCTTTCATCCTTTGTGCCCGTAATTGTTCCAGTTTCACTTACGGACTTGTTTTTATCATTATTTTTCCGCCTAAGGGAATCCTATCCATCTGAAGGTCATTGGAATTATCACGCCCTCGGCTGTTTTCTTTTGACACAGCATTGCGTGTCAATGAACTGTTTTGTGGGATTTCTCGTCGTATTTACGACCGCCTTTTATAGGATTCTGCTTCGTGTGTGGTCCTTCGGCAGGTCGTTTGATGTTCGCCGTATCTGTTTTCTTGTTGCCCTCTGTCGGTGTAAAACGTCGTTCTCTCGTCTGAAACTCGACACGGATTATTTTCTCTCGCCTTCTTATTATTGATTCTGAATCGCGTTTCCGCTCTGAGGCTTTTTATTCTTCAATTCTTTCAAGTCGTCTTTTTCCTCATCCTTCCTTTCTTTCGTCCACTGTGCTTCTTCTTCTAACTTTCTCTCTATCCCTTCCTGCTTTCCTGTCTAATGGATATACGTCTCTGTTCGTCTATTCATCCACATCCTGCGTCTATACTTTTCTTGCCTCCTTCCCTCACTTCCTGTCTCTGAATGGGAAATCTGGTAGGGCGCTATAACAAGTGTTCTTGCCTCAATACAATCGCTTCCTGACTCACTGCTTCATAGTACCTCACTTCACGTTCCCTCCTCTGCTTAATACAGAAGCTTACATGCCTCCCTTTCTCACACTCTTATATCTGTACCGTGACTGTCTCACGCAAACGTTTCCTTTCTGTTGAGGTCTGCATTTACCTCCTTCCATCCTTCTCTTCCTTTTTCCTCTTCTTACCTTCTCTCCTTCCTCCCTCTCTTTCATTCTCTTGTCCTTAATCCATTCCTTATTTCCATCAGTCCATCTTCCCTCAGTTCCTTACCTTACACCGTCCATGCTTCCTAGTACGATTTCCCACGTCAACCGTTAAATATCGGAAGCAACGAATTGGTGCTCCTTGTTGTTGTTGACAGATTTCCCTTTTAGCACATCTCATTAATGTTGGACGCATCGCTAATTGCACCTTAAGTAGATCATTCTGGTTCGAACGTTCAATTGACCTTTCGGAAGATCCCACCAAGAACCTCTTTCCCAGAACATCATCAGCCAACCAATTCACGCCTAGCAGCAGTCTAGCGAATAAACGACCCTCTATGTCTGCGCTGAGTTAGGTAGGACGTCCGCCGAACGGACTCTTCCGGTGAGAGCCTGACAGTCTCTGCTGTGAAATACACGGTAGTCATGCAAGGGACGGCGTGATATGGGTCACTTGTCGACGATGTGTCACCGTGGTTACGACAGGGTCCCGTGACAATTCAGATGACGTGACGCGAATAAGTCTGTTGTGACTGCGGTGCAGACAGACAGGCAGGCAGACAGAGAAATAGGCTAGACTTTACATCGCCTCAGATTGCGACTGGAGAGACCTGTCAATGGCCTCAATGTGGTTCCGAATAGATATTACGCTGTAACTGTTTATAGCAGTGGTTTTTATTCTGGACGGTTCCTGCAGGGTCAGTACACTCGACGACTCCTTCCCACTGGGTCTGAATAACAAAAGGTCCTGAACCAAGTAACCTACCACAGAAGACGATGATTACTTCGTACATTGCTGAGGCAAGTGCACCGTGCAAACTTTGTGGACTGACTGAGCGATGTTGACCTGACTTCTGCGTACTTTCCTAAGCCATCGGTTGATGCCTTCTGCATTGGACATAAAAGAGGAGCTACAGAAGTTGCCAATTATTACTATTGACGGTCAAATCGTGATCATCCTGATTGGTTCATTTAGAGGGGATTGAATCTCAAGAAGAGACGACGCAGGATTCGAACTCACTCCGCAAATGTTTAGCAGACGAATACTAGCACTTTCGCGACGTAACCAAAAGGTGCTATATTAAATGATTAGACATATCCATCCATCCATTCATTCATCCATGCATACATACGTGCATAAAAACATATAATTATACATACAAATACACATGCATACATACATACATAAAAAATTACATACATACATACATATAATACGCACATACACATAACTGCATGGGGCGCGTGGTGTAGGGGTATGTTCGGTGCCTTGCAGCTGGAGGGTTGCGGGTTCGAATCCATACATGAAGCCGCCGCGTAGGGACCCTGGGCAAGTCCTTCACTCGCAATTGCTCATGCGCTTCGGCGTGAAATCCGATTCAGTGTGTCATAGTTGGGAGCGCCTCTGAGTAGAAATCTTGAAGGGGCGCTATATAAATATCTTAAATGAATGAATGAATGAATGAACTATGCGTTATGTTAAGTCTCGATGGAGTTCTCCCATAAAATGCCAGCCCGACCGCGTTGACTCTACTACCATTGTTTTCTCTTATAGGTTACTTGGCTCAGAGCACTATCCGGACGCATATACCCAAATCTCAATGCGTACAGCGTCGTAAAAATAATTTAAAACATATTTTAGCCATGTTTTCATTGCTCATCCAACTTCTAATTCTACTATAACATATTTCCATTCCTCGTCCAGCTTCTACTTCTACTATAACTATTTTGATCGCTCACCCAACTTCTAGTTTTACTGCAATAATTCAGCATCAATGCCATGGTTTCATCGTTCATCCAACTTCTCCTTCTGCTATAAATATGCTCATCCAGCTTCTAATGTTACTGCAATAATTTACGATTAATGCCATGTTTTCATCGCTCATCAAACTTCTATAGTTTTGCTATAACATATATTTATGAACTGCTGTACGTAGGCCTATTGGGATTTGGATATTTGCCTGTCCTAACCAGACCGACCGGTTGCTTTGGTCGCAATAGGGTGAAGTCCATCTGCATGGGCGGCCATTTCACCAGCCTTAAGCTTTGATCGAATGAGTGGGCGGAAGCGGATATTCTATGTCCTGTTCCTTGTCTTAAGTATGCGCCACGATAAAAACAACTAAACTAAACTGATTGAACCCGTTCTGGGATTGCTCCCTGCACCTGTGCCAGCCCCTGTGCCTGCCCCTGTGCCTGCCCCTGTAACTGCCTCTGTGCCCTCTACGGTGCCTCTCCATCTGTCTCAATCTCAGACACCGTGTTGCATAATTTATGCGAATCAATTCATATCTGAGACTAGAAAAAGCCTCGCCAGCTCTAAACGCAAGGATCCGATGCTGGCGTGCAGAGCCCGACTTCGGCTTTGTCGGTCCTTGGGAGACCAATAAAGGTAACCTCACATAAATAAGGAATCTAGAGTACAACACGATGGGTTCCAGGAATTCGTCGTCGAAGCGCAACTCCACCGAAATGTCAATCGTCCGAAGCACCTGAGCGGCAGTGGCTCGGCGCAGTCGTTATCCGGGTAATTGAGGTCATCGCCCAATAAGAGCAGGCGTCACTCAAACCGATGGAATTGCCGGAAAACAATAACAAAGTAAATTTCATCAGCTCAGAAATAAGAGAGCAGAGCATGCTCGGGACCGCCGCCAACGCCGCCGCCGCACGCCCTGTTGTTCGGCAACGCCCGGCGCTTGGCAATTACCACTGCGCCTCGTTTAAGCGAGAACGCCTCTGATTTAATGGCCATAACAAATCGACGGCTGGCATTTGTGTAGAGCAGTTATACACGTGGTTGGATGTCTGTTATGCAATACTATACAATGCAGAACGATGCAAAGCAGCGCAGTAAAGTGCAATGGCCTATATATGACGGCATATAGACTCACAGTAGAACGCTGTAAGATGCATTTCATTGCAATATCGTGTTATTAAAACTGCATAATACAGCACAGTGCCATACGGTATTATACAAGAGGATGCAGTTTATGCAATGCCATACAATACAATGCAGAATTAAACAACACAATGAAATACAAAATAATAATACACAATTAAATACAACACAATACAATACATTTATTTGCATTGTAGAGCACTCCACAATCCAAAACAAGGCACTATTACACTACAGAACGTAGCACAGAATCATATAAAATTGTACAATACAACAAAATCCAATACAATACAAAATAATAATTACACAACACAATATGAAACAAGACAATACAATAAGATAAACACAATACAGAACTATCCACCGGTCTCCATACGAACTTT
This sequence comes from Aporrectodea caliginosa, assembly GCA_020284085.1. Taxonomy (NCBI): domain Eukaryota; kingdom Metazoa; phylum Annelida; class Clitellata; order Crassiclitellata; family Lumbricidae; genus Aporrectodea; species Aporrectodea caliginosa. The sequence goes on along the minus strand of JACEVL010000911.1, from coordinate 293,684 downwards.
TCTTATTAATTGCTGTGGTTATTTGTGGTTGTGGTTGCAACCAGCTTGGACCACCACTTGGTCACTCTGGACAACCTCTCTGCATGACACGACGTAGCGCTCATGAATAAACTGATGCCCTGCGTTTAGCTGTTTAAGTAGCGCTTGATTATGACTGTTTTGTGCACTGTGCAGTGTTGTTCGACGTGTCTGGTGGCAGTCGTCGATGGGGAACGCAGTGTTCGTTCGACTTCTACAGCAATAAGAACGCCAAGATGGGTTCGTTCTTCTCACCGAAATATCCGCAGAACTATCCATCCGACTCCAACTGTCTGTACGTCTTCTACGGAAAACCACACGAAAGGATCGCCATCGTCTTCCACTCGATCCAGCTAGAACCCATCGATGGAAGGCAAGCATATACACCATACAGCAGTACTATTGTCCTAATTATTATTATTGTTATTATTATTATTATTATTATCATCATCTTCATCATCATCATCATCATCATCATCATCATCATCATCATCATCATCATCATCATCATCTTTATTACTAGTGGTAGTAGTAGTAGTAGTAGTAGTAGTAGTAGTAGTAGTAGTAGTAGCAGTAGTAGTAGCAGTAGTAGTAGTAGTAGTAGTAGTAGTAGTAGTAGTAGTAGTAGTAGTAGTAGTAGTAGTAGTAGTAGTAGTAGTAGTAGTAGTAGTAGTAGTAGTAGTAGTAGTAGTAGTAGTAGTAGTAGTAGTAGTAGTAGTAGTAGTAGTAGTAGTAGTAGTAGTAGTAGTAGTAGTAGTAGTAGTAGTAGTAGTAGTAGTAGTAGTAGTAGTAGTAGTAGTAGTAGTAGTTGTTGTTGTTGTTGTTGTTGTTGTTGTTTTTGGTGTTGTTGGTTGTTATAAAACGCCTTCATCGACATATATCAAATGCTATTCGGATGCTCTTGTCTCTTTGTTTAAGGCGACCTTGCTAACCTTTCTTTGGTCGTCTAAGCCCTGATGATGATTAATCGAGTGGTGTCCAATTAACGGCACCTTCTTTTTCTTCTTCTTCGTCTTCTTCTTCGTGTTCATGATTAGATTGAAAGCGAAGACGCCGTCGACGAAGATTTCATTAGAATATTGATTACTGATGATAATAATTGATGATGACTGATGATGAGTGACAATGAGCTTCATGATACGATGAACAGGATGAGAATCCGAATCCTGACAATTATCGTGACTGTGAACATGATGATCATGACCATGGTCATGAAGACGACAGTCACATCGAAGACGATAATGCTAACGATGATGTTTTTCATGATGTCGGCAATGTGACGCAATTTAGGCCTAAATAAAGTGATATGATGCAATTCAGCCCTTAAACGTGATTAAACATAATAATAGCGCAGTTTCGCAGGATCACAAATACATTATATGGAGCTTAACTTGTTTTCTGCATAATCCATTCCTTCTTTTATCATGTCTGTACCAAGGCAGATATGCGCGGTCGAGGTTGACTGTTCATATAAAGAGCACGGTTTATAACGTGGAAGATCTGAAACTTGCTCTAATGAAAAACTTATCTTACGAACTCTGTCCCTATTAAAATTCTTCTTGTGTGAACACCATTCAGGCTTAAACTCATTCTGACCGGAATTGATTCTGACCTAAATTTCTTTTGAGCTTATTTTATCCAGATTGAAATTCTTCATTTCCTAGAACCACTCTGATCTCACTTATTCCGACCTAAATTCCTTCTGACCGTATCTAGTCCTGACCCAAAACATATAACCAAGACTCATTCTGGCTTAATTAACTCGCTCAGACCCAACTCCTAACGTCCTGAACAATGGAATGGTCCGATGGACGTGGAACCAATTGCGGTCAAGGACTGGCCTTATCCGCGACGGGAACTGATTCTAATCCGTGGCTGGTCAGAGCCGGAAGCCGTCGTTATCCGTGTGCGGAGACTGTCACCGAACACTTTGTTCTAATGCTTCCATCGATCGTTGAATTGGCTTCGCGAAACTATCAGCGAAATATCTCGCTTGGCTGGGTCGTCAAATGGCCAGGAGGAGACAGCGCGTCTCCTCCACGAACCGTCGGTAGTATACGGTCGGCCGTATACTACCGAACGCGCGCCCTCGCTCGGGCGGTATCGTGGGAAATTGGTACTTTGTTCGTTGTGCGCATTACCTGTACGGATGAAAGAAGAACAGCCATTTGGTAAATTACTATCTCCACCACAGTCAAATAATCTAAAAGCCCTTAAGCGCAAAGCGTATTTATACAGTCGAAGATGGAACAGAATGAAGCGCCGACTAAATACACGAATATACGCACACACAGACATGCAACCACGCACACAGACATACACAAGAACATAGGCACACTCCAACACGCACACACGTCACCACTGCTGCTGCCCCGTTGTAATTATCGTAAATTGAGTGAAGCTATGCATAACAATAACAACAAAGAAACGACTTCCTTAGAAAATTCTTTTCTTTCAAAATCCTCCATCTTTTCCTCTGTGTCATCCACCGTAGTTCTTCCTATATTCTGCTTCCTTCTACTCTAACTCTTCTGAAACAAAAGCAGGAAGAATTTCTTATTCCGCTGGAATCGACCTGAACCACTGGTCTTTTTGAATCGCCATCGATCGATACCTTGGGACCAGTACATGATTAATTAATTAATTAGATCGAAACAGCAAAAGGAAACAAGAAGTTGCTTTTGATCAGCCTAAATGACATAGTCTCGTCAAAGGCATTACCACACGATATATTGCAGGTGTTCTATCTGTAGGTCTATTCTAATAACGGATAATTTCCTATGGTTTTTTATAGTTGCAACAGCAGCCCTGACTACATCGTGGTTCGAGACGGACTGGACAATTCATCGCCGGTCATTGGTCGCTTCTGCAATGACCTGACCCAGATCAGGGTCACGTCGACCGGTGAGAACCTATCCGTTGAGTTCGTCTCCGATAGCAAGAAGCAACGCCAGGGATTCTCGGGCAGCTTCAGTTTCAGCAATCCCGAACTATCCCACTTGGATGCTGCCACCATGATCCAGCCAACCATCGCCACCGTTTATCCGCCGGGAAAGGGAAATCCGGACGGTAGGCACACAGTCTATATAAATCCTCTTGCAACGGTTTTTCTACCCCAGCCTCCTGAGGTATCAACGATCCCTCGAGGTTTTGGAAAAATTACTATTAGGATGCTTCTACTACAAACCGTCATATATAGGCCTATATATATATATATATATATATATATATATATATATATAGGGCCTATTCGGAGCTGGTTAGACACCTTCAGATCAGTTTATTCCGACGATATAAAATTTTAATTTTCGCCCAATCCTTATATCATACCTTTTCTCCTTATGTACTATGCCATTGGAACGGTTCAACAGAAATTCTGTCAACGTCAGCGGCCTTTGTAGCCATACGATTATATAATTATTCAATTGCATTGCATTCTGTTATGAACGAATGCGAGACATGTGCGTCTAGAGAGAATGCAGGAAGGCATTGACCCAAGTTGGCAATGCAAGGAGTGGCTCAGTATTAACGTCGAGGGCAAAGTCACTGGTCAAGTGGTCAAGAAGCATTCTCGTTTTCCCATACTCGATCTCTTCAGGAAGATATCGCCCAAAATATTGTGGAATAAGCCTGTTCTGCTATTTACTAAATCTGCAAATATTAATGAATGTCCTCTGTCTGCACTTTAGACCGAAACAAATGCAGCTAACCTCTGTTATCTGTTAAAACTTTCTAATACACCCTACAGCGGTGTGCTATTTCTGAGCAGATAAATTTGTAAAACTTTTCTGCACCTAGTCTGTTACAAAGTACATATATATATATATATATATATATATATATATATATATATATATATATATATATATATATATATATTGGTTGCTCTGCTGTGTGACTTCAGTTAGGAGCAGCTGCTGAATCAACCATTTCAATGTATTAGATTTTCGAGATGCATGTGTCGGTGCATATAAGGCGCTGTTCATTTCAGGGTTTTTTCTTTGTTTAAATCCCTGGTGACCTGGTGACGCCTTTAAGTGACGGATCACATGTTCAGGTCAACTAAAGGTCTTCTAAGAACACCTTTAAGTACGTTTCAAAAAGGCAACGTTTTTTAGAAGTACTTACTCTTAGCTAGCCTATATTAAGTGTATTTATACATCATGAATGAATGCATGCATATGTACACATACTTAAATAACATACCCATAAACAAATACACATGCATACGAGCAAGCACATTCTGATGCAATTTCAGCTTCCTACACACACTGGAAGAGGGCGCTCGAGTCAGATAATTTACCATAATTATATCTTTCTAATGACAAACACGAACATAAACTAAACAAAAGAGTCAAAATGCAAATGAAACAGAGAACATAAATGAGGTCTTTCTTATTAAGCTTCTAATTACATGTGTGAATAGTTTGATAACATTCTGTTTAAATTATATCATCCATTATTCTGTTATCGCACAGCATTAGACAGTGTGAACTGCGGACTGGTGGTATTCGATACATCGTCAGTGATAAACTTGTTTGTCGTTTCATTGCGAAATGATTTTTCCAGTTTGCCTCGACAACTTATAAATGAAGCAGTGTTTCTTTGTCATCACTAGTGACCAGAGCTCACTTAGCATTGCCACTCTCAGCAGGGTCATTCTCAGTGACCTGCAGAGTGATAATTTCTCACTCAGCAGGTTCATTCTCACTCAGCCGTGTCATTCTCACTCAGCAGTCTTATTTTCACTCATCGGTGCCTTGAAATGAAACAAAAATGTTCCAATGTCATAACGCAGTTTAGCCATCCACCGAGCTTGGCGAAATGATGCTGAACCTGTCAAAAGTCTCTTCTCAGATGATAATCTATAGGACGTTCCCAGACAACCCTTGTCCGTTCAATCAGCTCTTATTAGTCATCTCTGATCTACAATGGTCTTCATTCAGATCATTGAGAAAGGCCATGGTAGATTCGAGAAAGAATCTGGTGCTGGGTTTAATCGGTTCCATGACCCGACAGTTTTAACATGTTTACACCTTGAATCTCTTAGAGGTTGTGAAAAAAAGTAGCACGAACTTTAAAGCCCACGCAAACCTTTGCTAAAATCAGTTCCATGACATGGTGACGGCAAACTAGCTTCATCAGCTCTCGACGTATCTTGTTTCGAAGAACAAACAATCCGTGTAAAGACCAGTATGCACAGACTTTGTTTCAAAGCTCATAGCTTTCATTTCTCGGTCAACTTCCACAGTTTCCGCAGTTAACAAACAGCTTAAGCTTCGTTCCGTCCTGTTCAAAAGCCCAATTTATGTATTCCCTTAACCGGAAGCCAACAGTTTCACCGCTCAACTTCTCAAATTCCTAAAATCTCAAACAGAAGTTGTCCAACCTACATTTCTCAGCTAAATGTGAAAAACAGCGCACAGATGAGGAAGTGAGGAGCAAGATTAAGCTTAGGCCTACTGACGACTGTAGAGTTGCATCCAGTAAATAAGTAAACAGTCAAATGTAGGTAAGAAAATCGAAAAAATTCGCCCGTTCACCACAAGAAAAAGTCGATTAGTATTACGATAACGAACGCTATTAATATCGAAAGCCTATAAAGGATGTTGATCACCGTAATCCAGATGGATCAGGAAGCGTAAATTTGATTATAACAATACACTTGATAACACTTTTCGCAAAAGTTTATATTTGAACTATTCTAAAAAAAGTCTACATATATTACATACATGCAATGTCATACATACATACATACATACATACATACATACATAGGGTCTACAATGCTCTACATACAAACATATGCATATAAATATACATAATCTACATGCATAAGCCTACATTTTCCTACAAACACACACACACAAACACACTGACATATCTAATCTATACAAAAAAGAAATGACAAAATCACTTGCCAAACGAAACAGTCTTTTGTTGTATACAGTCTAACAGATATAAAAAACGAAATAAGCCTCAAAATAAAGCGGTGAGTAATTATAGCCCTTTCTTGAAATAACTCGGATGCTTTAAACGAATCCTTTCATCGACATTTAATAGCGACAGCGCTCGGAGACCGCATCTGAGGCGATTACTGCGCTAGAAAAAAAGCGAGGCCCACCGAACGGACAGAGAGGGGACGGACGGACGGTTGGGGCCATAAATACACGAGGGGAGAATGACCCACGGACCGAATGTCAACGCAGATACGAAGCGCAGTTTTTCTCTCGCGAACCTTATAACCTTCAGCGTACCGGAACTTTTTCCAGTCGATGGTGATGATCTCGCCGAGTCCCGACGGACCGCAGGACGACATGCCGAACGAAAACGCGGCAGCAGATGCCTCTTCCTCAGCGCTTCCCCTCGAAGCGTCCAACGTATGGGCACCGAGACATATATCGATCCGGAGCAGGATCGATCAGAACGCCATTGATGCGTCGATTAACCATTCGAGTAAATAAATGTCTCTGGTCAGAGAAAAACGTTCGACCAGGAACGCCATCGATCAAGAGCGCGATTGCTCACAGTCACAGGCGCAATAGAAGCTCAACGAATTTCAATTGCTTGGACTGTTCTGATTGCTAAAGCAGGCCTTATGCTTCAATCTATGTATGTATTATATATTTATGTATGTGCATATACTTGTACGTGTGCGTGTAGAGACGTGTGCATGAAAATATGTATGCATTTATGTAGGCCTGTGTATGTGCAGACGTACGCAGTATAGGCCCTATAAGCATTGTAAAAAAAACTGGGAGGGGGGCGGTTAGACGTTGATTCATGTGCAGTTTGTGTGTGAAATGTAGACTTTACTGCGGGATCCTAAGAAAGACTAGGGGGTTGAACCCCCAATCCCCGGCAATTCTTACCCTGTACGTATACGTACGTAGCCTACGTATGCAGGCCTACGCATGCATATAAGTTCATGTAGGCCTACATCTGCATGTACGTACGTATGCATGTCGGTATCTGTATGTATGCATTTGTGCATGTATGTGCATTGTGTAGGCCCTATGCAAGTATGCATGCTGAGTAGGCTATATCTAAATTGTATAGAACCTTTTTGTAAATACTCAAAGGTGCTGCTTAGCCACTGGTAGGCCTACAACTTCAATCTGAAGACTGATTCACAAAAAAACATTTCTGTAGGGCTACAATCGTTTCGTGCAATGGCAGCAATGTTAATATTATTTCGTCCTATTCTAAAATAAACATTAAGACGACCATTATAATGTCTTATTCCAACAGCACCGAACATTGAGATCTTTGACTTATATAGTCTTAGTCGTAGTAAATGGTTAGAGCCCACGTTTAAAGCACGCAAACAACTGCCCACACAAGCACCTTCACCATCTCCACCCCAGACCGACTTCGCTGTATTCACACTGCAGAAGTTTGCCCGTCAACAGGAGAATACTTAATCTTCAATAAATTTCTCATCTTCTGCCAACAGAAATCCTATTAATAACCTCATTAGCATGCGGCTAATTAAAGCCACGAAGCACGTGACACAAGCCATGAAATTGCGTTATAAATATTTTGCTTCTGCTGCAACCTCAGGCCAGCGTATTATACCATTTATACGATCTCAACTTCTTCTAACGTCGTTTCTATACGGTCAAAGCAGCGTCCATTGTCAATAATCTCACCAAACTCTAATTTATCCCTTTAATCACTGCCATCTGTCACCGCGTCACCTTCCGGTTATTGGTGATTAATTTCCGGTTCCGCAGCTCCTTATATGGACCATAAACGAAGCTTACGGCTGGAGGCAACGATGTCGCACGCTCTGTGTGTGTATACTCGGACGCCGCCGCCATTGTAGATGCAACGTCTGCGCGATACGATAAACACTGGAAGTGGCGTCTAACCCCCCCAGTAGTCAATGGAGAACCAACCCCCACTGGGCCCCAAAATTTTTGCATCTGAAACACACATTTCGGTGCAGTGCTTTTCGGCCGGAACGGTCCGGAACGGCGTTCCGGGACCTTTTTCAACTATTAAAACTAATTTAGTAAATTAAAATTTTTACTAACAATTATTTAAAATATTACTATGTAGACACTAATTTAATTTCAGTGCTTTCAGTGTATATATATTTTATATATATATATAATTATATATTATATATATGATATCTATATATGATATATATATTATATATATTATATATATATAATTATATTATATATTATGTATCCTTCACAAAAGCAATGCATCCCTACTCTAGGCCCTACTCTTGCCTAAAGCTATTTAAAGACGGTAAAAGAAAAATTAATGTGAAAGTGTTAACGGCCAGTGATAATGCATGAATACCAACAAACATATATCCTTTTCCTGGACTTTTTCTTTGTGAAGAAAGTCAGCAAGAAATGATCCTTCTAACCCTGACACAACATGGGGCTGGGCAAAAAAGATATAAAATAGATCATTGGGATGAATTTTACGTCTGTTGTTACCATGTTATTTGGAACCCTTCACTCCTTATGACCTTATCTAGGTCAAGTTTGAAGTCAATCGGGCTAAAGCTGTTTAAGAATTTAAGAAATGACAGTTAAAACATTATTTTTTTCGTTTGGCCTCTGGCTGGCGAAATAACAAATTTACAGATATATTTTCTAAATAAGCGTATTTAAGGACATCTTAGGGGTTTTCTATACCAAGCTGAAGTTTGGAGTCAATCTGGCTATAGTTAGTTAGTTAGTTAGAATGACTTTAAGTGTTTAAAGTCTTTAATGCACCATCTAGCTACACAGACGATGGTGCCTGGTAAGGACACTGGCCATGATTTGCGCACAATCTATAGATCTGTTATTAGCTATTTGCAATGTGGCTATACTGCTATAAGAATAGGACTTTTCATTTGATGATGATGATGCGGAGTTCTCTACCAGAAGGCAGATCCATTGTTTTTTTTATGCCGCCCGGGGATAATACGATTAAGGTGGTTTCCCGTTGCCTTCCTGCTTCCTCACAGACAATTAAGGGTGAGCAACTTGTCCAGAGTCGCTACACAATTGCTTCAACTTGCTTGAGATAGATTCAACCTGCGACCTTCCGGTTACAAGGCAGAGAACACACCGCAACACCACCTCGTCCCTGTTTATCATTGTGTATCATTTCATAAAAAATACTCACTCAGAAGACAGAAGAAATAAAGTAGGCTAAATGAATCAACTCGCAACGCGTTCATATATTCGTGAGTCCAACGTAGGCTATAATTATTACTCCTATGCATATATTTTCATTTGAAATGTCCGCCACACACTGACTGGACAGGTCAGAGAGGGCTAGAGATGAGCCATTTCGATGGCTGAGCCAGATAACGGCCGACGTGATGATACACATGATGCAGATTGCAGGTTTGCAGCGGAGAACGCTGCCAGTCTGGGCCGCCGTGTCATTAGCGCAGCAACCTCAGGGTCCTCAACCCTCCCCAAATGTTTGGCCGGTATATCGCGTAAGCCGTTGGCCCGTTGGCTGTAGACTCGTAAGGGTACAGCTGCATTGATACACGGACGCCTGGTATACCGGGGTCCGTGCCTTGATATAACGGGGTCTCCAACCCCCCCCACCCCATGGCAGTGCAGGCTGTGCAGTAAGTGTTCTGTTGTACAAGCCGTTTGCTACTATTATGGAAACAAGAATATTTCGATCCCACGATAATGGTTTAATGTGGGTTAATATTATCACAATCATACAGGAGAAAAGATATATCATGAAAAAATGAAACCCCCCACTTTCGGCCAAAATCGCTCAAACCCCCCCACTTTTGAAGTTGGATGGAGATCGGTCTCAAACCCCCATTGGTAGACGCCACTGACTGGAAGTAACCGAAGCGGACCGAGATAGCGATCCGCAATTCAGTGAGTAGTCGTGGGTGTCTCAGGGGGGCCTCGATGGACCGGTGGACGACGCCCGGTCGGACAGCCCAGGTCGGACGGAGGCATTCGTAATTGTGCGGAAGTTGTGTGGATGAAGAACGGTGCACGTACGGGCGAAAGTAATTAATCGGATATGTGATTGGTTGAGGCGGAAGAGAGATAGGTCCTACGTTGCGGGGTAGTTGCCTCCTGCCCTGCGGTGATCGACCAGACTGGTGTATCTGTTGCCTACCCATCATGTCGGTGTTGCTCCTCACGCCTCTCCTCATCCTTTTCCCCTCTTCCACATGTACATCCTACTCGATCTACTACTTTTTTCCCCTCTCCCTTGTTGTCTTATGTTTACCCAATTCTTCTTCGTTTTCCTGCTTTCTGCCGTTCGTCTTTCTAGTCCTGGATTTCCCTCAACCTCTTCGCATTCTCTTCTTCCTCGTCAACTTTTCCTCTTCTCTTTCTTCCATCCTCTTCATGTATGCTTTAAACTCAATCTCACATTCTCCTTGATATTCTACTTTTCTTCCCTTCTTCCTCATCATTCCTTATCCATTACTTCTTCTTTTCTTCCTTTCTTTCCTCTCTTCCTTCCTTCCATTTTCCCTTCATTCCTTCCTTCTTTCCCTTCTTTCCTTCTTTCCTTCTTTCCTTCTTTCTTTCCTTCCTTCCTTCCTTGCTTCCCTCCTTCATTCTTTCCTTCCTTCCTGCATGCCTGCCTGCTTTCCTTCCTTCCTTCCTTCCTGCTTTCCTTCCTTCCTTCCTTCCTTCTTTCCTTCCTTCCTGCCTTCCTGCCTTCCTTCCTGCCTGCCTTCCTTCCATTTTTCCTTCCTTCCTTCTTTCCATCTTTCCTTCTTTCTGTCCTTCCTTCCTTCCTTCCTTGGCTTCCCTCCTTCATGCTTTCCTTCCTTTCTTCCTTCCTTCCTGCCTGCCTTCCTTCCTTCCTTCCTTCCTTCCTCCTTCCTTCCTTCCTTCCTTCCTTCCTTCCTTATTTCCTTCCTTCCTGCCTTCCTTCCTGTCTGCCTTCCTTCCTTCCTTCCTTCCTTCCTTCCTTCCTTCCTTCCTTCCTTCCTTCCTTCCTTCATTCCTTCCTTCCTTCCTTCCTTCCAAGTCTTTCTGTCAGCTTCAGTAGAATGTCCTTCTGGCTTTTGACTTGAGTGCGCCTCAGTTTCGAGTGCATTCGGTTGATGATTTTTGCATTAACACCTAAGCATTAAACTCCTCCCTGCTTCCTTCTTCTCGCCCTTCCTGTCTTTCTTTCTATCTTCTTTCCTGCTTTCCTTCCTTCCTGCTTTCCTTCCTTCCTTCCTTCCTGCTTTCCTTCCTTCCTTCCTTCCTTCTTTCCTTCCTTCCTGCCTTCCTGCCTTCCTTCCTGCCTGCCTTCCTTCCTTCCATTTTCCTTCCTTCCTTCTTTCCATCTTTTCTTCTTTCTTTCCTTCCTTCCTTCCTTCCTTGCTTCCCTCCTTCATTCTTTCCTTCCTTCCTTCCTTCCTTCCTTCCTTCCTTCCTTCTTTCTTTCCTTCCTTCATTCCTTCCTTCCTTCCTTCCTTCATTCATTTCCTTCCTTCCTTCCTGCCTTGCTTTCTTCCTTCCTTCCTTCCTTCCTTCTTTCCTTCCTTCCTGCCTTCCTTCCTGCCTGTCTTCCTTCCTTCCTTCCTTCCTTCCTTCCTTCCTTCCTTCCTTCCTTCCTTCCTTCTTTCCTTCCTTCCTTCCTTCCTTCCTTCCTTCCTTCCTTCCTTCCTTCCTTCCTTCCTTCATTCCTTCCTTCCTTCCTTCCTTCCTTCCTTCCTTCCTTCCTTCCTTCCTTCCTTCCTTCCTTCCTTCCTTCATTCTTCCTTCCTTCCTTCCTTCATTCTTCCTTCCTTCCTTCCTTCCTTCCTTCCTTCCTTCCTTCCTTCCTTCCTTCCTTCCTTCCTTCCTTCCTTCCTTCCTTCCTTCCTTCCTTCCTTCCTTCCTTCATTCCTTCCTTCCTTCCTTCCTTCCTTCCTTCCTTCCTTCCTTCCTTCCTTCCTTCCTTCCTTCCTTCATTCCTTCCTTCCTTCCTTCATTCCTTCCTTCCTTCCTTCCTTCCTTCCTTCCTTCCTTCCTTCCTTCCTTCCTTCCTTCCTTCCTTCCTTCCTTCATTCCTTCCTTCCTTCCTTCCTTCCTTCCTTCCTTCCTTCCTTTCTTCCTTCCTTCCTTCCTTCCTTCTTCCTTCCTTCCTTCCTTCCTTCCTTCCTTCCTTCCTTCCTTCCTTCCTTCCTTCCTTCCTTCCTTCCTTCATTCCTTCCTTCCTTCATTCCTTCCTTCCTTCCTTCCTTCCTTCCTTCCTTCCTTCCTTCCTTCCTTCCTTCCTTCCATCCTTCCTTCCAAGTCTTTCTGTCTGCTTCAGCAGAATGTCCTTCTGGCTATTGACTTGAGTGCGGCTCAGTTTCGAGTTGATGCTTTTTGCATTAACACCGAAGCATTAAACTCCTTCCTGCTTCCTTCTTCTCGTCCTTTCTGTCTTCCTTCCTACCATCCTCATTTCCTTCCCGCCTTCGTTTTTCTACCTTCTTTCTTTCTTTCTTTCTTCGTCCATCCTTTCCTCCTTCCTGCCTTCTATTATTTCTTCCGTCCGTCCTTCCTTCCTTCCTTCGCGCCTTCCTTTATGCCTGCCTTTCTTCTCTCATTCATTCATTTCGCAATTTTAGATAGCGCAGCACAATCACGGCGCTTGCCAACACTCCTTCCTTTTGCCTCCCTTTTCTCCTCCACCTCCTCCTTCTATTCCTCCTCCTCTTCCTCCTCGTCCTCCTCTTCTTCCAGCGCCTCCTCATGCTCCCTCCTTCCTCTCTTCGTCCTCCTCCGTCTACCTGTTTGGTTCGTTCTCATTGCCATAACAAATGGCCGACTAAACGTTCTTTGGCGTCTCTCCTTCCTCGACCATCGCAGCCATCCATCGCACGGCTGCACGGATACGATAATTATTTACTATCAGGAAGACGACGACGACGACGACGATGGCGATCATGGCGATCATGATGATGATGACGCACGATCATTTAGTTAGCACCGGGCTACTGCTGCTGCTGATGCTGATGCTGATGCCGCAGGTGATGCTGATGATGCTAGTGCAATGGGGTCGATGTCATCAAGAAGAGCATCACAAGTGGCTCGAGCCAGACGGATGAGATTGTAGTTGTGGACTAGTAATACGAAAACTGAATAGGAAATATCAACGATCAGTCCATAGTAAACAAGCAACACCGCTCTTCTCGTGGTCCATATGAATCGGTTGTCAGCTACTTATTATTTATAATACTCACTTCACCTATCAGCGGTATAGCTAATCACTCTGGCGTCCAACTGTACTTCATTGACCTCCCACCAACAAACAACAACAACAAGCAACCGTACAACAATCAACAACAACAATATCAATAAATAACAGCGACAATAATAATAATAATAATAATAATAATAATAATAATAATAATAATAATAATAATAATAATAATAATAATAATAAAATAATAATAATAATACGACGACAATTTGTATAGCACCGTAAAACAGCAATGCGGTTACAAGGGCGACTAAAACCCGATAAAGTCAGGTAAGGTAATACTTGAAAAGTGCCTCTATTCAGCCGCATGCAAAGATCTGCTTCAACCAGAGCTCGAGGGTACGCGTACCCTAAAACAGAATACGTTAAAATACGTACGTACCTTTCAAAAATAGAATACGCGTATGGTACGTATCATACACGAAAATGTTATTTATGGTTTACTCGGTGACCCATAGCCTACGTATAATCTGACATTAGTGCATTAAATGCAGCGTTACCACTCCTTGGGTTTTTTCCCAAGATCTTGGGTTTTTTGGATCCGTCCTTGGGTTCTGGGTTTTTTCCTGAAGACCTTGGGTTTTTTCCTTGGGTTTTTAATTACTTATTAATTTATTAACTGAATCATATATTTCACGTAAAAATTCAACTTTCGCCTCCAAAATAATTAAAATCGTTCAAAATGACAGTGATAATAAAATAAAACAAAGATAATAGATTGTCTATTACGGTCTGGATGATCGAGATCAATAAAAGTCTTAATATTTGTGCAGCGTGGTCTATGCTATTGCTAAATATAGAACTTAGTATAGCTCTAAAATCAGATTGCATGATTTGCATCATTGCTCTTTTTCCGGAAGTCAAACTTTTGCCGCTTTGCGCGTTCGAAATAAAGTCAAAGTCTAAAATATTATATTTTTGTACTTTAAGTAATTAAGTTTAAACATTAAATCAAAGTAAAAAATTGGAATGTGTGATAGAAGTAATAGTTCCAGCGATTCGGACTATGATGAAAAGAAAAACAAAGTCAAAAAACGTAGTAGCAGCAGTGTTGCTAGTGTTACTAGTGCAACATATCCAGCTAAAAAAACGAAATCATGGTATCAGCAGTCATTTAATAACAATTGGCTTCAAGATCCGGAGCTCAAGGATTGGATTGAAGCTGATTCTAAAGACAGGTTTGTGGTCAGATGCAAGGTATGTGACTTTAGTCTCTCGAATATAAACAAATCGTCGCTGTTAGCGCACAAAATGACACAGAAACATGTCAAGAATTTTGAATTTAAAAAAGACATGACAAATATCAAGACGTTCTTTGTAACTCCCAAGACACCTTCGTTAAGAGAACAAGTGGCCAAAGCCGAACTCCTTCATGTTGAATTTTGGTTTAAATTGAGCAATGATCACATGAAATTCGGACTTTTGTCAAACTTTGTGTGGACTCATGGCTCTGCCACACTCGTCGGCATGTGCTGAGAGAATTTTCTCACAGGTAAATATGGTCAAGACTGCTCAAACGAACAAACTGCATGCTGAAACTGTTGCCAGCCGTCTACTTGCTAAACAAGCAATTGCTAGAGACGGTGTCGACTGCCATGCTTGGACTCCTTCCAAGTCTTTGGTTGCGGATGTTGCTGAAGGACGTTGTCATCAGCGTTACAGTGAGAGACAAAAACTTACAAAAATGCAGGTAAGCACAACTTTGGTTACATTACCTCCTTCTGAAGAAGAAGATGTTTATGACGTTATTGGCGTATTGAAATAAACATTTGAGCGTTTTAAGGTTTGAAAATTTGAAATTAAATAAACAAACTTCATTTGAATCATATGACTTGATTGCTACATTAATTCGTCATATTTTCAATTAACATTTTCAAATTTTGACCAATAGAACAAAAAGTTTATTTTAAAAACCGGTTTAATTGCATTATATTATAATATTTATCATTTATAATATATGATTTATTAATTATTATGTTATTATCCCCCTTAATGTTTCAAAATTTTGCTGAAAAACTGATCTTGGGTTTTCTTGGGTTTTTTATCGTCTGATCTTGGGTTTTTTATTTTTATTGAGTGGCAACACTGATTAAATGCAATGTATGCTGGATAAACATAGACCTACAATATATAGCATTGCAGCAATTTACTACGCTGTATACTGGGTAACTGGGTTGTGATTGCTTAAATTAAATTGAACATTCTTATAATGAGCAATGACGTGGTTAACGTATTTTTGGTACTTGTCGGTTAATTCACCCCATTTCATTTTCTCGTCTACCTTGTCGGTTAATTCACCCCATTTCATTCTTGCGTCTACCTTGCCTGTTCATGCACTGTAATACATTTTTACGCGTTTCTTTCCTTTTAAGCACAGTCTATAGTGCTGACGTCATATCCGTACAAGTCCTTCCATTTTTTAATTGTTTCATAAGACGCATTATGTCGTAGCTTTTATCTATCGTCTAATGACGACACTAACCCTAACCCTGACCCTAACCGACCCTCACGACGTAAAGTTCTATAATCTATGTCGGTTAGGTTCAGCTGATGCGTCGTTGTTACGCGTCGTGAGGGTCGGTTAGGGTCAGGGTTAGGGTTAGTGTCGTCCGTGTTTTCTAATACCAAACTGTTATTGGTTGACCTGGAATATAAACGGGCTAAAATATGGCGTGTATAAGACGAATTGTTGGCGTAAACTTACGCATGATATATTTGAGTCCCCGATTCTATAAGCTTTCCTGCTATGCTACTCATGGAAAAAACAGTGACTGCCTTTAAGAATGAATCGCAAGATCTGAATGTTTTGCTAATTGCGTTAATTCAATGTTCAGTACCCAGGAATATCGTGCTGTGTTTTCGACACCAGTTGAATGGGGTGAATTAATTTCACGTGGGGAAGTCATTACCATTGGAAAAATGAAATGGGGTGAATTAACCGACAAGTACCGTATTTTTGTATTGTTTACGTACCCTAAAATAGGGTACGTTAAAAAACGTACGTACCTTTAAAAAAATACAATACGTATGGTACGTACCCTCGAGCTTTGGCTTCAACGGTTTGACTATAAACGCAGACAAATCTAAGGTAATCGTGCATGGCTCACTCCAACATTTGCGCTATTTCTCATGTCGATGCAGCGTTGACCTTTCGGGCGCTGTTGTTCACCTGTCAAAGAAACCGTTGAAACAATTGTCGTAATTCTGAAAAGCAATCTCGTTTTTTGGTCCCACGTGGCAAACCGTAGTTAATCTTTTTCTATCATATCAGAGCAGTGTGTAACACACAGTCTGCTCTTCCCAAAGACATGTCATAGCCTGATCTCTTGTCTGCTCTCTAACTAAACACGCCTCAGTTACACAATCTGTGCAACT
Organism: Aporrectodea caliginosa; assembly: GCA_020284085.1. Taxonomy (NCBI): domain Eukaryota; kingdom Metazoa; phylum Annelida; class Clitellata; order Crassiclitellata; family Lumbricidae; genus Aporrectodea; species Aporrectodea caliginosa. The sequence continues at coordinate 277,106 of JACEVL010000911.1, read as the reverse complement.
TCGTGTGCGTTAAAAATATTTCGTAATATTGAATAACAATAACATACATGGTTATGTAAACATGTATTGCAGTAGAGGGCTAGGTAGTATGTATTTAAGTACGTATATAAGTACATACATATATAATTATATATATATAATTAAGCTTATATATGTATAATATGATACAAGTATTTGTGTATGTAGTTGGAGCAGACATGTTATTGTTGCTAGTGACAATCGTTAGTATTGTCTGCCAAAAGGCAATTTGTATTGTATTCCTATTTTTATCTTTCGTCTGTCATCAGAAGAAGACATTTTCTTCTGTCTCGTTTTCTGTGTCATTGTTGTCTCTTCTCTTGTCTTCTCGTCGCTGGTGTTATTGTTGTCAGTGTCATTCTCACGTTACACGACTCAGACTGGAAATATGATAAATTAAATTTTATATACATATCATATACATATACACATATACATATGTATGTGGGTGCATATGCATATGTGCGTGTGGGTGGGTTTGGCGTAGACGATGATAACTAGAGGGGCTGACGTGGTGTCAGTGTACACAGCATCTGTCGTCTTAAGACCGATGCCATATGAAGATTGCTGCCTGTCATGCAGAAACTCCACAAATCTTTCTTGGCCGGCAGCAGAAATGGATGTCCGTAGCGTAATTCGAGTAATCAAGATTTCTGTCATCATTTGTTGTTATTTCCCCGGGGTTCGTCCCATTTAGAACCGATTCCCATCGACTGCCTCCCTTCAACCTAATTTCCCTGGAGTCGGACGCCGACTCCGTATCGTCTTAACTAATCGAGAGACGAGAGGAGTCTGGGATATCGACCGAAGAAACAAACTCAAATGGCGCTACATGAAGCACATGCTGCGCTTATTATTATCATCGTGGAATATGATGCTGAGTTTCCAATGTCTGTTGCTGAAGCATAGGATGAAACAATTGATGCTTTAAGAACAATGCTTCGTCGAATCTTAAATAAAGGCCATTGAGCCGCCATTTGTAGGCTTAATCTTTAAGGTTTACGAATATCATATCGTTGAGTCTGAATGGCTTGCGTTCATTTATATAGCGCTACAATCGTCACCTTCTGCACGAGTTAAAGTAGCTGAATGTTCATCCGTGAACGTCTATGTATATTTTTTTATATAATTACATATTTGAGTATTCATATTGCCTCTTTGAAACACCGTGAAGGACGCTACATTCATACGTTATAGCCTACACGTTTCAGAACACTTATCAAGCGTCTATAAAGTAATTCACTAAGGTGATAAGGCGTGGTTACCGGAGAGATCTGGAGACTATTTGTTGCTGTAAAGTTCTAACTTTAAGACGAATACAAGAGATAGTAGATACGTAGGCTAAGTGTTTACAACGGTGGTTAAATTAAAGTGATCATCCAGAGGTCACGGATCTCGAAATATTTGCAAAACTGAATGATGATTCTTTCTGGCTAATCTAAAATTGATAGGCCTACTCGCTATTCGCTATTCGGCTGACATACTGATTGGTCTAAGTAGTTAGTTCAATTTTCGTACTTCTCGGCACATACCAATCAATCAATCTGAATTTGTATAGCGTTCCTTATAGATTCCTACTCAGAGGCACTCCCGACCAAGGCCATGCGGAAAAAGACAGTCTTCAGCAGTTGGTGAAACTGAGAACAGTATGGGAGGTGTCGTTTAGCTAAGGGCAGCTCGTTCCGGGATGTTGGATCAACCACAAAGAAGGAATGACTCTGCATTGTCGCAAGTTACCGTGGACAGAGGAGCACAGTGCTTGACTGTCTATGCAAGAGGAAAGAGGGCGGCAAAGCCCACGGAGGTTAAGAGGGTGGCCCAGCCTGATAAACATTGACCTCAGTGCATAAACAGATCCTACGTAGAGACCCATATCAATCAAACACGTAGGCTACAATCTATTTCTTATTGATTGACTGATCGATTGGTTGATTGAATTATTGATTACTTGACTCATTCACTGGTTGACTGATTGACTGAGACAAACTGACGATTGAGTGAGTTATTAAGTTTTTTATCGATCATTGGATCGATACCAATAAGTTTGCCCAGGTGCCTCGGAATATACACACGCCTGCAGATGTCTTAGGTTTATTTCTCTTCCGCTGTTATTAATTCCACAACAGATATAAACAAACTCCTTCCAACTTTTATCCCTCAATTCCCGACAACAGTCTGTTATCCTCACGGCCTGAAAATCATTCACTGGATTATCAACCCCATAGTATTCATCCATGTCATTCTTCATTGCATTCGCGTCTTAAAGCGGGTTACACGGCCAATGGGGTAAGTTTTTAAGCAATGGTTGTACGAGGGACTTTCATATAAGCCTTATAAATATGCGCGTGTATATCATGTTGTGTATTATATGTATAGGCGTAGGCTAACCACAGTCAGCGCTCGTGAATAAGCTGTTGCCCTGCGCTTGGTTTTTGTGTGGTGCTTTAGAAGTGTGGAGTTTACGAATACGATTACGAACTGACGTTTGTAGTCTTTGTCCTCAGTAATGTCCTGACACAGAGTCTTTACAGCAACATTACAACTAACTAACTGAATGATGTTTTCTATTTGTTTAAGATTTCGATGTTGTCCATCCAGGTGACTCTCCAGAACTGATGACAAAAGCCTCAGGTTGATATCTTACTTCTACTTCATCAGTAGGCTCCTACTCCGCATGCTTTCATTCATTCATTCGGTCAGTCAGTCAGTCAGTCAGTCACTCATGCAGTCATTCAGTAATTCATTAATCGATTCATTCATTCTTCGTGCAGGCACTCAGTCTTTCGTTCATTCAGCTAGCGAGTTAAAATTACGAGCTTTCCTAATTGCAATAATTTTCGACAGCCTGTGCAAGACATGTAAGCGATCCTAGATAGATGTCTTGTGCATTACGATGCTGTAGCCTTAGACTTTCCAACTTAGATTAGATTAGATTAGACTAGATTATACTAGATTATACTGGATTGGATTAGATTGCGTTGCAATGCGTTGGGTTGCATGAGGTCTCATAAGATCAGATCAGGTTGCATTAGATGAGAGCAGATGAGACTAAATTATTACTTGCAACATGGCAGAACTTTTGCACCTAAAACAGTACATTATTATCAAGCTTTGAAGAACTGTAACAGGCATTTAGTTTATTTAAGTTCAGATGTTCTGTTGGGAATTCTTGTGATCGTGGGCGTTTAATAGATGACTCACATGAGACAGCTCGATTGACATTCAAAGCCCGCGACTTATACAAGAGATATTGATTCCAACGTCAGATGTAGACACGCAGTTTTGCAAGCTTTAGTCGTTAGTGAGCATTCAATTCCATGGATCATGACTACCAAATTTTTACAAAATCTTCTGCAGCACTTGTTAGCTAACATTCACTTCAAATGACACAGGTGGATTGCACGACAAGTTGTTTTTGCTGCTGTTGTTGTTGTTGTTGTTGTTGTTGTTGTTCTTGTTCTTCTTCTTCTTCTTCTTCTTCTTCTTCTTCGCGTTCTTCGCATTCTTCGCAGTAATATTAGAAGTATAAGAGGTAGTAGTAGAAGATGTTTAATGAACGAATTTTTCCTTCTATAGATAAGCTATTATTTCGCCGAAAGTTGGAATCTCATGAAAGAATCATAATTTTCGTAATTTTCGTCACAGAGCAGTAGATCGGCATTCTTAGATAGAACAATAATTCAGAGCGAGTATGCATCTACCCAGTTCATCTGCGACTTTCTGTTGCAACTATATGCATTCAATGTAGTGTGAGTATTTCATTAGGCCCTTACATTGGCTTCCAAATCGATTGATTTCTTCGCCTTTCATGTGTATGCTCAAGGGTTGCGTAAATGGTTATGTAACATACAGCCTCCGAATTCGAGTACCACTACAGGAGTACGGAAAGCAAGAAGGGTACGTTCAGCTCACACGATCAGTTCCCGAACGCATACGCAAACGACGTGACGATACGACACGTATTTCAGGCTCAGAAGGACGAACGGGTTCAAATTGTGTTCATTGAGTTCGAACTGAACAGAGCTCAGGAAGACACAACACAGACCGAGTAAGACGACTTTAAATGAAGCCATTTAGCCTTCTAGCCATTTAGCCATTTAGCCTTTAAGACTTTTAGCCATTTAGCCTTTTAGCCATCACTACATACCTATAGACCTAATAAATCATATGCTTATTGTGACTTCTAAGTCATTGGTAAATGCCGAAGAAATGCATTACGAATTGGTTCACTAAGTCATTGCTATTAAGTTTACATAGATTCATAGAACTTTCACATCATATAACTTTTAATGCATTGATCATGATAGAATTGCAATGTTGCGGGCATGTTAAAGCGTGACAATGTTGCGTACAGACATTATTGTATCCTGGCCGGAAACAATAACGTCATGCTTTGGCTTGTGATATACTGAATGAAGTGACTAGCACTAGATTTGAACTCATTACTATGAACAGTAAGTTTAGCACTTCCTTACAAGAACACCAGACCCATCTACTGTCATCATTAAGTATGGGCGTAAAGCTCGTGAAATTTATAATAGTATATAGCGCTTGGGAAGTTAAAGATACTCCGAAGAATCGTCGACATAATATTCTTTGTACTCCTCGCTGGTGTCGTTGACAGTTACGTTCATTGGGCTAATGAGTTGAAATGTGCGGATTTAAGATTTCATAGATTGAGCTCCCGATAACCTTTGATTCTCAATAGTAGGGTAATTATAATTGATTGATAAACGCGGCGCTATTAGACACCTTTAAACGGGATCTTTTTACATGGCTTTTTAACCAATAGCGTTTGATTATACTAGAACCGCTGTGTTAAGACACCTTCAAAACGCTTTTGCCAGAGATAATCTCGGTTCATTCGAATATGCCTGTAGGCCTACCTATATGTATGTATTGTATATAATATATATAGGGCCTATATATACACGCTTTCATATGTCAACGTTTGTATGTATGAACGCACGCGTGTATGTATACATACATGCATGTCTGTATTTGTATACGAATGTATGTATATATACATGCATGCATTCGTGTGTACATGTACATGTATGTGTGTGTATCTGATGAAACGTCAATGGATGATGGCTTTACGAAGTAACTTAGAATTACGCGAAATCTTCTTCATTTATTTAGCGCCGTCACTTTAGTCAGCAGCTGAAACCATTTTGATCGATCGTCGGCTGCTATTGTTGAAGACAGCTGAAGGATTTTCATCAAAAGGAGCTACATAAATGCCATTTAAATTACATTAGCCAGCATACCTTACGTTCTATTCTGCATTAGAAATCGTAGAATAACGTTGCATCACATCACATTCTGGCAGAACGCATTACGTCTCATTATATGAAATGATATCGATCGCATTATAGCATTCTACTGGACGTCGGTCCTCGGCGTTTCCACGAAACGAAATTTGATTGCATTTGTGTATGTCTGTGTCTGTCTGTGTGTGTGTATGTCTGTGTATGTCTGTGTGTGTGTCTGTGTGTATTTTTGTGTGTGTCTGTGTGTGTCTGTGTGTGTGGGTGTATGCGTGGGTGGGTGTGTCTCTGTTCGTATTCTGCGTGCCTGTTTCTATGTCTGTGTATGTGTATCTGTGTCTGTATGTTTGTTAGTCTTTGTCTCTCTGTCAGACTCTCTGTTTCTGCCCTGTAGCTATTTACGTGTCTGTATGCCTACGGCTGTATATTTCTACATGTATGTTTGTATCTCTATACCTACATGTATGTCTCTGTTTGTGTCTGAATGTCCTTGTCTCTATGTCTGTGTCTGTATGTCTGTGTCCTCCTTATGTCTGTGTCTGTTTCTTTGTGCATAATACGTTTGCATCTGTCTGTCTGTATTTCTGTGTCTTTATCTGTATGTAACTGTGTGCCCCTGTTTGTAGGTCTGTAAATGTGTCTGAGTATATGTGTTTGTATTATATATGAACATGTCTGCATGTGTATGTCCGCTTGTTCGTTTTTGTGTGCATCAGTGTGCATGTGTGCATGTGTGTGTTTATGTGTGTGTGAAAACGTCTTCATTGGGAGCCGGGCTTACGCTGAGATCGGGAGGGAAGGGCAACCTACACGTGCGAAGGTCAAAGACGTGCTTCGGTGATCGGGCTTTCTCAGGGCGCCGGTCCCCGCTGTTGGAACAGGGCTTGCCTGCGACGGTTCGCTCTGCAGACTCAGTCGAGTAGTTCCATACAAGACTTAATAAGATCTAACTCACTGTGTGTTGATGCTTGTAACGGCAAAGTGCTATGTTACGGCACTCTAGAAATTGTCGCTGTTATTATTATTATTATTATTATTATTATTATTATTATTATTATTATTATTATTATTATTATTATTATTATTATTATTATTATTATTATTATAATTTATTATTATTATTATTGTTCAGATGCGAAGGCGTTGATTCGGTGACTGTGATCATCATCATCGATGATAAACCGAGACAGATCGGTGTCTACTGTGGCATCAAACGACCTCCGCAGTTGATGAGCAACGCTCAGAGGATGGACATCGTCTTCATCAGCCACAGCTTCGCCAAAGATGCCAAAGGATTCAGAGCAAACTTCAGTTTCGTCACTGGTACACAAACTCTCTCTCTCTTTCTCTCTTTGAACCTTCACCTCTCTAAACGATACTGACTAATATGTAGTGGTATGTTCTAGCCTTGCAGACGGAGGATTGCGGGTTCGATCCACTGCCGCCGCGTATGGGCAAGTCCTTCACTGCAATTGTCATGCGCTGGCGTGAAACTCCGATTCAGTCTTCGGGAGCGCCTCTGAGTAGAATTCTTGAAGGGGCGCTATAACAAGTACTCATGCATACATACATACATACATACATACATACATACATTTACTAAGCGCTACTATCTAATGACAAAGAATCAATCGATGGCGCTGAAATTGTGTATTTAAGACTTGCTCATTGTCGCTCGAGTGCGTATACACTCCGCGTGACAAGTAGAGAGCAACCCGTCTGACAAGTACAGCGCTCGTGAGTAAACTGGTGCCCTGCGCTAAGCTTCTGAGTAGTGCACTAGTGCTTTAGACATTTGGGGTTTGCAATTACGATTACGATTACGATTACGAGAGCTCACAGGCATTTGTATACTACCGTGTAACACATTATTTTATGTAAAAAGCTGCATCTTCTGCGTTGCATCTATGCCTCAGGTTTTTTATATTGGAAGCGTCAATCTCTATGGGGGTTTCTTCGAGTAGCGCAGTATAAATTCAGGGAAATTGTTCGACTACGACGGCGATATTAGGTTTAGGCAGAGATCGTATATACACACCAGCAGAGATGCAGATCTATGCAACGCATCAACGGAAGAAGCTCCTAAAGGAACCTCATAAATCTAAGGCGAATTTAATTAAAGCCTGTCTGGATCAATCAGTAATGTCTCTGGCGGCAGAGAACCTTCTGTTTCGCACACGGGTCCTTCTCGGCAGAGCAGAGTCTCACCACAGAGTACTACCCAGGGTCTAAGTATGCGGGGCAGGACGCAGAGGAGGATGAAGCGAACGTTGTTTTGCGGATAGGCTTAAAATGCAGTTCTAAACGTGAGATGTCTAACGCATCAATGCGACGCTTTAAAAGCCAGGTATAGAGCCTGATCACGGTGCAAATGCTCTACATAACAATTAATCTCTTCAATATTGCAGTCAATGCATCAGCCTCCAGACAATAACAGCTTCCGCATTATGTCAATCTGAAACGTTGCTTCAATGATTTTACTACAAGAATCCCGTCAAGTGTTTGGCCAAGCAAATAATGCTCTATAAAAGAAATCCTAGTTCATAGCTCTTAACAGTCAATTCATCTAAATGACAATTTTAAACAACAGTGTTGTTAGGAGTCGAGAACTGACCTTGATCTCTTGGCCTTGTTGGTTTGGCCCTGTTTCCAAAGAATAGAAACATCCTCTCTATTGCAGTCTGAAACAATGCCTTAATGCTCTTACTATTGCAGAATCCTATCAAAATAATAATGCTCTGTATGCGTTGTACGATAATTTCTCTACATGTGTGTCTTGCATCACCTTTCATTTTCAGATTTTGGAATCAAATCAGGAGAACAAGATTCAGAACATCGTAAGTGTTAAATATAAAGCCGTTCTTAATCAGTCATGTAATTAATCCTCGGTTCGATTCGTGTAGGCTAATATAAACCCATTTCAACTGAATGGACAAAAGTGTGTTGCGCCTTTAGGAAGGTTTGAAAATTCGCTAAACAAATAGGCCTATTCATTTACAATATAGTGAGTTACTTAAATGACTGTGCAACTGATTCTGATAGCTTCTAATGTTCCGCTGCGAGCATTGCCATCGCCAGATTTTGGCAAGAATCCCGTCAAGTGTTTGGCCAAGCAAGAAATCCTCTATAAAAGTAATTCTAGTTTATTTCTCTTGAAGGTCAATGCATTTAATTGACAAACGCCAGTGCTGTTAGGCCGCGAAACCTGGCCTTGAGCTTGACCTACTTGGTTTGGCCTTGTCAACGTCATTGTCAGACAACAGAACGCGTCATTATTTTGAGTGTTTTTGGAGGACACTTTGCTCCCGATGCTTCACTGACCTAATGTCCCATTACCCGATTTGCCTGGCTTGGCAAGTAAGTCTATCCCTGCAGCTCGTCTTCCGATGGCTACGGTTGACACTACTGCTGCTACAGCTGCTGCTGCTGCTGCTGCTGATGATGATGATGATGCTGCTGCTGCTGATGATGATGAAGCCATTTCTAATTCCGTCACCCATGTAGCTATATGCAGATGGTAGAACCGATTATGCCATCTAAAAGCAGCATACTATTTCTTCTTCTTTCCTTCTTCTCCATCCTCGTCTTCTTTTCATCTCTTTATTCTCCTTCTCCTCCTTCTGTCCCAACTCCTCTTCCTTCTCTTCCCTTTTCCGTCTCATTATCTCTCTATTTCTTTTTCTGATTCTCCTCGTCTTCCTCCTTCTCCTCTCCGTTCTCCTCCTGCTGCTGCTCCTTCTCCTTCTCCTCCTCGTCCTCGTCCTCCTCCTCCTCGTCCTCGACTTCCTCCTCCTACTCCTCCATCAAGACATTCGCGTATGCATACAGTTACGAACTCATTTTCGAATCAACAATGAGTCGGTTCTCGTCTCTGTCCACACAGACGGATCGGCGCACCAAGTAAATTCCACTCGCCCGGAAAATCGCTCGCAATTTCTCCGTATACCCGACTACTGTGCAGCGGACTAAAACTCTGGGGAGACATAATGGACCACAAAGGATCAGGGCGCAATCAATACGCAGCGCTGGCAGACATAAAAGACGCACCTAGGAACCGATGAAGACCGAGCTTCAGGTGTCCCCGATGCGGACCAACATAAAACTGGCAGCAGTTTACTGCTTACGATTTGCAGCTCAGGCAACGGTTCGTCGCTTCAACTGCCGTCGGCAATTCATAATACGTTACATTACAGGAGGAGCAGTTTAAGTAAGATGTATGGACACTCGAGCAATATCACTGAATGCACTGTTGATATGGTTGGGACATGGTGGTGCCCGATTGGTTGGAGCGCTGGCCTTGTAATGTGCAGAGTATGGGTTCAAAATTCCTGTTAGATGGTTATTGTCTGAACCTTCAGCAAGTCCTTCATTTATAATTGCTCAGAGCCACCGATTGACACATGGTCAGTAGATAGTGGCGCTTAATAAATGGATGGATGGATGGATGGATGGATGGATGGATGGATGGATGGATGGATGGATGGATGGATGGATGGATGGATGGATGGATGGATGGATGGATGGATGGATGGATGGATGGATGGATGGATGGATGGATGGATGGATGGATGGATGGATGGATGGATGGATGGATGGATGGATGGATTTCAATACAATACAATACAACTGTAATTTGATAATGCCCTCCTTACAAAGTTCAGACGTGCACATTGAAGCCGGGCAACCATTAAGAGCCAAAAACAGACTGAAAGAGGTAAGTTTTCAGTTTAGAGCGAGAGACAGTCTCACAAAGAGAGTTGCGAACATGAGAAGGTAGAGAGTTCCAGATGGAGGGACCAGCAACTGTGAATGAGCGCCGGCCAAAGACAAGACGTGCCAGGAACAACATACTTTCCAGCAGATGCTGATCGAAGAGAGGAGCGACCTTTAACAGAGTTGCAAGGTGTGACCATAGAAGACAATGAGGAAGGATGATGATCTGCTCAGTGCTCATGCTCTGTACAAGTGTACATGTGGAGTGCCAGCTGATATGCTCACAGACATATAGAGAGCCAGTGTAGAGAACGAAGAGCAGGTGTGATATGATCTCGGTAAGAGAGTCCAAGACACAATCTTGCGGCCTGATGCAGTATTCCGGTTAGGAACTGTATTGTTGAAAAGTTGTTATTGAAACTGTATCGCTGAAAGCGTGTTATTGAAGCGGAATTGTTGAAAGCGTGCTGTTGAAATTGTATTGTTGTAACCACGTTGTTGAAACTGTATGGGTTCGAAGTGTGTAATTAAAACTGTATCAATGAAAGTTGTTGATGTGGTATTGTTGAAAGCGTGCAGATGAAACGGTATTGTTGAAAGTGTGTTCGTGAAACTGAATAGTTGAAAATGTGTTATTGAAACTGTATAATTGAAAGTTTGTTGTTGAAATTGTATTGATGAAAGCGTGTTGTTGAAACCATGTTATTGAAACTGTATCATTGAAAGTGTGTAATTGAAAGTGAATTGTTGAAAAGAGTTATTGCAAAGAGTTATTGAAAAGAGTTATTGAAAAGAGTTATAGAGAGAGTTATTGAAAAGAGTTATTGAAAAAAGATAGTGAAAAGAGTTATAGAAAGCAGTTATTGAAAGCAGCTATTGAAAAACGTAATTGAAAAGAGTTATTGAAAACAGTTATTGAAAACAGTTATAGAAAAGAGTTATTGAAAAGAGTTATTGAAAAGAGTTATTGAAAAGAGTTATTGAAAACGGTTATTGAAAAGAGTTATTGAAAAGAGTTATTGAAAAGAGTTATTGAAAACAGCTATTGTACAGTGTTATGAAAACGGCTATTGAAAAAAGTTATTCAAAAGAGTTATTGAAAAAGCTAATGAAAAGAGTTATTGAAAAGAATTATTAAAAACGGTTATTGAAAAGAGGTAGGCCTATAATTGAAGAGAGTTATTGAAAACGGTTATTGAAAACGGTTATTTAAAACGATTTTTGAAAACGTTTATTGAAAAGCGCTATTGAAAAGAGTTATTGAAAAGAGTTATTCAAAAGAGTTATTGAAAAGAGTTATTGAAAACTGCTATCGTACAGAGTTATTGAAAATGGCTATTGAAAAAAGTTATTGAAAAGAGTTATTGAAAAAGCTAATGAAAAGGGTTATTGAAAAGAGTTATTGAAAACGGTTATTGAAAAGTTATTGAAGAGACTTATTGAAACCGGTTATTGAAAACGTTTATTGAAAATGGCTATTGAAAAGAGTAATTGAAAACAGTTATTGAAAAGAGTTATTGAAAAGAGTAATTGAAAAGAGTTATTGAAAAGAGTTATTGAAAAGAGTTATTGAAAAGAGTCATTGAAAAGAGTTATTGACAAAGGTTATTGAAAATAGTTGTTGGAAAGAGTTGTTGGAAAGAGTTATTGAAAACGTTTATTGAAAAGAGTCATTGAAAAAAGTTTTTGAAAAGAGTTATAGAAAAGAGTTATTGAAAAGAGTTATTGAAAAGAGTTATTAAAAGAGTTACTGAAAAGAGTTATTGAAGGCAGTTATTGAAAGCAGTTATAGAAAACAGTTATTGAAAAGAGTTATTGAAAAGAGTTATTGAAAAAAGTTATTGAAAACAGTTATTGTAAACAGTTATTGAAACAGTTATTGAAAAGAGTTATTGCAAATTATTGAAAAGAGTTTGAAAAGAGTTATTGAAAAGAGTTATTGAAAACGGTTAATGAAAAAAGTTATTGAAGAGTTATTGAAAACGGTTATTGAAAACGGTTATTGAAAAAGGTTACTTCGATGCACACATTCCTTAGTTATGTAGTAGTGTTATTCTAAATAGTGCCTTATTTTGTTTTATTTCATTTCATTTGTGTTTTGTTCTATTTTTATTTCTTTTGTCATAATTTTGTCATAATTTTGTCATAATCTTGTCATAAAATTAGTCTCTGTTTACTTTGGTTCTGATTTATGTGCTCTATATCATGATGATAATGTTTCATGTATGAAATGTCCAATGTATAATACTAAAACTATTCGGACTCAGCTGCCTGTTAGTATAATTTTAATCTGGATCTGTGTGACACTAAGAGTTGACTGAAATGAACCAGGTACTAGGGGCCAGGGTGATATAGTTTTAGCTTTTTCCTGGCTTCCTGTTGCACAGAAACTGAACTGTTTCTGTCATGATGTATATTGTTATCTGAAAACAGTGCAATAAATGAAAAATAATTATTGAAAAGTTATTGAAAAGTAAGTTATTGAAAAGAGTTATTGAAAAGAGTTATTGAAAAGAGTTATTGAAAAGAGTTATTGAAAAGAGTTATTGAAAAGAGTTATTGAAAACAGTTATTGAAAATGTTATTGAAAACAGTTTTTTGAAAAGAGTTATTGAAAAGAGTTATTGAAAAGAGTTATTGAAAAGAGTTATTGAAAAGAGTTATTGAAAAGAGTTATTGAAAAGAGTTATTGAAAAGAGTTATTGAAAAGAGTTATTGAAAACGATTATTGAAAACGGTTATTGAAAACAGTTATTGAAAAGAGTTATTGAAAAGAGTTATTGAAAAGAGTTATTGAAAAGAGTTATTGAAAAGAGTTATTGAAAAGAGTTATTGAAAGGAGTTATTGAAAAGAGTTATTGAAAGAGAGTTATTGAAAAGAGTTATTGAAAAGAGTTATTGAAAACGATTATTGAAAAGAGTTATTGAAAACGGTTATTGAAAAGAGTTATTGAAAACAGTTATTGAAAAGAGTTATTGAAAAGAGTTATTGAAAAGAGTTATTGAAAAGAGTTATTGAAAAGAGTTATTGAAAAGTGAGTTATTGAAAAGAGTTATTGAAAACAGTTATTGAAAACTGTTATTGAAAAGAGTTATTGAAAACAGTTATTGAAAAAAGAGTTATTGAAAAGAGTTATTGAAAACAGTTATTGAAAAGAGTTATTGAAAAGAGTTATTGAAAAGAGTTATTGAAAAGTGTTATTGAAAAGTGTTATTGAAAAGAGTTATTGAAAAGAGTTATTGAAAAGAGTTATTGAAAACAGTTATTGAAAATAGTTATTGAAAACGGTTATTGAAAACAATTATTGAAAAGAGTTATTGAAAAGAGTTATTGAAAACAGTTATTGAAAAAGAGTTATTGAAAAGAGTTATTGAAAAGAGTTATTGAAAAGAGTTATTGAAAAGAGTTATTGAAAAGAGTTATTGAAAAGAGTTATTGAAAACAGTTATTGAAAAGAGTTATTGAAAACAGTTATTGAAAAGAGTTATTGAAAAGAGTTATTGAAAGAGTTATTGAAAAGAGTTATTGAAAAGATTGTTATTGAAAACGGTTATTGAAAAGAGTTATTGAAAACAGTTATTGAAAACAGTTATTGAAAAGAGTTATTGAAAAGAGTTATTGAAAACAGTTATTGAAAAGAGTTATTGAAAAGAGTTATTGAAAAGAGTTATTGAAAAGAGTTATTGAAAAGAGTTATTGAAAAGAGTTATTGAAAAGAGTTATTGAAATGAGTTATTGAAAAGAGTTATTGAAAAGAGTTATTGAAAAGAGTTATTGAAAAGAGTTATTGAAAAGAGTTATTGAAAAGAGTTATTGAAAACGAGTTATTGAAAATGGTTATTGAAAAGAATTATTGAAAACAGTTATTGAAAACGGTTATTGAAAAGAGTTATTGAAAAGGGTTATTGAAAACGGTTATTGAAAACGGTTATTGAAAAGAGTTATTGAAAAGAGTTATTGAAAAGAGTTATTGAAAAGAGTTATTGAAAAGAGTTATTGAAAAGAGTTATTGAAAAGAGTTATTGAAAAGAGTTATTGAAAAGAGTTATTGAAAAAGTTATTGAAAAGAGTTATTGAAAAGAGTTATTGAAAAGAGTTATTGAAAACAGTTATTGAAAAGAGTTATTGAAAAGAGTTATTGAAAAGAGTTATTGAAAAGAGTTATTGAAAAGAGTTATTGAAAAGAGTTATTGAAAAGAGTTATTGAAAAGAGTTATTGAAAAGAGTTATTGAAAAGAGTTATTGAAAAGAGTTATTGAAAAGAGTTATTGAAAAGAGTTATTGAAAAGAGTTATTGAAAAGAGTTATTGAAAAAGAGTTATTGAAAAGAATTATTGAAAACAGTTATTGAAAAGAGTTATTGAAAAGAGTTATTGAAAAGAGTTATTGAAAACAGTTATTGAAAACAGTTATTGAAAAGAGTTATTGAAAACAGTTATTGAAAAGAGTTATTGAAAAGAGTTATTGAAAAGAGTTATTGAAAAAGAGTTATTGAAAAGAGTTATTGAAAAGAGTTATTGAAAAGAGTTATTGAAAAGAGTTATTGAAAAGAGTTATTGAAAAGAGTTATTGAAAACAGTTATTGAAAAGAGTTATTGAAAAGAGTTATTGAAAAGAGTTATTGAAAAGAGTTATTGAAAAGAGTTATTGAAAAGAGTTATTGAAAAGAGTTATTGAAAAGAGTTATTGAAAAAGAGTTATTGAAAAGAGTTATTGAAAAGAGTTATTGAAAAAGAGTTATTGAAAAGAGTTATTGAAAACGAGTTATTGAAAAGAGTTATTGAAAAGAGTTATTGAAAAGAGTTATTGAAAAGAGTTATTGAAAACAGTTATTGAAAACAGTTATTGAAAAGAGTTATTGAAAAGAGTTATTGAAAAGAGTTATTGAAAAGAGTTATTGAAAACAGTTATTGAAAACAGTTATTGAAAAGAGTTATTGAAAAGAGTTATTGAAAAGAGTTATTGAAAAGAGTTATTGAAAAGAGTTATTGAAAAGAGTTATTGAAAAGAGTTATTGAAAAGAGTTATTGAAAAGAGTTATTGAAAAGAGTTATTGAAAAGAGTTATTGAAAAGAGTTATTGAAAAGAGTTATTGAAAATTGTTATTGAAAAGAGTTATTGAAAACAGTTATTGAAAAGAGTTATTGAAAAGAGTTATTGAAAAGAGTTATTGAAAAGAGTTATTGAAAAGAGTTATTGAAAAGAGTTATTGAAAACAGTTATTGAAAACAGTTATTGAAAACTGTTATTGAAAAGAGTTATTGAAAAGAGTTATTGAAAAGAGTTATTGAAAAATGTTATTGAAAATGAGTTATTGAAATGAGTTACTGAAAAGAGTTATTGAAAAGAGTTATTGAAAAGAGTTATTGAAAAAGAGTTATTGAAAAGTGTTATTGAAAAGCAGTTATTGAAAACAGTTATTGAAAAACAGTTATTGAAAACGAGTTATTGAAAAGAGTTATTGAAAAGAGTTATTGAAAACAAGAGTTATTGAAAAGAGAGTTATTGAAAAGAGTTATTGAAAAGAGTTATTGAAAAGAGTTATTGAAAAGGGTTATTGAAAACGAGTTATTGAAAAGAGTTATTGAAAAGAGTTATTGAAAAGTAAGAGTTATTGAAAACAGTTATTGAAAATGGTTATTGAAAAGAGTTATTGAAAAGAGTTATTGAAAAGTGTTATTGAAAAGAGTTATTGAAAACAGTTATTGAAAACAGTTATTGAAAAGAGTTATTGAAAAGAGTTATTGAAAACAGTTATTGAAAAGAGTTATTGAAAAAGAGTTATTGAAAAGAGTTATTGAAAACAACGGCTATTGAAAAGAGTTATTGAAAAGAGTTATTGAAAAGAGTTATTGAAAAGAGTTATTGAAAACGGTTGTTAAAAGGAGTTATGAAAAGAGTTATTGAAAAGAGTTATTGAAAAGGGTTATTGAAAAGAGTTATTGAAAAGAGTTATTGAAAACAGTTATTGAAAACCGTTATTGAAAAGAGTTATTGAAAAGAGTTATTGAAAAGAGTTATTGAAAAGTTATTGAAAAGAGTTATTGAAAAGAGTTATTGAAAACAGTTATTGAAGAAGAGTTATTGAAAAGAGTTATTGAAAAGAGTTATTGAAAACGGTTATTGAAAAGAGAGTTATTGAAAAGAGTTATTGAAAAAGAGTTATTGAAAAGAGTTATTGAAAAGAGTTATTGAAAAGAGTTATTGAAAAGAGTTATTGAAAAGAGTTATTGAAAAGTGTTATTGAAAAGAGTTATTGAAAACAGTTATTGAAAAGAGTTATTGAAAAGAGTTATTGAAAAGAGTTATTGAAAAGAGTTATTGAAAAGAGTTATTGAAAAGAGTTATTGAAAACAGTTATTGAAAAGAGTTATTGAAAAGAGTTATTGAAAAGAGTTATTGAAAAGAGTTATTGAAAAGAGTTATTGAAAAGAGTTATTGAAAAGAGTTATTGAAAAGAGTTATTGAAAAGAGTTATTGAAAAGAGTTATTGAAAAGAGTTATTGAAAAGAGTTATTGAAAAGAGTTATTGAAACAGTTATTGAAAACCGTTATTGAAAAAGAGTTATTGAAAAGAGTTATTGAAAAGAGTTATTGAAAAGAGTTATTGAAAAGAGTTATTGAAAAGAGTTATTGAAAACAGTTATTGAAAAGAGTTATTGAAAAGAGTTATTGAAAAGAGTTATTGAAAAGAGTTATTGAAAAGAGTTATTGAAAAGAGTTATTGAAAAGCAGTTATTGAAAACAGTTATTGAAAAGGGTTATTGAAAAGAGTTATTGAAAACAGTTATTGAAAAGAGTTATTGAAAAGATGTTATTGAAATGAGTTATTGAAGAGTTATTGAAAAGAGTTATTGAAAAGGGTTATTGAAAAGAGTTATTGAAAAGAGTTATTGAAAAGAGTTATTGAAAAGGGTTATTGAAAAGAGTTATTGAAAAGAGTTATTGAAAAGAGTTATTGAAAACGAGTTATTGAAAACGGTTATTGAAAAGAGTTATTGAAAAAGAGTTATTGAAAAGAGTTATTGAAAAGAGTTATTGAAAAGAGTTATTGAAAAAGAGTTATTGAAAAGAGTTATTGAAAACGGTTATTGAAAAGAGTTATTGAAAACGGTTATTGAAAAGAGTTATTGAAAACGAGTTATTGAAAAGAGTTATTGAAAAGGGTTATTGAAAAGAGTTATTGAAAAGAGTTATTGAAAAGAGTTATTGAAAACAGTTATTGAAAACCGTTATTGAAAAGAGTTATTGAAAAGAGTTATTGAAAAGGGTTATTGAAAAGAGTTATTGAAAAGAGTTATTGAAAAGAGTTATTGAAAAGAGTTATTGAAAAGAGTTATTGAAAAGAGTTATTGAAATTGAAAAGAGTTATTGAAAAGAGTTATTGAAAAGAGTTATTGAAAAGAGTTATTGAAAACGGTTATTGAAAAGAGTTATTGAAAAGAGTTATTGAAAAGAGTTATTGAAAAGCGTTATTGAAAAGAGTTATTGAAAAGAGTTATTGAAAAGAGTTATTGAAAAGAGTTATTGAAAAGAGTTATTGAAAAGAGTTATTGAAAACAGTTATTGAAAAAACCGTTATTGAAAAGAGTTATTGAAAAGAGTTATTGAAAAGAGTTATTGAAAAGAGGTTATTGAAAAGAGTTATTGAAAAGAGTTATTGAAAACAGTTATTGAAAAGAGTTATTGAAAACGGTTATTGAAAAGAGTTATTGAAAAGAGTTATTGAAAAGAGGTTATTGAAAAGAGTTATTGAAAACGGTTATTGAAAAGAGTTATTGAAAAGTTATTGAAAAGAGTTATTGAAAAGAGGTTATTGAAAAGAGTTATTGAAAAGAGTTATTGAAAAGAGTTATTGAAAAGAGTTATTGAAAAGAGTTATTGAAAAGAGTTATTGAAAAGAGTTATTGAAAAGAGTTATTGAAAAGAGTTATTGAAAAGAGTTATTGAAAAGAGTTATTGAAAAGAGTTATTGAAAAGAGTTATTGAAAAGAGTTATTGAAAAGAGTTATTGAAAAGAGTTATTGAAAAGAGTTATTGAAAAGAGTTATTGAAAAGAGTTATTGAAAAGAGTTATTGAAAAGAGTTATTGAAAAGAGTTATTGAAAAGAGTTATTGAAAAGAGTTATTGAAAAGAGTTATTGAAAAGAGTTATTGAAAAGAGTTATTGAAAAGAGTTATTGAAAAGAGTTATTGAAAAGAGTTATTGAAAAGAGTTATTGAAAAGAGTTATTGAAAAGAGTTATTGAAAAGGGTTATTGAAAAGAGTTATTGAAAAGAGTTATTGAAAAGAGTTATTGAAAAGAGTTATTGAAAAGAGTTATTGAAAAGAGTTATTGAAAAGAGTTATTGAAAAGAGTTATTGAAAAGAGTTATTGAAAAGAGTTATTGAAAAGAGTTATTGAAAAGAGTTATTGAAAAGAGTTATTGAAAAGAGTTATTGAAAAGAGTTATTGAAAAGAGTTATTGAAAAGAGTTATTGAAAACGAGTTATTGAAAAGAGTTATTGAAAAGAGTTATTGAAAAGAGTTATTGAAAAGAGTTATTGAAAAGAGTTATTGAAAAGAGTTATTGAAAAGAGTTATTGAAAAGAGTTATTGAAAACGGTTATTGAAAAGAGTTATTGAAAAGAGTTATTGAAAAGAGTTATTGAAAACGGTTATTGAAAAGAGTTATTGAAAAGAGTTATTGAAAAGAGTTATTGAAAAGAGTTATTGAAAAGAGTTATTGAAAAGTTATTGAAAAGTGTTATTGAAAAGAGTTATTGAAAAGAGTTATTGAAAGGGTTATTGAAAAGAGTTATTGAAAAGAGTTATTGAAAAGAGTTATTGAAAAGGGTTATTGAAAAGAGTTATTGAAAAGAGTTATTGAAAAGAGTTATTGAAAAGAGTTATTGAAAAGAGTTATTGAAAAGAGTTATTGAAAAGAGTTATTGAAAAGGGTTATTGAAAAGAGTTATTGAAAAGAGTTATTGAAAAGAGTTATTGAAAAGAGTTATTGAAAACGAGTTATTGAAAAGAGTTATTGAAAAGAGTTATTGAAAACAGTTATTGAAAAACAGTTATTGAAAAGAGTTATTGAAAAGAGTTATTGAAAAGAGTTATTGAAAAGAGTTATTGAAAAGAGTTATTGAAAAGAGTTATTGAAAAGAGTTATTGAAAAGAGTTATTGAAAACGGTTATTGAAAAGAGTTATTGAAAAGAGTTATTGAAAAGAGTTAAAAGGAAAAAGAGTATTGAAAAGAGTTTATTGAAAAGAGTTATTGAAAAGAGTTATTGAAAAGAGTTATTGAAAAGAGTTATTGAAAAGAGTTATTGAAAACGGTTATTGAAAAGTTGTTATTGAAAAGAGTTATTGAAAAGAGTTATTGAAAAGAGTTATTGAAAAGAGGTTATTGAAAAGAGTTATTGAAAAGAGTTATTGAAAAGAGTTATTGAAAAGAGTTATTGAAAAGAGTTATTGAAAAGAGTTATTGAAAAGAGTTATTGAAAAGAGTTATTGAAAAGAGTTATTGAAAAGAGTTATTGAAAAGAGTTATTGAAAAGAGTTATTGAAAAGTTATTGAAAAGAGTTATTGAAAAGGGTTATTGAAAAGAGTTATTGAAAAGAGTTATTGAAAAGAGTTATTGAAAAGAAGAAAAGAGTTATTGAAAAGAGTTATTGAAAACGGTTATTGAAAAAGAGTTATTGAAAAGAGTTATTGAAAAGAGTTATTGAAAAGAGTTATTGAAAAGAGTTATTGAAAAGCAGTTATTGAAAAGAGTTATTGAAAAGAGTTATTGAAAAGAGTTATTGAAAAGAGTTATTGAAAAGAGTTATTGAAAAGAGTTATTGAAAAGAGTTATTGAAAAGAGTTATTGAAAAGAGTTATTGAAAAGAGTTATTGAAAAGAGTTATTGAAAAGAGTTATTGAAAAGAGTTATTGAAAAGAGTTATTGAAAAGAGTTATTGAAAAGAGTTATTGAAAAGAGTTATTGAAAAGAGTTATTGAAAAGAGTTATTGAAAAGAGTTATTGAAAAGAGTTATTGAAAAGAGTTATTGAAAAGAGTTATTGAAAAGAGTTATTGAAAAGAGTTATTGAAAAGAGTTATTTTATTGAAAAGAGTTATTGAAAAGAGTTATTGAAAAGAGTTATTGAAAAGAGTTATTGAAAAGAGTTATTGAAAAGAGTTATTGAAAACGGTTATTGAAAACGTTATTGAAAAGAGTTATTGAAAAGAGTTATTGAAAAGAGTTATTGAAAAGAGTTATTGAAAAGAGTTATTGAAAAGAGTTATTGAAAAGAGTTATTGAAAAGAGTTATTGAAAAGAGTTATTGAAAAGAGTTATTGAAAACGTTATTGAAAAGAGTTATTGAAAAGAGTTATTGAAAAGAGTTATTGAAAAGAGTTATTGAAAAGAGTTATTGAAAAGAGTTATTGAAAACGGTTATTGAAAAGAGTTATTGAAAAGAGTTATTGAAAAGAGTTATTGAAAAGGTTATTGAAAAGAGTTATTGAAAAGAGTTATTGAAAAGAGTTATTGAAAAGAGTTATTGAAAAGAGTTATTGAAAAGAGTTATTGAAAAGAGTTATTGAAAAGAGTTATTGAAAAGAGTTATTGAAAAGAGTTATTGAAAAGAGTTATTGAAAAGAGTTATTGAAAAAGAGTTATTGAAAAGAGTTATTGAAAAGAGTTATTGAAAAGAGTTATTGAAAAGAGTTATTGAAAAGAGTTATTGAAAAGAGTTATTGAAAAGAGTTATTGAAAAGAGTTATTGAAAAGAGTTATTGAAAAGAGTTATTGAAAAGAGTTATTGAAAAGAGTTATTGAAAAGAGTTATTGAAAAGAGTTATTGAAAAGAGTTATTGAAAAGAGTTATTGAAAAGAGTTATTGAAAAGAGTTATTGAAAAGAGTTATTGAAAAGAGTTATTGAAAAGAGTTATTGAAAAGAGTTATTGAAAAGAGTTATTGAAAAGAGTTATTGAAAACGTTATTGAAAAGAGTTATTGAAAAGAGTTATTGAAAAGAGTTATTGAAAAGAGTTATTGAAAAGAGTTATTGAAAAGAGTTATTGAAAAGAGTTATTGAAAAGAGTTATTGAAAAGAGTTATTGAAAAGAGTTATTGAAAAGAGTTATTGAAAAGAGTTATTGAAAAGAGTTATTGAAAAGAGTTATTGAAAAGAGTTATTGAAAAGAGTTATTGAAAAGAGTTATTGAAAAGAGTTATTGAAAAGAGTTATTGAAAAGAGTTATTGAAAACGGTTATTGAAAAGAGTTATTGAAAAGAGTTATTGAAAAGTTTATTGAAAAGAGTTATTGAAAAGAGTTATTGAAAAGAGTTATTGAAAAGAGTTATTGAAAAGAGTTATTGAAAAGAGTTATTGAAAAGAGTTATTGAAAAGAGTTATTGAAAAGAGTTATTGAAAAGAGTTATTGAAAAGAGTTATTGAAAAGAGTTATTGAAAAGAGTTATTGAAAAGAGTTATTGAAAAGAGTTATTGAAAAGAGTTATTGAAAAGAGTTATTGAAAAGAGTTATTGAAAAGAGTTATTGAAAAGAGTTATTGAAAAGAGTTATTGAAAAGAGTTATTGAAAAGAGTTATTGAAAAGAGTTATTGAAAAGAGTTATTGAAAAGAGTTATTGAAAACGGTTATTGAAAAGAGTTATTGAAAAGAGTTATTGAAAAGAGTTATTGAAAAGAGTTATTGAAAAGAGTTATTGAAAAGAGTTATTGAAAAGAGTTATTGAAAAGAGTTATTGAAAAGAGTTATTGAAAAGAGTTATTGAAAAGAGTTATTGAAAAGAGTTATTGAAAAGAGTTATTGAAAAGAGTTATTGAAAAGAGTTATTGAAAAGAGTTATTGAAAAGAGTTATTGAAAAGAGTTATTGAAAAGAGTTATTGAAAAGAGTTATTGAAAAGAGTTATTGAAAAGAGTTATTGAAAAGAGTTATTGAAAAGAGTTATTGAAAAGAGTTATTGAAAAGAGTTATTGAAAAGAGTTATTGAAAAGAGTTATTGAAAAGAGTTATTGAAAAGAGTTATTGAAAAGAGTTATTGAAAAGAGTTATTGAAAAGAGTTATTGAAAAGAGTTATTGAAAAGAGTTATTGAAAAGAGTTATTGAAAAGAGTTATTGAAAAGAGTTATTGAAAAGAGTTATTGAAAACGTTATTGAAAAGAGTTATTGAAAAGAGTTATTGAAAAGAGTTATTGAAAAGAGTTATTGAAAAGAGTTATTGAAAACGGTTATTGAAAAGAGTTATTGAAAAGAGTTATTGAAAAGAGTTATTGAAAAGAGTTATTGAAAAGCGGTTATTGAAAAGAGTTATTGAAAAGAGTTATTGAAAAGAGTTATTGAAAAGAGTTATTGAAAAGAGTTATTGAAAAGAGTTATTGAAAAGAGTTATTGAAAAGAGTTATTGAAAAGAGTTATTGAAAAGAGTTATTGAAAAGAGTTATTGAAAAGAGTTATTGAAAAGAGTTATTGAAAAGAGTTATTGAAAACAGTTATTGAAAAGAGTTATTGAAAAGAGTTATTGAAAAGAGTTATTGAAAAGAGTTATTGAAAAGAGTTATTGAAAAGAGTTATTGAAAAGAGTTATTGAAAAGAGTTATTGAAAAGAGTTATTGAAAAGAGTTATTGAAAAGAGTTATTGAAAAGAGTTATTGAAAAGTTATTGAAAAGAGTTATTGAAAAGAGTTATTGAAAAGAGTTATTGAAAAGAGTTATTGAAAAGAGTTATTGAAAAGAGTTATTGAAAAGAGTTATTGAAAAGAGTTATTGAAAAGAGTTATTGAAAAGAGTTATTGAAAAGAGTTATTGAAAAGAGTTATTGAAAAGAGTTATTGAAAAGAGTTATTGAAAAGAGTTATTGAAAAGAGTTATTGAAAAGAGTTATTGAAAACGGTTATTGAAAAGAGTTATTGAAAAGAGTTATTGAAAAGAGTTATTGAAAAGAGTTATTGAAAAGAGTTATTGAAAAGAGTTATTGAAAAGAGTTATTGAAAAGAGTTATTGAAAAGAGTTATTGAAAAGAGTTATTGAAAAGAGTTATTGAAAACAGTTATTGAAAAGAGTTATTGAAAAGAGTTATTGAAAAGAGTTATTGAAAAGAGTTATTGAAAAGAGTTATTGAAAAGAGTTATTGAAAAGAGTTATTGAAAAGAGTTATTGAAAAGAGGTTATTGAAAAGAGTTATTGAAAAGAGTTATTGAAAAGAGTTATTGAAAAGAGTTATTGAAAAGAGTTATTGAAAAGAGTTATTGAAAAGAGTTATTGAAAAGAGTTATTGAAAAGAGTTATTGAAAAGAGTTATTGAAAAGAGTTATTGAAAAGAGTTATTGAAAAGAGTTATTGAAAAGAGTTATTGAAAAGAGTTATTGAAAAGAGTTATTGAAAAGAGTTATTGAAAAGAGTTATTGAAAAGAGTTATTGAAAAGAGTTATTGAAAAGAGTTATTGAAAAGAGTTATTGAAAACGGTTATTGAAAAGAGTTATTGAAAAGAGTTATTGAAAAGAGTTATTGAAAAGAGTTATTGAAAAGAGTTATTGAAAAGAGTTATTGAAAAGAGTTATTGAAAAGAGTTATTGAAAAGAGTTATTGAAAAGAGTTATTGAAAAGAGTTATTGAAAAGAGTTATTGAAAAGAGTTATTGAAAAGAGTTATTGAAAAGAGTTATTGAAAAGAGTTATTGAAAAGAGTTATTGAAAAGAGTTATTGAAAAGAGTTATTGAAAACCGTTATTGAAAAGAGTTATTGAAAAGAGTTATTGAAAAAAGAGTTATTGAAAAGAGTTATTGAAAAGAGTTATTGAAAAGAGTTATTGAAAACGGTTATTGAAAAGAGTTATTGAAAACGGTTATTGAAAAGAGTTATTGAAAAGTTATTGTTATTGAAAAGAGTTATTGAAAAGAGTTATTGAAAAGAGTTATTGAAAAGAGTTATTGAAAAGAGTTATTGAAAAGAGTTATTGAAAAGAGTTATTGAAAAGAGTTATTGAAAAGAGTTATTGAAAAGAGTTATTGAAAAGAGTTATTGAAAAGAGTTATTGAAAAGAGTTATTGAAAAGAGTTATTGAAAAGAGTTATTGAAAAGAGTTATTGAAAAGGTTATTGAAAAGAGTTATTGAAAAGAGTTATTGAAAAGAGTTATTGAAAAGAGTTATTGAAAAGAGTTATTGAAAAGAGTTATTGAAAAGAGTTATTGAAAAGAGTTATTGAAAAGAGTTATTGAAAAGAGTTATTGAAAAGAGTTATTGAAAAGAGTTATTGAAAAGAGTTATTGAAAAGAGTTATTGAAAAGAGTTATTGAAAAGAGTTATTGAAAAGAGTTATTGAAAAGAGTTATTGAAAAGAGTTATTGAATTGAAAAGAGTTATTGAAAAGAGTTATTGAAAAGAGTTATTGAAAAGAGTTATTGAAAAGAGTTATTGAAAAGAGTTATTGAAAAGAGTTATTGAAAAGAGTTATTGAAAAGAGTTATTGAAAAGAGTTATTGAAAAGAGTTATTGAAAAGAGTTATTGAAAAGAGTTATTGAAAAGAGTTATTGAAAAGAGTTATTGAAAAGAGTTATTGAAAAGAGTTATTGAAAAGAGTTATTGAAAAGAGTTATTGAAAAGAGTTATTGAAAGAGTTATTGAAAAGAGTTATTGAAAAGAGTTATTGAAAAGAAAAGAGTTATTGAAAAGAGTTATTGAAAAGAGTTATTGAAAAGAGTTATTGAAAAGAGTTATTGAAAAGAGTTATTGAAAAGAGTTATTGAAAAGAGTTATTGAAAAGAGTTATTGAAAAGAGTACCGTGAAAAGAGTGAAAAGAGTTATTGAAAAGAGTTATTGAAAAGAGTTATTGAAAAGAGTTATTGAAAAGAGTTATTGAAAAGAGTTATTGAAAGAGTTATTATTGAAAAGAGTTATTGAAAAGAGTTATTGAAAAGAGTTATTGAAAACGTTATTGAAAAGAGTTATTGAAAAGAGTTATTGAAAAGAGTTATTGAAAAGAGTTATTGAAAAGAGTTATTGAAAAGAGTTATTGAAAAGAGTTATTGAAAAGAGTTATTGAAAAGAGTTATTGAAAAGAGTTATTGAAAAGAGTTATTGAAAAGAGTTATTGAAAAGAGTTATTGAAAAGAGTTATTGAAAACGGTTATTGAAAAGAGTTATTGAAAAGAGTTATTGAAAAGAGTTATTGAAAAGAGTTATTGAAAAGAGTTATTGAAAAGAGTTATTGAAAAGAGTTATTGAAAAGAGTTATTGAAAAGAGTTATTGAAAAGAGTTATTGAAAAGAGTTATTGAAAAGAGTTATTGAAAAGAGTTATTGAAAAGAGTTATTGAAAAGAGTTATTGAAAAGAGTTATTGAAAAGAGTTATTGAAAAGAGTTATTGAAAAGAGTTATTGAAAAGAGTTATTGAAAAGAGTTATTGAAAAGAGTTATTGAAAAGAGTTATTGAAAAGAGTTATTGAAAAGAGTTATTGAAAAGAGTTATTGAAAAGAGTTATTGAAAAGAGTTATTGAAAAGAGTTATTGAAAAGTTATTGAAAAGAGTTATTGAAAAGAGTTATTGAAAAGAGTTATTGAAAAGAGTTATTGAAAAGAGTTATTGAAAAGAGTTATTGAAAAGAGTTATTGAAAAGAGTTATTGAAAAGAGTTATTGAAAAGAGTTATTGAAAAGAGTTATTGAAAAGAGTTATTGAAAAGAGTTATTGAAAAGAGTTATTGAAAAGAGTTATTGAAAAGAGTTATTGAAAAGAGTTATTGAAAAGAGTTATTGAAAAGAGTTATTGAAAAGAGTTATTGAAAAGAGTTATTGAAAAGAGTTATTGAAAAGAGTTATTGAAAAGAGTTATTGAAAAGAGTTGAAAAGAGTTATTGAAAAGAGTTATTGAAAAGAGTTATTGAAAAGAGTTATTGAAAAGAGTTATTGAAAAGAGTTATTGAAAAGAGTTATTGAAAAGAGTTATTGAAAACGGTTATTGAAAAGAGTTATTGAAAAGAGTTATTGAAAAGAGTTATTGAAAAGAGTTATTGAAAAGAGTTATTGAAAAGAGTTATTGAAAAGAGTTATTGAAAAGAGTTATTGAAAAGAGTTATTGAAAAGAGTTATTGAAAAGAGTTATTGAAAACGGTTATTGAAAAGAGTTATTGAAAAGAGTTATTGAAAAGAGTTATTGAAAAGAGTTATTGAAAAGAGTTATTGAAAAGAGTTATTGAAAAGAGTTATTGAAAAGAGTTATTGAAAAGAGTTATTGAAAAGAGTTATTGAAAAGGTTATTGAAAAGAGTTATTGAAAAGAGTTATTGAAAAGAGTTATTGAAAAGAGTTATTGAAAAGAGTTATTGAAAAGAAGAAAAGAGTTATTGAAAAGAGTTATTGAAAAGAGTTATTGAAAAGAGTTATTGAAAAGAGTTATTGAAAAGAGTTATTGAAAAGAGTTATTGAAAAGAGTTATTGAAAAGAGTTATTGAAAAGAGTTATTGAAAAGAGTTATTGAAAAGAGTTATTGAAAAGAGTTATTGAAAAGAGTTATTGAAAAGAGTTATTGAAAAGAGTTATTGAAAAGAGTTATTGAAAAGAGTTATTGAAAAGAGTTATTGAAAAGAGTTATTGAAAAGAGTTATTGAAAAGAGTTATTGAAAAGAGTTATTGAAAAGAGTTATTGAAAAGAGTTATTGAAAAGAGTTATTGAAAAGAGTTATTGAAAAGAGTTATTGAAAAGAGTTATTGAAAAGAGTTATTGAAAAGAGTTATTGAAAAGAGTTATTGAAAAGAGTTATTGAAAAGAGTTATTGAAAAGAGTTATTGAAAAGAGTTATTGAAAAGAGTTATTGAAAAGAGTTATTGAAAAGAGTTATTGAAAACGAGTTATTGAAAACGGTTATTGAAAAGAGTTATTGAAAAGAGTTATTGAAAAGAGTTATTGAAAAGTTTATTGAAAAGAGTTATTGAAAAGAGTTATTGAAAAGGGTTATTGAAAAGTTATTGAAAAGTTATTGAAAAGAGTTATTGAAAAGAGTTATTGAAAAGAGTTATTGAAAAGAGTTATTGAAAAGAGTTATTGAAAAGAGTTATTGAAAAGAGTTATTGAAAAGAGTTATTGAAAAGAGTTATTGAAAAGAGTTATTGAAAAGAGTTATTGAAAAGAGTTATTGAAAAGAGTTATTGAAAACGGTTATTGAAAAGAGTTATTGAAAAGAGTTATTGAAAACAGTTATTGAAAAGAGTTATTGAAAAGAGTTATTGAAAAGAGTTATTGAAAAGAGTTATTGAAAAGAGTTATTGAAAAGAGTTATTGAAAAGAGTTATTGAAAAGAGTTATTGAAAAGAGTTATTGAAAAGAGTTATTGAAAAGAGTTATTGAAAAGAGTTATTGAAAAGAGTTATTGAAAAGAGTTATTGAAAAGAGTTATTGAAAAGAGTTATTGAAAAGAGTTATTGAAAAAAGTTATTGAAAAGAGTTATTGAAAAGAGTTATTGAAAAGAGTTATTGAAAAGAGTTATTGAAAAGAGTTATTGAAAAGAGTTATTGAAAAGAGTTATTGAAAAGAGTTATTGAAAAGAGTTATTGAAAAGAGTTATTGAAAAGAGTTATTGAAAAGAGTTATTGAAAAGAGTTATTGAAAAGAGTTATTGAAAAGAGTTATTGAAAAGAGTTATTGAAAAGAGTTATTGAAAAGAGTTATTGAAAAGAGTTATTGAAAAGAGTTATTGAAAAGAGTTATTGAAAAGAGTTATTGAAAAGAGTTATTGAAAAGAGTTATTGAAAAGAGTTATTGAAAAGAGTTATTGAAAAGAGTTATTGAAAAGAGTTATTGAAAAGAGTTATTGAAAAGAGTTATTGAAAAGAGTTATTGAAAAGAGTTATTGAAAAGAGTTATTGAAAAGAGTTATTGAAAAGAGTTATTGAAAAGAGAAAAGAGTTATTGAAAAGAGTTATTGAAAAGAGTTATTATTGAAAAGAGTTATTGAAAAGAAAAGAGTTATTGAAAAGAGTTATTGAAAAGAGTTATTGAAAAGAGTTATTGAAAAGAGTTATTGAAAAGAGTTATTGAAAAGAGTTATTGAAAAGAGTTATTGAAAAGAGTTATTGAAAAGAGTTATTGAAAAGAGTTATTGAAAAGAGTTATTGAAAAGAGTTATTGAAAAGAGTTATTGAAAAGAGTTATTGAAAAGAGTTATTGAAAAGAGTTATTGAAAAGAGTTATTGAAAAGAGTTATTGAAAAGAGTTATTGAAAAGAGTTATTGAAAAGAGTTATTGAAAAGAGTTATTGAAAAGAGTTATTGAAAAGAGTTATTGAAAAGAGTTATTGAAAAGAGTTATTGAAAAGAGTTATTGAAAAGAGTTATTGAAAAGAGTTATTGAAAAGAGTTATTGAAAAGAGTTATTGAAAAGAGTTATTGAAAAGAGTTATTGAAAAGAGTTATTGAAAACGGTTATTGAAAACGGTTATTGAAAACGGTTATTGAAAAGAGTTATTGAAAAGAGTTATTGAAAACGGTTATTGAAAAGAGTTATTGAAAAGAGTTATTGAAAAGAGTTATTGAAAAGAGTTATTGAAAAGAGTTATTGAAAAGAGTTATTGAAAAGAGTTATTGAAAAGAGTTATTGAAAAGAGTTATTGAAAAGAGTTATTGAAAAGAGTTATTGAAAAGAGTTATTGAAAAGAGTTATTGAAAAGAGTTATTGAAAAGAGTTATTGAAAAGAGTTATTGAAAAGAGTTATTGAAAAGAGTTATTGAAAAGAGTTATTGAAAAGAGTTATTGAAAAGAGTTATTGAAAAGAGTTATTGAAAAGAGTTATTGAAAAGAGTTATTGAAAAGAGTTATTGAAAAGAGTTATTGAAAAGAGTTATTGAAAAGAGTTATTGAAAAGAGTTATTGAAAAGAGTTATTGAAAAGAGTTATTGAAAAGAGTTATTGAAAAGAGTTATTGAAAAGAGTTATTGAAAAGAGTTATTGAAAACAGTTATTGAAAAGAGTTATTGAAAAGAGTTATTGAAAAGAGTTATTGAAAAGAGTTATTGAAAAGAGTTATTGAAAAGAGTTATTGAAAAGAGTTATTGAAAAGAGTTATTGAAAAGAGTTATTGAAAAGAGTTATTGAAAAGAGTTATTGAAAAGAGTTATTGAAAAGAGTTATTGAAAAGAGTTATTGAAAACAGTTATTGAAAACAGTTATTGAAAAGAGTTATTGAAAAGAGTTATTGAAAAGAGTTATTGAAAAGAGTTATTGAAAAGAGTTATTGAAAACAGTTATTGAAAAGAGTTATTGAAAAGAGTTATTGAAAAGAGTTATTGAAAAGAGTTATTGAAAAGAGTTATTGAAAAGAGTTATTGAAAAGAGTTATTGAAAAGAGTTATTGAAAAGAGTTATTGAAAAGAGTTAAAAAGTTATTGAAAAGAGTTATTGAAAACGGTTATTGAAAACGAGTTATTGAAAAGAGTTATTGAAAAGAGTTATTGAAAAGAGTTATTGAAAACGGTTATTGAAAAGAGTTATTGAAAAGGGTTATTGAAAAGAGTTATTGAAAAGAGTTATTGAAAAGAGTTATTGAAAACTGTTATTGAAAAGAGTTATTGGAAAGAGTTTTTGAAACGAGTTATTGAAAAGAGTTATTGAAAAGAGTTATTGAAAAGAGTTATTGGAAAGAGTTATTGAAATGAGTTATTGAAATGAGTTATTGAAATTACTTATTGAAATGAGTATTTGGAATGACTTATTGAAAGTGTGATGAAAATGAGTTATTGAAATTAGTTATTGAAATGAGTGTCTGAATGTGTGATTGAAATGAGTTATTGTAATGAGTTATTGAAATAAGTTATAGAAATGACTTATTGAAAGTGTGATTGAAATGAGTTATTGAAATGAGTTATTGAAATGAGTTATTGAAATGAATATCGAAATTACTTATTGAAATGAGTTATTGAAATGACTTATTG
Source organism: Aporrectodea caliginosa (assembly GCA_020284085.1). Lineage (NCBI taxonomy): Eukaryota > Metazoa > Annelida > Clitellata > Crassiclitellata > Lumbricidae > Aporrectodea > Aporrectodea caliginosa. The sequence goes on along the minus strand of JACEVL010000911.1, from coordinate 247,178 downwards.
AAAGTGTGATGGAAATGAGTTGTTGAAATGATTTATTGAAATGAGTTTGAATTGAGTGTGCTGTTAAAATTGTATTGTTGAAAGCGTGTTGTTGAAACTGTATTGTTAAATGTGTGTTATTGAAACTGTATTGTTGAATGTTGATGAACGGGTGTTATTGAAACTGTATTGTTGAATGTGTGTTATTGAAACTGTAGGCCTATTGTTAAATGTGTGTTATTGAAACTGTATCATTGAAAGTGTGGTGTTGAAATTGTATTGTTGAAAGCGTGTTGTTGAAAGTATATTGTTGAAAGGGTGTTGTTGAAACTGTATTGTTGAAAGTGTGTTATTGAAACTGTATTGTTGAAAGTCTGTTGTTGAAATTGTATTGTTGAATGCGTGTTGTTGAAACTGTATTGTTGAAATTGTGCTTTTGAAACTGTATCGTTGAAAGTCTGCTGTTAAAATTGTATTGTTGAAAGAGTGTTGTTGAAATTTTATTCAAACGCTGCATCCTGGTGCATAAATATATGAACAACTGCGCACCACGCTACCTGGAAGACAAGTTCAGGCCCCTATCGGACGATGACAATAGGTCGCAGCTGCGATCATCAAAGTCCGCCGATGTTTTTGTGCCAGCCACTAAAATTGCAGCGGGTGATTGAGCCTTTCGGGTCGTTGGGCCACGTGCCTGGAACAGTCTTCCTGCACCCATTCAGGGAACCAAAAGTTTACCTCTTTTCAAAAAACAGTTTGAAATGCACTTATTACGTAACCACGAGCATTAACATTTGCGCTGACAGTTTTGTGATGCGTTCTAGAAGTAGCTTGCTACCAACTACGCTATATTAATCGTCGTAATTACAATTACAATTGCAATGGATGGATGGATGGATGGATGGATGGACGGACGGACGGACGGACGGACGGACGGACGGACGGACGGACGGACGGACGGATGGACGGATGGATGGATGGATGGATGGATGGATGGATGGATGGATGGATGGATGGAGGAGAATGAGAGGAGAAAGAGTCAGATAATTAGATAAATCCTGTGGCAGCTGGATTAGACTGAGGCGTTTCGGGGCTTCATACATCTTGAAAAGAAGCTGTAGAGAATAGACATTTCAGACAAATACAGTGCATTAAAAGATGTCTTCAATGACTCATAGGGACCACGATTCTGACCAGTCTTTCAGAAGAGCTGCATGATCGTCTCGTCTCCTTTACGTTAACCATTTAACAAACCTGACTGATTGGCTCCGAATTTGCTGCAATGCATTTTCCACAGCAATCTAATTATTTCCAATCTAAAGAGTACATCTGAAGATTGGCTGGAACCATGTTCATTGTGCATTACGCGATTATTATTACTTTATAAGTTTATTATTATTACTATTATTGTTGCTGCTGTTACTACTGCTACTGCTACTGCTACTGCCACTGCCACTGCCACTGCCACTGCCACTGCCACAGCCACTACCACTACCACTACCACTACCACTACCACTACCACTACCACTACTACTACTACTACTACTACTACTACTACTACTACTACTACTACTACTACTACTACTACTACTACTACTACTACTACTACTACTACTACTGCCACCACCACTAATACTACCACCATTGTTCATGCATTTATTGAACGCCAGTTTCTAGTGACTGCAGAGTACCAATGGATGGCGTTGAGCATTATTGTGACTCGAGACCAAGACAGATGAAATGGAACGGTTTGGATCGAATATAATAGCGTTGGTCGTGCATGAGTTAATTCTTCTGTTCTTAATCAGTTTGTAGATTTACGTTCCGCAGTAAGAAGGCTTCGAATGGAACGTTTACGTCACCGAACTACCCTGGTCTGTATCCATGCAACACAGAATGCCACTATCTGTTCTACGGGGATGAGGGAGAACGCGTACACATCACATTCCCATACTTCGACGTCGAAGGAATACCACCACAGTACGATACGTATCTCTTTGTGTCACTCTGTCTTTTTGTGTTTCTCTGTCTCTCTGCCTGTCAATGTCCCTGTCTCTCTCTGTCTTTTGCCCGTCTTTGTCTCTGCTTCTCTGTCTCTGTCTCCGCTTCCATGCCTCTCTCGAGATCTCTCTCTCCCTCCGTCCTAACTCTCTCTCTCTCTCTCTCTCTCTCCCTCTGTCTGTCTGTCTGTCTCTCTCTCTCTCTGTCTGTCTCTCTGTCTCTCTGTCTGTCTGTCTGTCTCTCTCTCTCGCTGTTTGTCTGTCTGTCTGTCTGTCTCTCTGTCTGTCTGTATGTCTCTCTCTCTGCTCTCAATCTTTTCTCTGTCCCTTTCTCATGCTCTGTTTCTTCTCTCGCTCTTTTGTCTTTTTCGTCTTTCTCTTTCGTTCTACGCAGACATCGTCTAATTGCCTTTTCTTTTGTCTTTGTCCAGTCCGTCCATGTGCCTATATCTGACCAGATATGTTGTAAGCATACAACTGATCTCTCTCTCCTCGGTGACTATTGTCTGATCAATCTTCGCTGCTTGAGCAATTATTTTAAACCGGTCAACATAATGACTGCTTCAATTTGTATTGCCAAGCGAGTGTTTGTTGTGTCCGCGTGTTTCTGTATTCATGTGGGTTGTGTAGGTGTCTGTTTTTATGGTGACGGCGCCAGGTCGCTGACCGTTTCCATTAATTAGGGCGCGACAGGAACCTGTTTGCATCAAACTGTTCCTGAGGTTTAGATATGAGACAACTGTTATTCTTCTATTTCTATTGCGTCATCGCTGTTGCTGTTTTCCTCCGTCCAATCAATGCACAGTCGTTGAGCAATCAAGCGTTAAGGCTTTGAGCCAGTGATATCAGAGGGAGAAGTCATCGTAACTGAGCCATGCGTTAGAACACTGCTAGACAACATTGGGACATCAAAAGTCCCTGTGTGTGTGTGTGTGTGTGTGTGTGTGTGTGTGTGTGTGTGTGTGTGTGTGTGTGTGTGTGTGTGTGTGTATATGTATATTATGTGTGTGTGTGTGTATATGTGTGTGTGTGTGTGTGTGTTTGTGTTGACTGGAAAAGTATGCCTCAGTTCAAAGTCCAAAAAGCTAATGTACTATTTAGAACGACCAATGGCTCTCATTGATATTCGAGACACAATCTGTGAAGCAATGATTTCGTCCGTTTCGGTTCGATGCCATTAAACTGGTCTAATATATCGGTTTAATTCTCGGGCGTGACCAGGGCGACTGAGACAGCAGTTGATCCCCAACGTAATCGTAATCTCAAAATTTCTGAAGCGCTACTCTGAAGCAAGGCGCAGGGAACCAGCGCATTCACGAGGGCTACGGCGTATCAGAGGGGTTGTCCAGAGATCGCTGTCCAGCGGAGGTCCGTATCCGGTTGCCAGAAAGAATCCATGTGGGATGGAGGGTCATGTCTCCCCAATATTTGGGTTTGCACAGACGTTCCTAATTCTCCCTAATATATTTTTAGAAAATGTCTTACAAATTTTTTGTAAAAGTTGTTGTGCGGTAAATTAAAGCAGGGACAATAATGCTATCGAGTGATGTGAGTTGAAAAGAATCGTTTAACGTGATTATATCCAACAGGGCGAAGGCAGATGCGATTCTCCTTACAGATGCTATTTTAGTTACAGTTATAGTTAATGGTTTTTCATTTTAGTTACTGCTATAGTCAGTGGAGGCGCCAGGATTTCAGGTTTGGGGGGATAAAGCTCCAAGCCCTTCTCTTTTGTCCTCTCCTCCCTGTGATTTGCAGTGATTTCCCCTTGGGGGGAGGGGGCTGAGCCGCAGTTAGGTGGGCTAAGACCCCCTATTCCCCTAGCGCCGCCACTGGATATAGTTAGTATTATTTTTCAGGTAGGCCTATAGTTATAGTTATAGTTACTGGATTTTTATTTTAGTTACTATTCGGCCTACTTGGCTACAATAAGGCTAAGCGAAATTGCTACAGATGCCGCAGCTGCAGTGCATATTAAGACGCTATAGAAACGTTTACAAAATAACTAAATTGAATAAAATGCGCCACTACTAGGCCTACTGTGTTAATTCACAAATCCAGAATCCGTGGCGAATTCACGCTATTAGCTGTTGCGCATTTTCGCGTTCTCATGTTTGTCTATACCGGTAATCTACTTTTATTTTAATAGTTTTTGTAACGAAAATAACGTTTAATTTCGTTAGCGTTATTTTCGTTATAGTATAGTTATAGTTAATGATATTTTTAGTTACAGTTATAGGTATCGTTTTAACGAGATCATTTCAGTTTTCGTTGACGAACATTTTCGTTACCGTTATCGTTAACGAGAATCACACTGGGTGAAAGTATGCTTTATACGACCCGATGTTCAGAATAGATTGACGCCTCTGTGATTGAGATTGCATTCGTTAGTGTTGGCATGATGATCGTGGTTTTGTTGTTTCAGATGTTACGAAAGCACAGAGAGTGACTTCGTGGAGCTGTCCAACTTCAACATCGAGGTTCCCGACCGGAAGATGAACCGTCTGTGTGGAACGAAGGACCAGCACCAGCACATGCGCAGTGGACTGGAAGTAAAGTCAGACGGAAGTTTCTTCCGTGTCTCGTTCAAGTCGAATGGAGCCTTCGATGCCACAGGGTTCGAGGCCTTCTACCAGTTCATGAAACCAGGTCAGACGAACAGAATTATCAGCAGCGTCTATGTGCTTCACCTTAATTCTCTCTCATCCTCGCCATTTTCATCGTCATCGTCATCATCGTCATCATCATCATCATCATCATCATCATCATCATCATCATCATCATCATCATCATCATCTTCATCATCATCATCATCCTCATATCAGCAGCAGCGTTGTCATCGTCGATCTTGTTATCATTGTCGTCATGCATCATCATCTTCGTATTTAGTATAATTGCTGTAGGCCCTACTAATTGTAGGGGTCTGTTGCATTGTATTGCTTTCCATTGTAGGTCCTATTGTAGTTTTAACGTATTCTATATATCGTATCGCATCCCATCGCATTTTATCTGTTCGTATCATCCATTATTGTTTGTAGGCTAATTAATTGCATTTTATTATATTGAATTGTGTTGTCTTGTGTTGTGTTTAAATTAGAACTTTTGCTGATACATGTAATTGTAATTGTAATTGAACATTTATGCAGCGCCAATCAAAGAGCAAACTGATGAACGACGCTCTCTGCGATGGCCTAGGCCTACATGATGCTAAATGAATGTAACGAGAACTAGAATAGGTGCCTTCTGTAGATCACTACATCAGTTAGCAACGCACAAGTTAGAAGAGTCACCCGCTGCAGTGGCTGGTGTTCGCCGACACGAGGAGGGGGGCAACCAACGGATTCCCGTCGAAAGAGTTAACACGTGGCATCATGATTGTAATTGCAATTGTAATCGAACATTTATATAGCGCCGCTCAAAATCAGCAGCGTTAGTCGACCTGCGTCAGTGCCTGCATCAGCCAACAAAAAAGTCATTAAGACGTCTACGGAACTGGAAAGACACTAAAGGGCTAGTAACTCAAAGCGAAGAGACTGGGGAAGAGAGTTCCAAGCTGCTGGGCCAACACGGGCAAAGCACCTAGAGTGGGCCGTAGCAGAGCGCATGCGAGGGACAACCATAAGGCCACGGGTCGAAGATCGCAGAGGCCCTCGCAGGTCGACAGGAGACAAAGGTGCAAAAAGACCTCAGGTAGGATGGGGCCACCCCAACAAGGCAGTTACGCATGAGGGAAAGGATTTTGAAGTTTACGCGCTGTTGGATAGGGAGCCAGTGAAGGGTATCCTGAGATATGAATGATGATGCTGATGCTGATGTGCTATTGTTTCAGAACTGGTGGCACCGGATAAGAAGGCGCAGGTCGACTCCAGATCGTCGCTTAGTCTGGCACCATCGTTACGGTTGACTGCCGCAGCCATCATCTGCATCTCAGCCCTGACTCTCTTACCCTTCCGCCGCTCGACCGTCACACTATAGGCCTCCCCTGCCAGCATGCCCATATGGACCCCTATATAGGACCAATATTCCCATATGGGACCCGTGTGCCGGAAAATCCACTTGGGGGGCCGATTTGACGCCCATGGAGGCCATTTTGACGGGGGCCGTGTCGGGGCCGTTTTGTCGGGGCCCAATTGTCGGGGCCGTCAGGGCCGTTTTGTCCTGGGCCGTTCTGACATTATAGGCCTACTGTGTGTATGATGTAGGACTATTATTTTAAAAGAATATCAACAGTTCGCGTTCGATTTCAACTGCTATGATTTAGGCTCATCGCTTAGGATATATTATAATTATACGAGGATAATAACGTGTTTAGGCCAATCGTGCTTTATGTAAATGTATGAGCGCTGCTATGGCAACGAATTCTGTCACACATCCTCAGATATACTTTATGGGGACCTTTTAGGAATTTTAATTACTTAATTGGAAGTATTTTATTTTTAATTTAAATGAATACTATTACCTAGAGCAGGGCTACTTAAACTGCGGACCGCAGGATTTGAACCTTTCCTCATGGACCGGGCAACGGTTCGGAAAACAGAAACATTTTTCATTCTTAGTAGCCTACCAGTTATAGCTAGGGGCCTAACCCAATTCCCCTAAGTAGGCCTATTTACTCCTCTGCAAAGTTGCGCTGGAAAGATGGCTAGTCCGCTTTTCAATTCTTCTTGTTAGTGATTGGACAGCTGAAACTGTTTTCTATCTCGGATCATCAACATGAAACGACTGTTCTCTGAGACTGAATCCGCAGGATAGGCATATCTGAAATTTCAAGAAGTGGATGTTACGGATTTCTGGTCGATGTTTGTTAACCGATTCCAATACCAATGCAATCAGTAGAAAACTTGCATAATAGACCTAATTAAATGGGGAAAAACAAGCTGACCTAACAGCATTTGCATAATTAGGCCTAATGCATTTAGAATTGCACTCAGTGCACTTTCTGTATGCTCTCTATAGGTTACAAATGTATGAAGAAGCATAGGCCTAAAACCAGTTCGATTGCTCCTCACTGAAATAAGTTGCTTGATACTCAAGCAAATGACAAATAAATTTGTTTTAATTTAAGATCGTCTGTTTGCTTTAAAGTAAGGCCCAAATTCGCCCAATTAATCTGACTCTAATTGCTCTATATTATATTCAAAACATAAAGTAACTGAAATATTGGAACGACTGCATTTTAAGAGAAAAATTAGATATTCTCTTAAAACTCGACGCATGGTTCGGACCCTGTCGAAATTTCCGGACCTCCACCCAAAAAGTTATATTAGCCCTGAGCGAGAGGTTGTTCTACAAACAGATAATACACTCATTTTGTCTATAAATTATGCATCATATTGGCAATAAACATGTAACTAATGAATCAATGTATCCTTGCAGCTCATTGGTCGATGTCAAGTGTATTAAAGACCGGTGCGCAGTAGCCTATAAGCTGTTAATTGATAATAGTAAAATTAATAATAGGAACAAGTAGAGACAGCTTTGCAGTTGCTCTCAGAAATATCATCATCATCGATCATATCATCATCATCATCATACATACATCATCATCATCATCATCATGATAAAACGTTGACTAAGCTTAGGTGAGGCCGATCTGACAGTTAAGGTGTTGCCTACTTCCCATTGTTGAGCCGCACTTTGCGGCTGGCATGACCATTTAAACGTCAACCCGAACTTGCCTGACTTCAACTATACCATCTTAAGCAGACGATTGAAAGCATTTGGTCAATATGAAATTAAGTCATCCAAACTAATCAATTTACAGGTGCTTAAACGCAGCAGGTGATCATTGCCACTACAGTGCTACTACCACCACCACCACCAACCAACACTATTATTATAAGCCTACTACTATTACTATCATTATTATCATCCAAATTATTATTATCATTAGGCCTACTCTGTATTGACTCAGGGTCTTATAAAATAATATTTAAGGATTCGAGCCCCCAAACGTTTCTGATTATACCCACCACCAAAAGAAAAATATGATAAAGCAAGAGGTCATAAAAACCAGGCAAGCAGAAAATATGAGGGAATAAATAGGTCACCAAAGAGCAAGGACTACAAAGGCTAACAAAACTGTTTGCACTTAATAATATATAAAAAATTGATGCTACAATCAGAGGGACTAAATTTGTTTGGTATAAGGTAGCCGATTGGTTAGACCACTTGCCCTATAACACAGAGTACAGACTCGATCCTCCTCTGAGATGGTTAGCCTACTGTTGGAATGTTGAGCGAGTCCTTTGCTCACAACCATGGGGTCATCCATTTACCAACACTACTATTAAGCCGCCGGGACACCGGGAGATTCCCGGTGGGCCGGCACACTGGCGGGCCGGTGGGCCGGCTCATCCAAATTATTAAAAAAATATTATGATATTTTAGTTCTACTTCTTAATTCTAATTTTATAATGATGTCCGGTGCAGAGCGAAACTCTCCTGCATTCTGTGACAAGTTTTGAATGTATTTTGACAGCGCAATTGTTTTTAAAAGTTTTAGAACAGACAATTTCGTTGCAAACAAGCAGCATGGACATTATACCAGGATTACCAGCCCATAAGAATCATTGAATTATTAAGCCAAATGCATCGAACTTTTGATCTCATTTTTGAAGAACTGACATTTTCAGAACTTATTACATGTTACAGTGAACTAGATAAAAGAAATCTCGACATTGATGTTGAGACTAAACAGAATAGAATTAGATCAAGACAGAAATTGCAGCCTCAGAATCTGCTAAATATCAGAAAATCGAAATGCGAAAGATAAATTTCGAGTAAACGTTCAAATGGATCAAGTTATTAGTAGGGTTTGAAACGGAGATTCTCTGAACGGTAGTCTTTATGCTGATTTGTCTTGTTTAGATCCAAACAATTTTGCAGAAATTTCGATATGGATTCCCAGTTATAGACTACAGCATCTGAGTGAGTTGCCCAGAAGATTTGATGACAGTCTAACGAAAGAACAGCTGTTAATTAAAACGCATGTGCTTAAATTTTGTTAATCTTTTCATATTCATTTAGCAATATTTAGGCCTGTGCCAGTTGGCTCATTAACACCTAAAAAGTCCTTCATTTTATGTTAAATGTTACAAAAAGCATTGGCGTGTGGGCACCATTCAGACCCCTCATCGGATTAATTGTATCCTGAAAGATTTCACGACTTCAGCGTTCGTTAATGTGGGCCGCCCATCGGGGCCGCCCATGAAAATTTCCCGGGCCGGTTTTGCAAGCCAGTCCGACCCTGTGTATGCATGTGATTGCATATGGATTGATAGGATGAACGGTAAACCTCGATAATACTTTGTCTATATTGGCCTTCCTTAAAATGAGTCACAGTTCAGCGATCAGGCAATTACTGTAGGGAGAACTACTGTAAGTAGGGCTGTGGGAAAGGATGACACACTTGTAATGCCCGTTACCTCTGACTGCTATTAACTGTCTTGCAGCTGTGTGCTGAGTCCCGACAGTTTGGCCGCCTTCCCTATTCAGTCAGGATATAGACCAATCTATAGGATTCGGGGGTGTGGGGTGGGTGCGTGCATGTCATGTCAAGCGTACGTACGCAGATGGGGGGGTGTGCTGAAAGTACACGTGCATACATGGAGGGGTTCAGGGTCAAATTTTACCGGATTTCTGAGTACATAGTAGGCCTACATGGATGGCCCCTAAGCTCCATCTTATGACGCTTGGTCACTTAATAAATGTCACTAATTATAAATGCCAATAATAATAATAATAATAATAATAATAATAATAATAATAATAATAATAAATAAAAACTAAGCAGTCTCCGGACTTTTTAGGCCACCTGAGGGATCCTTGATACCTCGGGTAAAAAATAATAATAATAATAATAGCAATAGTAATAGTCATTAGAAGATTGCTGGGGATATCGTGGACAGAAAAGAGCACAAATGCATCTGTCATCCAGGAGATAGGGCTACTAAGAGGAGACTTGACACTGCAACAAAGGGCCATCAGACAGAAATTGATGTACTTTGGACACGTAATGAGAGCAGAGGGTTTGGAGAAGGCGATGATGCTGGCGTGTGGGGAGGGGAGGAGTAGGGGTCGGCCGAGAACTCGCTGGATGGAGGAGATACATAGGAGGACAGCGATGAGCCTTTACAACTAAGGGACGTTACATAGCAGGGAGGATTGGAGGAAGCTGGTCACGACGGTCGCTAGAGTTCCACGAACTGACGGCACAAGGTGACAAGGTGAATAGTCATTAATATTTCTGTGCTTAATAAACACCACAAGGTTAAATTACAAAACCACTCCAAGACTATTCTTTTTGTGGGTAGCCCTGCAAGTTTGATACTTTTACTTCACTTTCTGCCAAGGAATCGACTAAAACAACTTTTAAAACAGTCAATCTCTGGCTTTATTGCGAAAAGAAACATAAAACAGTCACTGAAAAGAAAAAACAGTTATCGAAGTTTCTAAAAGGCCAGGGTTTCCCTGTTATCCTGTGTTCATGACAAATTAGACTGAGAAGACAATCCGGTAAAACTTTAGGAATAGAACAACCATGGGTGTTCTAGGATATATTGCATACGAGAAATTCACAAACTACCATTGCACAGCCATCAGTCCAATTTCCATTTCGAATACTACCCTAGGATATGGACAAAATGGAACCTCTTAAAATGTCCATGGCCAAATCCTGGTTCAATTTAAAAGTCATACACAAATCACAGAAAATACAGCAATTTACAGAATACCTTACATCCATTGCATCTGTTGGATAATAACAACGTAATAATAACAGCCTTTGGCATAATATTGGAGACAAACTTTGACACAAGTTACCTCCACTATTGAAAACAGTCGTAATCAAGTGAATTTGCAAATAAATTACACGTATATACACAGTCCTGGAGACTAGAGTTGGTATTCAATACAAGGGAATAGTCATCGGCATACATATTTACTCACTCAATTGAAATGGGTCAACTCAGGTCAAATGTAATGAAAGCACTCATTAACCAACATCACAGAATGTCTAAAGTTTAACAACACTCCAAGAAGCACAGAAGTGTTGTCCAACTCTGAAGCTATATCAGTTCCACGTGGTAATTGCTTAACACTTGGTATCATGCACAATAAGTCTAATAATATGTACTGCAAATCAATGCAGGCTCTGGAGTCTGGATTGCTCGATATCATGTACACATGCTGAAGACTTTACTATACAACGATACCATTATTTACAGAAACTGCAAAAAATTCTATGTGCATGCCTAAAGCGGGTCATCAAGGCTCGTAAACGCTGCATCAATCCTGTCATGAGCTACTGTTTGGAATAGCAAAGCAAAGAACAGAAAGCACCGAATGACCTCAAGGCAGACTATATCTCTGGCTTCGAGTAGTAGACAACCGGAACAATCAACTACAAGTGTCATGATCTTCTACAAGGTTTGGCGACTGTTCCTTCTTTGTCACTGGACCCACTGTGGAACAGTCTTCTCGACAATGTGAAGAAAGCGCCATCTTTGGAGACAATGAAATCACAGCTCAAGACCTACTTTTAAAAACTATCACATAACTCTCAGTGACTTATTTTTTAACCCATGTACAGTGCTCTTTCTTTGGTCCTGGCAATTCTACAGCACTATATAAGTTGCATTATTATTATTATCATTATTATTATGTTTAGTAGTAGCAGTAGCATCGGGGGAAACTAGCAAATTACAGGATGCTTATAAATTCAATAAAACCACATTGAAAGAAGAACAATTACTGCTTTCCAACTAAATCAGCAAATCGGTTCACATAATTACACAAGAACTTATTTACACAGCATGAAAGTCTATTCAGAAGAATCCTACATCACTAATGCAACTTTGCTCAAATACTGTCACCTTGAGCATAAGACACAAAACCCATGAAAATTCTTATGAAACAGGCACCCATTATTGCAGCATTTTGCCTGATGAAATTGTAGCTGAGTGAAATATTTTCTTAGCATATTTGCACACAAACAAACGACAGTGTGCAAAACAGCTTTAAGCTGTAAGGCCAGCACACACACCTATAGACCAATGCAAAATGCAAGAATTTGTCCTACAAGAAAGTGCATATGAAATAAGCCAAATTAAAAACAATAAAAATGAATAATGACAACAAATCACAGGTTTGCATATATATAGTTAGATGGTCTATATATAAATAAGATCAACAGCTATAGACAAATATAATGAATAATGGAATCATTATTTCTAAAACACAATTGATAATAATAGTGAAGAAAGGATATTGTAGACTCATTAACACAAATTCGTCAGGACATGCCTTACTCTTGTAAACCAGGACGCAAATTAAATTGGATAACTCTGAAAGTCAATATTAAGCACTACACTGCAGCTCTTGTATGGCACAGTAACCAATATGACACATGGTTAAGTTCATAGCTTAGAGGGAAAATTGTAGCCTATCGTATCGAATAATTTAAAAACATAACACCACCTCACGTTAAGCAGAATGGTGCATAAATCAGGTGCACATAAACAATTCTACACTGTACATATGCACAATTTGACTGCAAAGTAAGATAAATACTTTAATAATAACATCATCTCGATTCTGAAGATAGTCTAATATGGAAACAGAAAAGGTGTACGAGTTGTATAAATTAAACTTTACGAAAATGAGTCTTTTTAGACCAACTGAGTAACAGCAGAGGTCATCATATGCAAACTAAGGTCATGTGCAAGAAATGCTTCCCTGATGCCATTCAAAGCTTTGAAATGCTTTCTGCAGCCACTCTGTGACATGTACATGAGACCAGTAATGTCTGTTTTTGATCAACACTCGTACTGATCAGCACTTAAGCTTTTTACCTTTTAAAAACACGCTCAAGTTTCTTTTTCAGTCATTGATGTATTACCAGTTCTCAGTGGTAGGCATTTCTACTTGTGTGTGATACCACTGCTGAGATAAAAACCACGCAGTAGTTGATTCAATAAAGAAACCAATGCACGACAGTTCTGACCTGGTAAACTAACCAGAGCCACGTACGTAATATTGAAACTACCTGACCAAATACTGGACGTCTGGAAATGGCACAACAAAATGCATGCATATTAAATGTTATGAAGCATATTAAACTAACAACTCAGGACGTTATAATTGTTATCACAAGAACAAACTAACAACTCATAACAACCCACTCAACAGCTGTAAATCTCACACAGCTGGCTGCAATGTAAAGTAAAGTCATGTAACAAATATTTTTGCATTTGCAATTGTGTATCCTATTGCTTATGCCAGAGTCATTCTACTCTCAACAGTTTCTGTTACTTCTCTATTAATTATCACCATTTGCAAAACTCTTTAGTTAGCTGAAAAGCATTAACCTATACCTTGTTAAGTACCAATAGAGACTAGAAAATAAGCAAACAATTCATGACAAAATGATCATAAAACCCAAAAGATGAACAAGAAATCTACTGTAAAGGTGAATAACAGGGTCTCTTCACAGAAAGTTACAGGAAATGTTTCATTTTCAGTCCATATTGTAACAAAATTAATTGAAACCATTTTAAATGTCTTCTTTACCAACTGGCAAATTGTCAAGTCGTAGATAGTCTATCACACTTGAAAGTCCAGTGGGAACCCTTTACACAATTGGCCTGAGAAAGAAACTGTCACCAACAGAACCACTTTTATTGTTTTATTATTTTACTTATTTACATCTACAACAGAACTACTTCTATTGGCACCTTTCTCCTGTTTGTCTCTAATCTCATTCGCTTAGTGCTGTAATTAAGCATGTGCATGTAAAGTGCAGAAAAACAGAGATAACAGCAGCATTAACTTACATCACTCTATCGATAAAACACATGAAACACTTCTCTAGACTGACTAAGGCACATTTCAACAACTGTCAAGAACGGATATAAATTTCTGCCAGGAATGTTTTCAAATAAAGTGGTTACCAATTGAGCCAATTTTATGAGTTTCATCACAGGTCTTAGTATGTGGTCAGGTAAGCAGATGTTGCACTTCTGAATGGAAAAATTGGGCTATTTTTTCATTGTAGCATGTGAAACCTTTCATGGCTGACCTAGAACTCATAGGTTCCCTTGCACCAGCTAAGAAAACCAGGTGGCCAAAGAGACAAAATGTTGATCATTCCTGATTTTAGGCAGTTTGTTTACATACAAAGGATACACTTGCAAAAGAACATCTGCAGCAAGCAACTTCATATGACAAGTTCTAATTTGAGCCCAGGATAAATATACACATGCTCAAACGAAAAGCTTTATGGTCAAACCGATCACCTATGAATAGCACCAAATTTAAATTAGTTGCATGTCCACACCTCAAAATATCGAGCACATAATTCTAAGACATTTCTGTACATATTTACCATCAAATTTTCAACTTTGACACCAGTTATGAAATGATTCTGAGAACCTGACTCGGATCCAAGAAGACAATCCTATTTATCTACACCAGTCTCTAGAAAAACAAAACACCGGAGCCGCTCTTAACTAAAAATCACTATTTCTGCACAACACACCTTTAAACTTCACAAAGTAATTTGCATAAACCATTAGAAAAGCCTTTACAATGATATCACAATCTGCAATAAAGTGTTTTGTTGTAAGTTAAAATGTTTAAACCAGTTTCACATGATCAAGTAAGAACAGTTAAATATTAACCTTATACAGCACGAATAGTTACGAAACAATGTAATTTTTTAAATCACAAAATAATCCAATAAGAACGTGATAAAAATTAAATCTTAGTCTTATATAAAACGAATACCATAAAATTTGGTTTTCTGATTAAAATCATGAAATTTTGCTCAACTTCTTAACTGACTAGTCACTGACTTTAGCCCACATTATCTAGAAAACTTACTTAGATATGGCAACATACACCTACTGTGACATTCCGTAAGCTGTAACAGGATTTCATTCAAATATTAACATAATTAATAATACATTAATAATGATAATGTTTAGCAAAAACTTTAAAAGCTGGGCAATCCTAAATATTGCTGTATCTTCAAAAAATGTTTGCTATAGAGTCAATATATGACACATCACCGAAAAGTGGGCTGGAGAAAGAGATATAAATAACCTGAAAGTTCTCGGTTAGAGACAATAGCACCCCTAGTGTTACAAACAAAAATATGCATTCCATAATTTAGTATCCCCTTTTCAATGATTACACCTAATGACTGTCACTTTAGGCCAAATCTTCTCTCATGCTAAACCAGAGAAAAGGAAAACAATTGCAACTTTTGATACAATAGTAACAGTTTTGACACAACTGTCAACATTTCAATCCTAAAAGTGGAATTAAAACCCTCACAACCTTAACACAGACGTGAAACTGCCATCGAAGCCATAAATCACAACAAATCCTGGAATTTGCTTCCAAGGATGAAGTCACTGCCAAAACTAGAATCCCAAATGACAGCACAAACAATTATGACAATTGCACAGCACACGAACAATAATCACACCAGCAACGAGGACACGGTGTTTGGCATGTCAAGTCCAGATAACTGTTGGTGCAAGCGCCTCTTTGGTTCCTGGTGGAGGCGTTAGAGTTTCGTTGGCAAGGAATTGAAGAGGCAACAGAACCAGATGACCTTTGACTCGCTCCAAATGTACTTTTGCAACATCTGGGTCTCTTTCAACAAGTTTTGGTTTTTTCTCATATTCGTGAAGCTGAGAAATCGTCAATACTGCATCCGTGGGAATGCAACCGAAGACCTTTGTTTAAACAGATTAACATATTTAGTTATTTCTACCAGTATTATATTACATGACAACTAAAAGAAGCCAAAACACTGAACTACATGCACTATCGTATAGTTAGTGAGACTTTTTATTGTAAACTCAACAAAGTGTTAGATTTGAACAGATTCATACACTTTCGGTTATTTTTCAACTAGAATTATTATGATCATTAATAAGCTGCATAAGCATTTGTACTATTAAGCTATATTTTCATTGGCATACAAATGATTTACTGAATTACATAAGATTCTGAGTAGTAGTATTATGACTATTAATAAGAAGCAGATATCAGTGACTAAAAACTGCTAAGAAATCAGCTATTAAATAGATGTAAAGATACAGAAGAATAAAAAGTCATAAAACAGTTATTAAATATTCAAGATTACCATGTAGGGACCTAGAGCAAGTCGTTCACAAACCATTGGTCAGTGCCAATGACTTATGCTTGGTCATTACTTGTAGATAGCGGTGCTCAATAAATGCAAAATAATAATAATAATAATAATAATAATGACAACAACAATAATATAATACTTGATAATTAAGCAACAAATATCTGAGTTTTTTAATCAGCAATCCAGCATTCTGTAAAATGGAATTTCATCACCACACATTTCAATATTGTCTGATCATTTGACACATGACCTGACCTTCCTAGACTTTGACCTGGTATTGAAGCAGACTCTTGTAGATTTGATATGATTACCAGGTAAGCCACAGGTGTGTATGCTAGTCTCCTGAGGCAGCTTTTGTTAAAAGAATTCTATGGAGATGTTTCCAAACATTGAAGAGTTTCACAGAATTCGTTAAATATATCAGCGTCTTTTGATCGTCTGTTAACAGATGTGAACAGTCAAAACAGTCCACCCATCCAAATCCTTACCAAGAAACAAGTGCAAACTTAATCACAGTTTAAAGCATGCCATTTAAGTAGCAGCACATTAGCTCTTCACAGGTGCACTCAACATGATAGCAATAAACCACAAACGAAGAGAATGATTCCCAGCTGTAGATGCAACCAGCAAAGAACGACCTATTGCCTCATGCTGTATCATATAACAACTCCACAACCCACTGCAACCCACCTTCTCATAGATGGTTGTATTGATAGACGCCTGTTTCAGCCAGGTGTTCTTGTAGAACTCAGCGCAAATAGGATCAGAGACATCAGTTGAGTCACCCGTCTCCACTCCAAGGTGCTCTCTAGGAAAACACAACAAACCAAACAGCTAAAAACAGCGAGTCAAAAGAAAACTTATACTACTTGTTTCTTCTAAGAGAAGTCAGACTAACCTGGAAATTTACTTGCAGATATTACAAATTTTAAATCAGGCACAGTGGTCCAAAGAACCAACCAACTAACTACCGTACTTAGAAGGCCCATATATAATTTTCCATCAGTAACTGTTATCCTGCAACAAACCAAAATTCCAATGCAAAAGACAAATCCTTTGACACACATTCATTCAATCATTCATTCATTCATTCATTCATTCATTCAGAGGACTTACATAACATGCCAAGGAAGGTCATTGGGAAAGCCTGTCAATTCAAAACATGAGTCTGTGAGTGACTCATCTCTCATTATGTCTCATAATGTCTGTCATTAACTCAACGAGCAATCTCTTGGCTCCCACCAAGTGAGTAGGTTGCTCTTAAATGAAATCATTTATTTGAATTCATTTATCTGTGATACCAATCACAAGACAATCAGTGATACCAATCACAAGACAATCAGGACAGCATAAATCATGTTACCAGTTGATAAGACTTGGAAACATTTTGTAGTTGTAATTGAACATTTATATAACAACACTCAAAGTACAAAACAAATCAAAGGCGCTCTCTGTGCTAGCCTATACAGTGGCATACCGAAGGGTGGCAGAGGGGGACAGCCGCCCCCGGGCGCAGCACCAGAGGGGCGCAAAATTAGCTTTCATTGGTACAAATTACTATGACAAAACCGATTAAAAGTCAACAAGAAAATTAAAAGGGGGGCGCAGTCATCAACCCTTGCCCCCGGGCGCTGAAACCCTTCGTTACGCCACTGAGCCTATATGATGTTAACTAGTCATTAAGAGAATAATTTTCGGTTAGCAAACATAGCTTTTACCTAGAATAAAGAAACAAACCAGCTGTTAAAAAATATAATTACAACCTACACGAATTCAGACTGTCAAGCATAATAAGTCCATACTATCTTTCACAGCCATATTGTCCTATGTCCACAACTGCATTAGATCTCAGTTCACTCCATAATGAAGCATGATATGAGAAGGCTTCGACATTATGTGCAAAATACTGAACTGCATCTTATTAGCATTTTATGATAACAATTCTACAGAAATATACAGATTATGTTAACTTGCAGAATTTCAATGAGTCCATTCAGTTTTAAATATTTGGCATCTTACGGCTCGTAGCAGGATTCCGGAGGGGATTTCACCTGCATCTTTTCACAGGCCCGTCATGCTGAGAGCACTTCTGAACAGATTAGATTAGATGTCAGATTGTCAGCCTTGCCTAACCTTGATCAACATTTCACTTATGAGATTACATGAATAACAAAACACCTTCACACCTAAAAAGAGATTTTCGTAGACTGCAGGCGAAGGTTCACCAGCAAGGACGGCCAACTCACTGTCTCGCACCAAGAAGACTGCGATCATTAATGTTAGCCTTGTAAGGTTCACCATTCATGCGCGAATCGACGCAGCTTACATCCTGGACAAGGACGGCCAACTCACTGTCTCGATTACCAAGAAGACTGCGATCATTAATGTTAGCCGAACCAATTATCACGCTGAAGTCATCAACGATCATGAGCTTGCTGTGTACGTAAATCAGCTCAGTCATCTGTAAAGTGCATAAATTTTACATAATGTAATACACCTTGTAAGACAGATTCAAAGGTCTTGAGCAATAATGGAGCATACGCATAGTCACTAAGAAGTATGATTTGCAGGAAATAACAAAGGCAATGCATACTACAGTGTTGGAAATGAAGGTTCCAGATATTTCAATACAATGCATGTTAGAAAGGCAAACAGGACCATGTCTCATTGCAGCTTCGTATCGTGTTGGTTTTCGATTTTATAAAATTCACAAAATTTATTCAAAATATCTAAGATCTTTAGTAAACAAGAACCCTGTTGTCATTAAAATGCACGAGAGCTTGGGAGACTTTGATGCAAAACAACTGGTTGCAACTGTTGACGAGGGAAACTCACCAATTTGCCAAGCATTTTTTCATGTTTCCTGAGACCATAGAAAGAAATGTATTCAAAAGGGTCATGAACTGAAAATAACAAACAATTTCATCAGTTAGAGGAACTGAAGTCATATGTATTACTTCAGGAACTTCATCAGTTAGAGGAACTGAAGTCATATGTAATACATATCTAAATTGTTACTACAGGAACTGGTTAAAGACTGAGAGCTACATAAGTTTATTGTGGGCCCGTAAGTAACTGAATGCAGTGGATCAATATATACAATATGTATATATACAATGATCATATAATGATCATTATATATAATAAATAATACTTATAATAAAGAAAATTTGATCATCATGTATTCACATATATCTTTCTAAACGAAATGATCACGTTAAAAATAGTCATCAGATCAGCTTGCCTCCCGCTTTGACCAGCCTCTCCAGGAGAGAGTTGCCTCCACGACAGATGGAGTTATAGTTCCAGTGAATGACGGCCTGAATCGACGTTCCCGTTGATGTTCCCAGTTGGCCCTCGAAGGCTGGCAGCAGAGGCATGACAACATAAACGCGGAATGTCTTTCCAGTCCTAGACAATGGCAAACCAAGCAACATGCAGTAATAAAAATAAAGCTCAAAGTGCACGATATTTTAAAAGCACTGAAAACTTTATACCTAATTCAGTTTATTGAACTAAATTATCCATTTAAATTTGAATTTAGAGCAGATCCATGATATGCTTCAGTTTCATGTGTGAACAGCATCGGTTAAAAGTAATGCAGACTTATCAACAATCAAAGCTACTCAGCTGAAACAGATCAGAATAAGCACTGAAGCACTCCTATCTGTTACTATCAAACTTCCATTTTCCAACAATAACACTCATGCTACCTCCACAGGCAATCAGTCATACAAGATCATTTTAATAAATCCCGACAAAACTAAAATACAGTTAATATTTAATACATTATTCCTTAATACTTAAATACACCTAAATACAATCTGTTTCATAGAATCGAGTGAAGTTGGATGACAATAACCTGTGCGACTCAACAATTTTTTCAAAGAGCGCAGTTGCCAGCTGGTTCTCAACAATTTTGTCCTTGTTAATCGTAATGAAAAACTGATTCTGAAATAACAACAGAAACAAGCAGGAATAATATTTTCAGGAATTCTTTAGAAAGCTAGCCACCACAATAAACTGTACAAGAAATGCATTTAACGTATATTACGGACCTACACAAAAGATCAGGACTTGATGAGACTATAGTTCTCTCCTCATTATTCCTTTACACTGAATAAGCTCAAGTACGGTAATTTCAATCAGAAAAACTGGTTCACAATAAAATAACTGTAATTACACCTTAAAGATGCTTAAAAGTTTGATATAAAAACTAAGACACAGAGAAATAAAGTCCCTTTTAACTAAGATGTAATACAATAGACATAGAGAAATGGTGGTCATTAATCATACAGCCAAACAAAAAGCATTATTAATAAGTTCTGTCCTACCTCTATGTAGATGTAATGTTTGGCATTCATTATCAATCCCGTATATGCGTTATGAATAGAATTCTCAGTGAGTTTTATGCCTGCTGACCATTCACAGGCACTTCGAAGAATCTGCACACATGAAAATAACAGCCTACAGATACCAGATCAGACGTTAAGTATCATCTACACTTTAACGTTAATCACAGACTAATTTCACAAGGTTATATGGCCATACCTGGAAAGTATCGTTCGAAGTCCTTTGAGATATTTCATATGCAAACATATTCAAGTCAAGACTTCAGCAACTGATCCCCACTGGGCAAACCAGTTTTCATTGCATTCTGACACCATCATAGAAATTGTCACATTATGTGAAACTGAGCTGAATTTTAATCAACAATTACAAAAGCTCTGTTAATATTTTTGAGACAATTCAAGTTCAAACTATTGGTTCATTACCAAGTGTTGCAACAGAAGGATGAATTAATTAATTAACTGCCCATTTTGGTACAGTGACATCAATTGTCAGACTACAGTGCTGAGTTTTATTTCCCAAGATAACTCAATTTCAATTGTAAGTTATTTTATTCTGTACGTAAATGATCAACTGGTTGGATACCTGAGTGTTGGAACAGAATGCTGAATTAATTGCCCACTTTGGAACCGGAACTCTGGTGCTTGACTTGGGCACCAACATTGGAATACCGACATTTGTCTTTCGTTTCTGGAGCTAGAAACAGAAAATTGAACAAATCTTGGACAAGAAGTCTTTTCATCCTAGTCACATCTTAGGTCTTAAGCCGACAAGTGATGCAGTCCACAGTCCTGGAATATGGCATGACAGGACTTGTTAACTTAAGTCTAATCCAACTGTAATTGTAACTGAACATAGTGCAACTTCAAGAGCAAACTAATAAGAGGAAGTCTCTGCACCAGCCAACATGATGTTCAATGACTTGTCTGTTGCCATTAACATAATGCACAACGCATCAACCGACTGCAGTTAAGAAGCGAATCCCCTTTCCACAATCAAAATCCTGTAGAGAATGCTGATCATTTCTCCTTAAAAACTCATAATCCAATTGAAGAACATCGCTTAGTCACATAAACTTTTGTATCTTAACAACTAATTGTAATTGTAATTGTAAACTTCAAATTTCAAAAGTGCTACTTAAAAACTAAGTGCAGGGCATCAGCTTATTCATGAGCACTGCGTCAGTAGAGGCAAATGACGGTGAGTGAGTGGCAGCAACTGAGAAATTGTGGAAATGGAGATTTTAACTATCAATGACAATTACCTTGGTGAAATTCCACCTTTGTATGAAATGTCTTGCAACATCACGTGCGGGTTTTCCAAAGACTGCGACCCCAATGTCATGCCAAGGCATTCGTGGTGTAACTGTTCGATCAACCATATCTGCACAACAACAACACTATCACTATCACTCTAAATACCTAAATAATGGCTGGTGTTCTCTCATTGGCCAAGGCATTCGTGGTGTAACTGTTCGATCAAGCATATCTGCACAACAACAACAACAACAACAACAACAACAACAACAACAACAACAACAACAACACAACACTGTCATTGGAAGTTGGAACCTGCCGAAGGGCAGAGAACTTAAAGAAGAAGATGCATTGTCTTCATTCAATATTTCAATATTTCAATATTTCTTAAATATTTAATATTTCTTAAAGAAGAAGATGCATTGTCTTCATTCAATATTTCTGTTGCACTGTATCCAAACCCTGCAATTATTGATTGTTATTAAAAACACTGTCAATATCAACTAAACTCAGAAAGAAAGTGCTTGGGAAAAGCAAAATATGCACTACAGACAGAGCTGCTTCAACTCAATATGCTTGTGCAAGCTTAATGGATTGTCAAACACTGAGATTACAATCTCTGGAGAGAAAAGTACACTGTGCAACAAACCAGTGAATGGGTTGTCGAGTTCAACAAAATCCTTGTAGATGAAGTTGACGTAGTCCTTTCCAACCCAGATCTTTAAAGACGACTCTGCAGTGTTTTGTCTCGACAGGTGTGCATCGATTTCACCATCAATTACATCTTGCTGTTTGCGTTGGAAGATACTGCAACCAAGCAACAGCATCCGACGAATCCAATCAAGACTTCCTACTCACTCAGACGATGCAAAT
The DNA here is from genome assembly GCA_020284085.1 of Aporrectodea caliginosa. Lineage (NCBI taxonomy): Eukaryota > Metazoa > Annelida > Clitellata > Crassiclitellata > Lumbricidae > Aporrectodea > Aporrectodea caliginosa. The sequence goes on along the minus strand of JACEVL010000911.1, from coordinate 224,553 downwards.
ACCAGATACAATCACACCACAGTGACCACACACACATACATCACTCAACCAAATTTAATGACCATAAAGCACACTTTTCAGCTTAACTGAGTTTGGTACGGGAGCCATATAAATGTTCAGATACATACAAACCCAGACATTACTGGTCTGGCTAGCTACACCAGTAGCAAGTTGCTCCTATGTGAAGTGGTCTGCCTGCTTGTTTTTAATGTTTATTGCTGCTCTGACTACACCTGAAATAGCTTGGAGCCCATTCAAACGGGCATCATGGAAAACCCGATAAAACCTGTTAGGGAACAGTTTCATGCAATAAAACAACTGAAACAACCAAATATACACAAGATTTATTTATACCTATTGGCCTAAATTTTAAATCCCAGTAATCATAGTATAGATTGTTAAAGAAAATTAAAAGTATCCAGAGCATTTACAGCTACACTTTTTGTCCCATTCAAATGGTCCGCAAGGGTATGAACACCAGATCAAAATTTCCAGTGGATCAACCTTATCTACCAGTAGTTGCCAACACCCACAAAATAATGCATTAAGTGGTTGATATGTTAAAAAATACTGGCCAATACATGTACTGGTAATGAAAACAAAACATCTCCAAAGATTACACAGCTACCTTTCATCCCATGGCCGATTTGGATCATCACTGCCAACATCTACTGAAAACTGCTTCTGGAACATAATCTTTGTGTCTACGACAGTCTTCCATTTCTGAAGTCACCAAATAACAAAACTGTATGCAAAGCAACAAATCACCACTTTCAAGTCGTTTTCACAAATATTTAACACTACCAATCCACATCAAAATATAAAAATCAGTCAAAATCCTAGCTTTAAAAATGATCTCTCACTACTTCATCAGAATGAACGGTCTTTCACCAATCTGATCAGAAAGCTCTAGAGAAATTGGAATATTCAATAACCAGAAATAAACTGAATCCTAGAAGATGTTCAGTAGCTAAGTGATACAACGGCCACTGCCCGTCTGAGTAAGAAACACACAATACATACGCAAAGATAAATTCTGCAATAGCATACCAGCTTTCGCTTTGCAACAGGAGTCACTGGTTTTGCTTCGGTCTTCTCTCCTGCAATGGGACCAAGGACCTTCGCCAGTTCCTTTTCCGTCATGCCATCCACGATCCTTTCATTACCTACAATGACTAAATCCTTTGGACGGTTGGCAGTAGTGGCCGACATAGCAGCAGTGTCTGCAAAGTCATACGTCTGTCGTCTGCCCGTGCGTAAGTTCGCTTCACGATTATGAACTGATGAGCCGTGTGTTCCAACCTCAACTCCGTTGACCTGCTTCTGGAATAATCGAACATCCCATACACGTCCATGAGAAACTTAAAATGCTGTGCATTTTTATCTATTCATGCAAAGTGCACAGGTTGAGTTTCAGTGAAATGATCACAGCGTTCTTTTAACACTTTAACGATGAGCATGTACTGAAATGCATATGAAACTAATCCCTCTTGTTGCTAAAGGGTTTAGAGACTGACCTATGTGGACTGACATTTGGCCTAACTCTTAGTCAGGTTTTGTTGCCCTGTGCAGTAGACAATAGAGTGGCACATATTACTATATTTGTCCTTACTTCACAATTGCTACATGCCATCAATTTTATTAAATGATATAAAAATAATAAAATAAATAGCAAGCTGTAGGTGATTGTTATTTTGCTTAAATTGTTTGTACTCCATGAAATAAACCAATCATGAAATATCACTATACTTGATAACAAAGCTGATAATTAATTATTCTATTATACTATTATGCTGAGATTTTTAAACCATGACAAATGGATTTAAACAATAGTTCAAAATAGAGTACATTACATTAAAACAATACACATGTATAACACTGGATAAATAATTATTACTAAAATATTCTTCCATAATGTCATAAACTTTAACAAATGTGGCTACCAGCTGACTTATTTGTGCACATTGTGCATTAGGGTCATACAGATTGTATTAAATGCAAAATTAAGTTGTAACAGAAGTATAATTTGTGGAGAAAGGTTCAAACTTTTAAGAGCCTCCCAGTAACTTGGCGAAGTGTCCTACCTGTCTCTGCAAGTCAAGCGCCTCCACACTGCTTGATGTACTTTTGTTTCCTTCCAATCTCAGTGCTTCGGCAAGTTCTGTATTCTGTGCAGAGAGGTTCTTAAGAAACGTCTGCAGCGTGTTAGTTGCCTGGCTTAGCGAGACTTCACTTACGGCCGGATGCAAAGCATCATTTCCAACTCTTTTCGGGGTACCAGGATCATCGCTGATCGAGTCCTGGTCAAGAGACCGTGTCCGATGAGCCCCGTTTCCAGGTGGTGACCCCTGCTCCGTAGAACGAGGTCCATTGACTGGGGACGACTCAATGTCATTACCAAAAACGCTGTACTTTGTCTTCTTTGCATATTCTTCATCTTTACTTCCGTCACTCGATAGATGTGACTCGGGATTCCTTGGAGAACTTGGCGAATCGCCTACGAGGCAAGGATTGCTGTAGCCTTCGTTGCTTCTGGCAACACCACCATTCTTCAGTGGCTTGGAAGACTGCTTTTCTGATTTGCTGTTGCTCGATTTGCTTGACGCGGGGCTGTCAGAAGCTCTATTTGTCTCAGTGCTGCCACTGGCCATGTGGATATCCACTTGCTTAGGACTGATTTCTGGGATTGATTCCAGGAGAGATGGACGTGTGGCAGCAGATGATTGTGGAGGAACTGGAATACCTGGAAGAACTGGAGCACCTGATGGAGACAGCTGCGAATCTTTCTTTGGAACAATGTTGGGAACATGATGTAAAAAATTGTCCAGAGTTTCTGAATCTTGGATGCCAAAAATGTTGTTCAACGTCAGAGTACCAAGATCCGTCAACCTAGAATAACATAGAAAACATACTTACATGCATATAACAATCATCTATATAGTCATTTATATAGCACCCTTATGAACCTCTCAAAGGTGATAAAACAGATGAAGAAGCAACCCAGAGTACCATTAAGTCAAAGTAAGTTTCGAAGCAGTTGGATCCTGGAACTTTTTTCCAGCAAATGTTTACTCTGCAAAGTCTATTTTTGCCTTCAACTAAAAACTCATCTTTCCTTGGATTTCTTTCCTCTGCAGGCTGTTTCCATGTCTTCTCAGATTCCTTTCCAGGTTTTCAACCCGAGTCACCCTGGAATTTGGCTTGCTCAGCGATCTTGCTCTGTAGCAACCATTAACTGATGCCTTAAGCATTGTTACTGTGATGCTATAGAATATTCCCACAGTATAAGATTTATTACTTGCTTGTCTAAAAACGTCAGTCACCGTACCTGTGTTTTCGAGTATCCCATCGACCATAGCAGAGATCAATGCCACCAAGAAAGGCAAGACGCTGGTCAATGACAACACATTTCTCATGATGAGACCATAGCTTAATTCCATCTGGATGACGCATAACCTGGCAATAACAACAACTATGTTTAATGACAATTCAATCATGAATTATAATTATAACTGCAAGTTTACAGCTGAATCCCGCAAAGACTAGCATCATCGTCAACATCAAATCAAATGGGTGATAGTAGCGTCAAACAAAAGTACTGCCACATAACCTTGGTTTGTTTGTTGAGAGATGAATGGTCCACGAATCAGCTCAACAGAATTCTTTTCAGAAGATGCTCCAGCATAAACTATCTTCCTTACAATACATGACACTACACTTGAATCTATTAGTTAATACTTAAGGTCCATGACTCCATGTGTTGGGATCTCTGGACAATCCACTCCCTCAAAATTGACACAGTGCTCATGAATAAACGTGCACCGCATACCTTTAAAGTAGTGCTCTAGAAATTACTGACCATGATTACGTTATTACAATAACGACTGGTAACAAATGCCATAAACGGTGATAGAAATGAACACATACATGGGTGGATTAGTATTACTTCTTAATTTTATTAACTAATAAGTTATTGTTTTAATTACCAAGATGTTTTCATGTTTGCCTGCTAAACAGTGCTTTGTGTAGAAGCTGTTGATGCCCAAAGCCATTTCCATTTCCTTGTAGACTAGTATGAAGACTTTAACGCCTTCACGCTACAAACACAGAAACCACCAACAGTTGCCAAACATTCCTCATAGGAGATACCCATCCTATATTATCACATACCTCTCAGATGTTCTCAGATAACTTGAAGAAGAGCAGTCCCTTAAGCTAGCCATGGGTATGAAGTATTAGCAACTTCATTTTCTCAGCCTCAGCATGAGGGCGGATAGCCAGTCTCTCCCTTGCCATCGTATCTTCCCACCGACAGTGCATGGTCAGCATTTATCCTTATAGACGAGTTGGCTAGAGGGCAAGAGTGGAGCAGAAACCTCGAACCAAATTTCTGTCCTGGCGGTGTTTTGAACCCCCGATCTCTCGATTGACAGTCCAGCATGCTAACCACTATACTATCGATGAACTTGATGTGGAAATAAATTTATACACAAATAATTTGTCTTTTCAACATACCAGTTGAAGATGCATATTTAGTGTCTCATAATGGTGGACAACAATTCTGCAGTATTTACAATAAATAGTATTAAACCAAAAAAAGCTGCTGATATAGATGAATTATGAAAGTAGTTCTGGAGATTTGATTGATGCTAGCCAGATGGTTGAGCATACAAGTTCAATCAATTAGTACTGAGGACCTTTACAGCAATAACTGATACTAATCAGAGAGGGGTAGACTGGAAATACTCAACCGCTTTTCTCTCAAGAATTATATCAAGACGCCAACGATCTCCCTCCACAACTGGTCGCTTCAGGTGCAACTCAGGACTCAGCCTAAACAACCAACAATCTCAATTGGTACTTGTAATGTAATGCAATTAATGTAATATAACGGTAAATGCAGGTTGGTTTGATTTTTTCTGAATCACTCTTCTCTAGTTTATGTAGCTAGTCCAGGTTTCTAAAGGTTTCAGCAAGTGAAATGGTCAAATTTCGTGCATCAATCTAAAACTTTAAAATCAAGTTATAGTTCTAATTCAACCTCGTTGTCCAAACCATTGTAACATGGACAACTACTGGTACAAAGGTTCTCTGTAACTAATTACATAGAATCTCTCAATTTCCACAACATCAGATGTCTGACATGTTGTACCAAACAGCATCAAAATTGAAAATGTGACAGAAAAATAGGAACAGAAATGAGCCACGTTCTGTGACAGAAACCAGCAGTTCACTGTCACAGTCAAATGGTACAAAAGCGAAAGTTGCAGAAATAATTTTCAGCTTCAAGAGTTAACACTGAATAAAAAATTATGCAAGTTAACTAAACTGTACAGTAAACATAGAAGAAAAAGTAGAGAATTAGAGATCAAGAGAAAACTGATTCTGAAATTCAAATTCAAACTATAACAGCAATTCAAAATTTAAATATTCTGTGTAAGAGAAAAACGTAACAAGTTCCCGCATACATCCAATCGGTTATGAATATTTCCTCTTTGGCCGCCTCGAGAGCATCGGCAACTGCGGCCATGTAACTGGCTCCATCAACAAACCTACAAATTAACACAGAACAGAATAATTGAAAAAACCCAGAAAAACACATCAACAGCAATATAAAGCAAAGAAAGCACATGCATAAAATGGAGCCATCGAAAACGTATGGCATGATAAATAAGGACTGTACCGAAACATAATGAAATATTTAACACTTTAACAGCGAGAGTGTACTAAAAGTGACTGAAAACCAATGCAGTTCGTCATTGAAGTGCTAAATAATGGATAGGTTTTTAAAATACACCATAACCATTATTTACAAACAAATTATTAGAAGTCTATAAATAGTTGTGCCTCTGATTGGTGTTCACTGTGAGAGGCGCTATATAAATTTATAAATACAATACAATACAATAATGAGAGTTGTTAAAAAAGCTTCAACATGCAGCACAGCCATCTAAAAAGTGATGAAATATACTTCTGAAGTTAGCTACCGGTAATTAATTAATTAATTAATCTTCTGTTACCAGTTGACGTATGAATTTGGTCTCATTGGGACGAACGAGTTGAACTGATTTGGTTTCGTATAGTCTTGACCCTTCTCTTTGATCGCTCTCTCAATGTCGTCATGCCATTCGTGAGCCTTTCGCTGTGTCCAGCATTTCACCAACAGATGTCTAGTTTACAAAACAAAAATTAGCAACATAAGTGCCAGTCTGAGGTAGTGTAAAATGCTCTACATGTTGCTAGCATTCAATTAGAATGCACAATTCATTAGTGGTGACAGTGGTGATTTATATGTATTTTTTTCAAATACCTGATAATGAATTACATGCACACAGTTTTTGTTCAGAGACCCATTCTTGGGAAATCATTCATGGACTGAAATTCTAGTTGGATTTTAATCAAGAGGTAATTAATTTACACAGTCAATGGGAATTACACCCAGTTATCATATAAAAAGGCACAAATACATCTCTTGATGGCCAGGGTCCACACATGCCACTTTATCCAACAATTCAAAGCTACATTTTTTCAGTGGAGCTGGGTTGGAAGCGCCCATAGGTGGATATCCCTAAAGTGCTATAGAAATGCCCTTTGACATTACATTACATTCCATATGTCATCATTAAAGATAAATGTCTGAGAAGAGACAAGTCAGGCTGTTGTAAAGCGAAGAGTAAGGAACACAGCACTTAACGCTGTCAGTAACTTCTTGTCTAATGCCAAGGACCGGCCTTATCTTTGTCACTCCTAATGATAACATTATCTAAGGATTTCAGATCAGATGGTATCACCTTGACAGATTAGAGATAAGAAGTCCACTGCTTATGCCGGTGCTCAGTAAGCCGTACTTGACACTGAAATCTCGGTCCATGAGCAGAACGTCACTGATTGTACCATCACTTGGCCTCAGATATGCCACAAATGTGTCCTTTAGGATCAAGTACCTGCACATTCAGTAAACACACTTCAGTATATCTTCTCAAATACAAATTGTAAGATAAATATTTACTTCAGAATCAAGTTGACAATCACGTATCACAATTAATTTACACTACTATTAATGTCATGTATGAAACTATAAATATTTCCAGTGTTTATTTTATTAAAACACTTAATAACTACAGCTTATATGTTATGTTAAGCACGAAATATTTCAAATATTGTACATCTTAAGTAAGATGCACATCATTTTTTTTTAGTAAATACGCATCAAATCAGTCTGACTTAATGGACTGATGATTATGAGTGGGAAGATATATTCCAGAGTGCTTTTAGAAGGCCCACCTGCTGAGGCTGTCAACGGTTAGACATGTTGTATTGGATACATATGCACAAAAACACAAGCCAGGCCACAGTCTAAATAGTGGCTGTCTTAAAAAGTCAACATTTTCTCCTCTTCAGTTGCTGTCTAGCAAAAGTTGGAATGTAGCCTTTTGGAACAATAACACACCCACATCTTCAGGAATTTAACCAGCCACATGTTATAATACATTGCTTAATTGTAATTATGAAGATAGATTTATATAGCGCCTATCAAGAGGGACTCATCAGAGGCACCCCAACCTAATGAATCAATGATGATAAACCAGGATCCAAAAAATTTCAAGCACTAACAGAACAGAAGTAAAGAAAGACCAAGGAGTTCATGCTGTAGGATGCTAGGTAACCTATTCCAGGAAGTTGGGCCGACCATAGCGAAGTTTCTGTGCTGCACTGCGGAAGAAGGCCTGGCAGGGGAACAACCAGGTTACCCTGTGCAGCAGAGTGAAGAATTCTAAGTCCAGGAATGGATGAGACCGAGACACACAACTCTCTGAGATAAGATGGAGCACAGACCAAAAGCCAATTACGCATGAGCGTTAATTAACTTTAAGATCTTATCCTCAATGTCCTGGTTCATGAGCAACTAGTGTGCAATAAGTAATACACAAGAAAATAGTAAAACAGATATTGTTAATCTTCTGAGCATAGTCAGTACTCAGAACATCACCTAGATTTCTTGAAACAAATACTGGCAGTGATTACAATATTCTGAAGGTCTAAAGAGCTCAATTTCAAACAGTTATTTAAAATATATATCTTTGTGTCAAATACGAATGTAATTTCCTGTCTTGGACAATATTCTAACCAAATTACCATTAAAATTATAATTCAGACATAAATATTTCTTAATACAGCTTTGCTAATCGTAAAACATAAGCCAGTGTTTCTCAACCTGCGGCTAGGGGTACTGTGGCTGGATAATATTTGTGCAGCATTTATGTCAAAATATGTGAAAAACTACTGGCTGTCACTACTGACATACCGTAGGACTATAACTATTTGTTAGCGTACAGGTAGAAACAGACACAACATTGCGGCTGAATATTTGCTCATCTTTAAAATAAAGAACTAAATGGAAGAAAATTAAATGAAATTAAGCCAAGACAGGTGCCGTTGATTGAAAGACTGTTTAGTAAGCATGCCTTGCTCTGATAAAGGTTGGGAAACACTGATATAAGCATCTATAGAATTCATGTGATATACCGATGATATTTCAAGTCCAAAATTGTTCCCCTCCTCTTTCCACACTTTCAAATTTGGCACAATCTTTTAACAATTTCTTTTCCTATGGTTGTATAGGCCACCTATTGTAGGAGCACAATCTCATGAAAATCTTCTGCTGACAGCCATTAGCTTGCCCACAATAAGCCTTTGCCTAATTCATATGACTGTGCTTGAAAACTTCGTAATTTGAAGTCTCATAGTGTCACGAGTCAGCCATTGCAAAATATCAGAATACTAGTTTTGCAATTGGCTAAATGGATAAAGGTCAATCAGACCAGCCATATAAGAACATCTGCAGCCACGAATCGTTAGAAAAATACAGATAAAAGTCTCTTAGTGAAACTAGCTCAAATTTTTATACTTTCAGTGTCGTACACACATGTACTCAATATGTATGGGTGCAGAACCAGGCCTATAAGTGAACCTGAAAAAGATGGATATATATACACTTCATATGTTCTACATGCATCACACTATTAATCTCCATATTGCTTTCATCTGAGATAGTTGGAATATAACACTTATTTGCATAAGTGCAAAACATGTAGACATCGAATTGTGAGTGTAGACAGAAAATGATCCAAGAAAGCACTAATGGACACAAGGGAACAGAAAACATCTGAAAGAGTCAAGCATCATAGCCCAATGCACACTCTGCATTTATTCCATCATTTTTATATAGCAATTAAAACTTCATTAAGCATGTACACTTGTCATTATATGGCTCTTAAGTTAAACAGGATTGACTCCAACAGAGTAGAAATAACTGTTGCTCTCAAAGGCTACAAGTTTAGAAGGTGCAAAATGAAAGTCTGGATACAAATCACAAACTCACGACTGCAACTCCTAACGTCAAAATTACACAGAGACTGTATATTCAAGGGCATCATTTGTAAAATACAGGTTTACAGTTATTATAAATAAGTAAGTAAGTATATTCTTTATTTATCCAACTGCATAACCACACCTCCGTTTACATAAAATTAAACATTATAAAGCATTCTTGTTAAAGTAATTAAAGTGCAAATTAATCACATAAAATGATTAGCTGCTTGAATATACATAATGTATACACAATTATAAGTGTATCCAAAGTGACATGCTGTGACATATTGCTGCAACACTGGATAACCGACCAGTCATACACCCACACACAAAACACATAAACAAACTTACACAAACATACAATTCAAACCAACACAAACACCATTCCACAGTCACTTTCATTGATTTCTGAATCGGCCATTTGCAATTGAAAACATTTCTTGTTTTCTGAGGCGCGTTAACGCTAGGTCGCCCAGACACGTATAACCTATTATCGACTGCTAACAACCTCCTGCTGTCGCCTATTCAGCCACACTGATCAACATATCGGTATACTATGCAATAACTCATGCAGTTATGGTAAGCAGCTAATACTCCGGTTATGGGAAGGCACAGAGAAACAGAAATGACCACAAAATAGTATCAGAAGGCATGAAAGCAACTTAAAGTACCACTAGGAATATTCCTCTTCATTATTTCCACACAATGTGGTACTTTCAACTGCTTTCGAAATAATCAAAATGGTATCAGAAGGCAGAAAAACAGAAATACGAAAGTAGCATAAAAAATTTCACATGAAGATCAGATACTGATGCCAGTGCATTGATATTAACTGGGGTTGAAAATGCCTTCTCATTCCATTTGTGTCTTACTTTCATTTGCTTTGCAAATAAAGTATCATAAATATAACATCTGGTAATTAGTTTGAAAACATACACATAAGCATTGTTCTGCAACTATGTAACACAACCACTGAAACAACAATAAAATTATATTTTTTACTATTAGCTGTGTATTACTGTGTTAGCTGACATACAACAAACAGTGAGTGATGCATGCAAGTTGAAAACTCGTACCTTCGCTTTATAAAAAGACCTAATTTCCTACAAATTAAATGGTAATCATCACTGATAGCTCATGTCTCATGTTCAAAGACAACAAGTTTCAGAAACTAAAAAGACTTCAGTATTGTTAACCAACACTTTAAACACTTGAATGCACAATAGAGTCAATCAATCAAAATTTATATAGCGCCCCTTCAAGATCCCTACTCAGAGGCGCTCCCGACCCAGGCCATACGGAATAGTGTGCAGTCTTCAACAGTTGGTGAAACTGCAAACAGTTTCAAAGGTGTCGTAAATCTAATAAATGTGATAAGAGTGATTTATATTACAGTTAATAAAGTAAACTGAATGTGTTTGGTCTAAGGCAGTTTCTGCTTCAGCTCTATGATTTTTCCATGCACTTCTGAGCCCTTAATGGTGAACAATTACTACCGATACTCATCACTTTCTGAGCCATTATATATATACATATAGAAGAATTACAGATTTGTTAACTTATAAAAGCTGATCGATATAAAGTGGATCTCAAGGTTAGTAATATTTCAGCCACTGTAGTTCAATGGTCAGCAGAAGCCTTGAAATGCGTCCAGTCCTTACCCTAACATTCTGTCACTTGTGCAATCACACTTTCTTCCCTACTTCAATCATAAATTTTTCTCTCCACACATTTCCACTATTTCACACACGTTTCCACTGTTTCATCCTGGGCTCCCTATTTCTCAAGCAGTTCCATCTTTTCCACCACCAATTGCCTATCCTCTGCTAACTAAAGAGCAGAAAGAGAATGAGAGAAGTGGTAACATATCCCACCTCTCCTGCCAATGTCCCGGCTGACAGCAGGTGGAGCAAGAGCAGCAGTTGAGTGAAATACGTCTGCCGCCAGCCCTCTTCTCGACCATTCCCTCCTTGTACTTCTCTCCGAGGCCATTGACGAACGACAGGTGACTCACCTCAAGAAACTTCAGCTGCACACAACAAACAAACATCTGTATAACAAATGCACACAACCACAGTGACTTCACAGAGCAGTTTTTTGCATGTTTACATATACACATAATTATATACCTACACATGTATAATCATGCATAAAGCTCCTTGAAGAGTTTCTACAATTTAAAAAAAAACTGCTCATAAGTTAAATATTATAAGAATGCATCCATCTGGATGATTAAAGTGCCATTCTGAGACACTTGTAATCAGCTGATGCTTTGTAAATATTTCAAACACATTTTCATCTAGCAATAACAAAGTCCTTTTAACATTTGGTAGCAGACATGGTAAATGGGAAACTTTCGCACAGTTGTAGGGGCAGTGGTGTTAGGCAGTGTCAAGTTAGTTTGCCACATTGTAATGTGACCATATATGGAATACAAGCCGTTTTTGGATAACTCAGGCCTCCATTCCTTCTGGGTTGGTATAATGTACAAATACATGTTTCAGGAATTAAATTGACCTTCTGTTTTGATTGCTGTTATCATAAATGCACGTCAGCTGAAAGGTCCTTCAACCCACGACCATGCTGCCCATGAGTGACTTCATGGCAAGTACTCAAGTCTGTTAACTTCAACAATCTTTCTTTGAAGATTGAGGGTAGAGTCACGCCTTTTTAGATAAGTTAGAAAAGCCAAATATAGAATATTCTAAAGACAACCTTATTAGGAACTACAGGAAATGTGGTGATGTCATGATACATTCATGTATGCATACATAGAATCATCAAGAAAAAACAAGGAACTAATGTCACTTTGTCATTATATTTCATTCAATTAGGTATTTAGTCCACACCTTATTTTGTTACTGGGAATGTTTACTTTTGATTGCTAAATGCAGAGATAAACTGCAGATGAAAAACATCAACAAAAACTGAGCACGTCACCAGACTCCTTATACAACACAAAATCAGAAGAACTAGTCAAAGAGAGGAGGCCACTGTGACAGAGGCAAACAGAGAGACAAAGATAGACACAAGTAATTGTTAAACAGCCTAGAATGCAATTGCAACATCCCACTGATGAACACCACTCAACAGTATTTAGTTTCTTCAGAAAGAACAGAAACACAAAGAGAGAGAAATAGAGGGAGACGAGCCTTAACATGATACAATAGCATGGAGTAATAGATAGCCAATATTTTCTCACTCAGAGGAGCCCTGCAACCCCGCAGGTTATACCTTGAACAGGTTATGTGGGTGAGCGAGATAAAGGAGTTTATTTATGCGGGTGGTCACCATAAGCTTACTGTAATTTCCTGACAAAGGTCCTGGACATGTTCATGACAAAAGCTCAAAGTTACTTTTTCTAGCTAAGTTAAGACACCAAATCAGATCCCTTAGACAGCTGTGTTCATTGCACTTTTGAAGGGTTCCCTAAAATGTGCTTTATAAAAGTCCATATACATACAAGCATAACATAACATAACATAACATAACATTACATAACAGGACTTCGATTTACTTTCCAGCTTTCATCAGTATCAAATTATCTGTCACGTACTGAAGTAAAGATTTACCGTTTCTTGGTGATTTCTGTAGAAAGGACAATTAAGGACACTTTTAAGATAACCCTGTAGTTGGAGCTGAAACAAAGACAAAAGATAAACCCATTAATAGATGACAAGGTCCAAATGATTCAATGCACCAACCACAAGTGGAAAACATTTGGTAAAGTATGACCTGGGTACTACGGTTTGGCCGAATCTTGATCCGGAAATTGGTTTCCGCCAGATTTTGTACTAGACCAATCAATCTAAATCAGCAAAAAAGCACGTCAAATATCCGGAATTGGAAATCAGCAAAATAATGCCAATAATCCAAACCCTACCGGGTATCCTACTTCATTCTGAAAAGGTACCCAACTACCCATCACGCTATCACTGGATAATAACTCAGTATAAAGCAAGTGAGTCATCATATACACATTGGCATAATTCAAGGTTAGTTAAGCAGTCACCTCACCCACAACGCTAGGATATCTTTCAGCCCACTAGGATTTCTATTGACTCCTGGATAGAAAAGAAATCTTTTATTCAACACCTTCCACCGATTGACTGCAACTGCAACCCTGTACCTCCCACCCCGTGGCTTCACAGGTAACAAACAACTTCTACATTATTAAACTGCTGGTCAATGACGAACACAGAAATCTGCATAAAAGAATCATTATCCTAATTTTGCTGGGTTTTTGGTATATGATTCACGGCCCAGGGTCCACCCGTTGGGCTAGTACACGGGCCTCTGGGTGCCCACTGACAGGCCAATTACCAAAACACACATAAGCAACAGTTGCTTCTGGAGCAATAGAACAGAAAGCACCACAAGCAATTGAAAAGAACAACAATTGTAAAGAACAATGAGAACTCATTCTGTGAATCTGAAACTTCAGACTAATACTTTCTTGAGCAGTTACATGAGCTGTCTATTAGGCCTACTCTGTGGCAAGGCTGGCCGCTTGTTCCTGTGTTCAGCTGCACTTAAAGTGGTAGTGATCCATCCCTTACCAGATCAAAGGCCTACACAGACCTCACAACATCCCCCAACACCAGATGGCAGACATTACTCTTGCTTTATGCTGTACTAGGTCTGTACACATTACCACAGCTCAAACAGTTTGCCCTGGTACCAGACTACTGTACAGTTGTTTGTGTTCGGGATGTGAGCCACAGCATCCTTCAACCTCAACATGATCATTCTTCGTACTTGCTACAGAGAAGTGTAAACTACGATAAGGTGTCAAATTTAGAAAATAATAGTCAATTTATGATGCGGTACATCATGCAAGTGATTTAAATTTGTTTACACGCTGGCTCAGTTTTAGGTTCAATAGTAAACCACAAGCCACCAATCCTTCATCTCAAAGTGTACTGAATGACCATAATTCTTCCTACCAGTTCTTTACCAAAATAAGTTTCAACGGTTTGATCGTCATGTCATGGCCACAAAAACTCTGATTTAGTCAAAAATTCCAAAAAAGACACTAGAAATTGAATGGTCTCTCTAGGTAGCTACCGGAATTCCAACCCGAACATGATGTTACTGTTGCTGAACAGTAAGAACGACACTTGAAAATAAAGTTCAGCAAAGGAAGTTCTTGTGTATTTAGGTTCTCCAAAAGAAATAACACACGCAACATCCTTCGGTTGAATAAGAAACACACCAGATGCAGTCCAACAACAGGAAAAACAGCATCAGTGGCAGATTGCAAAGCTCAGCAATGAATTGTCACTTACGTATGATGAATGTTAATTTGCAACATTGGATGAAGAGTGACCATCGATTTATGGTAATTGCAAATTTATATAGCGTCACTACAAGGGGGGTTCATCAGATGCCTTGTGCAATTATACGATAACAGAGCAATAGAAGACAATCAGATCAGACAAAAGATCAACATACCACCCAACATTTTATTGCCTTAAAAAATTATTTCTATGTCCTCCTCTTTGAGACTGAGGTTGCACGGCAATATCGGTGTTACCTTTCTTTCTTCCAAATGATCACTTCGTACGAGTGCCTCTGGTGTTTTTGGAAACTTCGTTGTGTCTTTTGTCTTAGCAAAAAACTTTCGTCGATCACGAGCTCTGCGGACAAAACAAAGCAATGAACAGACGACATTAAAGGAAAATATTATTTTTGCAGCAATTACTTGTGTCATACAACGGATTCATTCAGAAAACTGTGTCAGCTGAAAGTGGGGCTTTGAACAGTTGAATGACACTTTATCATCGACCAGCGCAAATGCAGTTGAAACCAACGCAAAGGACTTCAACGACAAAAACACTGATAGTACAATCACAAGAAAATCTAACATCAGGCTCGTTAGTCATTGTAAACATTCACTCACATAGTAACCTAGCAACTTCTAACACACAATAATCACTTAGTAACCTAATGTCTGACACAATCAGCGGAAAGTGACCGTTCAAGAGATGGGCCATTTTGTGACATTAACTAGACAGCCGTTCTGACCACACTCTAATAAAATCCTTCAGAACAGTTAACGCACAGTTAACATGCTGCCCTGTTGCTAAAAATAAAACCCATGTTGGCTGGTTAACCCGTGAGCAGTAATAACTTTTGACTGATTGATTGATTTGATTTTTTATTGAATAGGCCTATGACTGCAAAGCACAGAAATATCATCTCACCACCAATTCTGAATATTTAAAGTTGCCTGTCATTCTACTTGTTCTGCCTTAGAATATTTGCATTGAGCTTTGTAGATAAAATGTAACACACATAAATTCAGAATCTTAGATGTTTATTACCCATACGAGGCAATACTATGAGCCTGACTAAACTAGAATTACCAGGTATGTGACAAATAGATAGTGTTGACTTCTATGCACCATTGCAACCATTATAATTATACTTTATGATAAAAACGTGAGCAGATGGTACAACTTTATCAAAACACCAATACACCTATGATATACTGCAAGACAAATTTTCTGCAAGTTGTGGGATTAATTCCAACCATGATATGCAATTAAATGTTTACATATTCAATGAGGAATTTAGTGATGTAACATTGAAAGTCTAAGACATACATACATACATACATACATGCATACACCATAAACACCGAGGTTAACCATCAGAAAGAGCATTATACAATGCATTGAGCTTCATTAAATGGATTTGGGAAAAATCGAATCGACACTGTGGATTTGGGGAAAAAAGCAGGCCAAATATCCGGATAATATCCAGATTCGGAAATCGGCAAAAAAGCCACTCAGTCAGACCCTATCAGCAATTATCTGGTCATGCAGCTCATCCTAGCATTGCAAAAGATAATTTAATGTTCTGACTCTAAACCAAGCAAGAATGCCTTCAGCCATAGAACCATAACAAGCTACTAATTACATGATTGACCTGATCAGGTATAAAATCTGTGTAATCATGCATAGATATATCATGCAAAGCAGTGGTAATAAATTCATGCCAAAGACCGATAAGGCAGCCATCACACGGAGTCTTTATTTATAATTTTGATAAATTGGCCTGCATCACTGCATCGGTTGTTTAATTAACCCTTTAACGACAAGACTGCACTAAAAGTGACTGGGAAACCAATGCAGCTCGTCGCTAAACTGTTAGGCAAATCTGTACCTGTCTCTAATACGCTTCCAGGAATCAGTTTTATCAAGAACAATCTTAGTACCAAGCAAATGTACATATATGTCACAGCAAAAGTCACATCTAGCAACTGCTTAAACACCCAAAGAATAAATACCAGTACAATGATCATACACAAAATAGTAACATTTTGAGCCTTTACCCTTACATTTGAGATTCAACTCCTGAAGCATTGCAGAACTTAGGCTTATAATCAGTAAGAACAGGTCATTATTATGATTATTATTAAGCCACCTATTTAGAGCATGCCATGGCTACCTGAGATGTAGCAAATGTGAATTACTAATTGTACATGGATATTATTGTATATTATTATTGTATATAACTGCTGCAGCTTTTAAAGAAAAGATATTATAAAGTATAAGACTTTCACATGAGATTATTATAAAAAATAAGGTGCTTGAGGAACTAGTTTTCCCATATGCAGAAGGCTTAAAGTACCTTTGGTCTGTACAGGTCAAGAACTCTCAATTCACATCTGTTAGGTCAAGCATTGTCAGTTAATTGCAATGCCTTCAAGTCAATATAGGAAAAGGGTGCTTGCTAGCATAGAGGTCAGCATGCTGTATTATCGATCGAGAGGTCAGAGGTTCAAACCCCTGCCAGGGCAGAAAGTTTTTTTTTGGAGTTTCTGCTCCATCTGTGCCCCTAGACAACTTAGCTATGATGAGTACACTGTTGGTGGGAAGATTAGATGGTGAGGGAGAGGACTGGCCACCCACCCTCATATGCTGAGGATAAGAAATCACTAACACTCTATACCCATGACTGCCTCTCTGGGTTAGGACTGCTCTCCTTTCTTCTTCTTCTTCTTCTTATTCTTCAATATAGGAAAACAGACAAACAATAAGCTTGATGTCAATTTATGTGCTATGCCTTTAAAAAAGCATAAAAAACTGTTCTGAGTCTAGCAAAGTATTTGATTTCACATCTGTTATTGTTTGAACTGAGCCAGAACAAAAGGAATCACAGAATTATTGAAGATGGCTGATATGCCACACGCTCTACCATTCACTTCACCCCTCCACTCTTCTCCAAGATAAAAGCCAATTCAGAAGGTTGGACACCTGACAAATATAAATAAACTTTCAAATTAATCCAAGAAGCAAGCAAACAACTTTCTGGAAGAATGGAAATATAATTCTGATTGAAAGCAAATGCAGGACATACTCTTTCGTTGGCATTGGTATCGTTGTTTGGAGTTTAAAGAGATAGAGCGTATCATGAAGACTCCGAAAATGCTTGTAGCGCCGTCTAACTGTCCATTTGTATTCACCATGGCTAATTTGTACGACATACCTGTACATTGACAACAAAACATTGTCAACTCAATTAGGCTTCTTCCTGAACCAATTCAATGATAATGGGCGAAACATCAAAGGTTAATCGACACGTGGCCACGTAGCACTGCTTCAAAAGGTCAACTCATGAACTGTTAGGCTGATTTATTAGAGCGGTTGTTGTGGCCAGCTGGTAAGGTTGATATCCCTCACTGCTACATCCTAGTTTCAAATCCTGGTCTCTTCAGTTTCAACTAGGTAACACTTATAAGGAGAGGCTTCTCTGATTGCAAGACATGAATTTTACTTATCCAAGAAACAGAATGATTGACTAGTTACTAAAACTAATCAGAAAATCATAAGAATCTACATTTTTTTATCAGGCTGGAAATAAAATTTACACGAATTCACATTTTACATTCGCTTTGGAGAAAACATTACAAGTACGTATAATTCTATATGGTTCTGGTTATGAGAGATCAAATCTAACATTTGATAGCCAATTATAGGTTTCAGTTACTGGTAATCAAAACATTCACCAACAGCGTGCAGAAGCAATGTAACTTTATAAGTACTATAAACTAATCTGATTTAATCTAGGTGTCCACAGCACTGTAAAATATAATAAAAACATCATCAGTTCAAGTCTGTTGCAGAAGAAAGTTAAAATCCAATAAGCATGAAGCCTTCAAAGGCACAACTACAGTTAGATTTAGTCACCAGAAATTGTCCTGCTCAAAATGCGACTCATCAGTGAAATTAGCAAGCAGTTTCACTTGCAATGTTACAACAGATGATGGCGGTTAGAGAACAAATACAGGTTCAGACTAAATTGAAGATCAGCATATTATAAATGACTACCAGTATGTAAGTTTTTAGTTTTACAAATATTAAAGTCCCTCTCAGGTAAATAACTGGTATTTAAATATTTAGCAACACCCAGCAAACAAACAAACATTAGACTTAAGTTTTAAATAACTTTTAACACTGTTAATTGCTACCGGGTATTTAAATACCAAATTATTTTGAAGTATTTACAGTTTACTTGAAATGAAAAATTTGGTATTATAGCAAAGAAAATAACAAATTCTAAACAACAGTCTGCATTAAAACACCATTCTTAGTAGGGTGATTCAACAAAAATATTTTGGGAAAGTTAATGAGCATAGTTGCTAATTTTGTTTCCTTTTGTGTACAGAATAAATTCTGTATAAAAATTTTCAAAATCAAATGCATTTTAGAGGTCGCTCAGTGAGCATAAAGGTTTCCATACAGTCGTTTTCAAGTTACAAATTGAGATGATGGCCATATGATATATCACACACAATAAAGTTGAATAGCATGAATCATAGATTGATTAGTAACTCGAGGTAGTCCATAAGAAAACAGATATTCATTCACAACATCTATTGATTAAAAAGTCTTTAAAATAAGTCTACAATAATTGTAGACTTTTATTGTAGAATTATTCACCAGGAATCCTCCGCTGCCTATCTGCTTGTTCAACTGCAAGTCATTAACTGGTGTATCAGATGCCACCGGACTAGCTCTCACGTTTATATTACTTTGCAAATAAACAGAATGCAGTGACATTTCTTCTCTCAGAGGCAGTCAATTGAGATTGATCTATAAAAATATTGGTCTCCAAGCAATAAATGACATTAGTCATCCATGTGGCCAAATGCACACTTACTGTGTGAAACGATACATCCCATCACCGACCGTCTCTCCTCGAATTCCACAATTCCATCACTTCCTTGTAATTGTCTCTTGAAAGATAATCTAGTCTTGCTGACAGATGATTGCATGCGATGAACAGTTGAAAATTACAATAGGCCTTCATCCGCATATTAACATTTTGTTTAAGTAATGGCAGCTACCAAGATTGCGAGGTCCGACAAGTTTATGTGATCCAATGCAGATTCTGCTTTGAAAAATGTAAACAATCTTCGTGTAAATTTTCAGGAGGGGTATTCCATTGGTTTTTGTAGAAGAAATATTACAAAAAACTTAGCAAAAAATAATAATGAATCTTTAGATGATTAACAACTTAATTTCATGAGTAGGCAGAACACATAAGGTGATTAATTAGTTTTTTCCTTGGCTTATAACAATACATTTCATTGGTTAAACTTAAGCAACGTTTTTAAGCAAACTTTGTAAGATAAGGAATTCATCCTTTATCAGCTTTAATCAGCAGACAAGGGCGTATCGCAGGGCCATGCTGATCTTGCATGCATCCATCTACCCACACTTTCATATCTATGTATCCAGATAGCTCATTGGGTTCATAGTGGACCCACACTGTACCACTTGTCGCAGCTGGTGGCCAGCCAAGAGCCAAGCGTGGTCCCGGAACATGGTTGCTGGGGTACAGAGTTTACCATAGACAGTCAGTGCTAACACAGAGAGCAGCTATCCGATGATGATTCAATGAAGACCACTACGGTCATGCTCACTCCCCGGAACTTAGATGGGAAGGACCAAGCCAGGGTGGGTACCCATTATATTTCCAGTGTCATCAGAGGCATTTGTAGGATGGAAGGATCTTTCGATTGTACACAACACAAACAACAGCAACAGATTCCATCAAATAGATGATTTTCCTTGGTGTTTTTAAAGAAGTGAGCATCACAAGAAACTTGAAGATTCAAACCCCAGACATAAACAAGGAAGAAAACACTTGACCAAATGTCCACCAAACGTCTTTTGATATCCTGATGTCCTTGTGGTTTTCACGTATACTCAGACCACCATGACCACCACAACTGCCATTATTATTATTATTATTATTATTCATAGCATGTAGTTTCCATAAACTGATAATGATAATGAGAACTATTATAATTATATCACTCTAGTTTCCACAGACTGTGACCACTTTAAGAACCATGATTACTTAAGTTCAAGCCATAATCAGGTCAACACCCAGAAGATCATTCTGTTGACACAAAGTGACAGCCAATGGTGGATAAGCAATTTGAAACAGACAAGTTTTAAGTTGAGAATGAAATGACACAAGTGACTGAACAGAACAAACAAATACAGAGAGAGAATTCCAAAATTTAGGTCCACCAAACCAAAGTGTAAATGTGAGCATTATCCCCATAAAATGATATGTCAAGTAGTGATCTTATTGGAGTCATAAACATTGTGAAGAACAGAGGACCAAGCACTTAACCTTAAGTGATTCTACACTGTGCCACATGTAAGCACAGCCTTGGAAGAATAATTGCCATTTGACTCAGTGCACAGAATGACATAAGTCACAAACCAATTGAGTGCAGACCAGAAACCTCAAGCCAATGCTGGAGGTGCTGCAAAAGAAGTGATTGGACCACAGTATCAGAAGCAGCCAACGAGTCCAGTAAAATAAATAAGTGCTGCCACCTAAAACTTGTCCACAGAGCTCAAGATATCGCTATGAACAGCAAGAGTAAGTATATTCTTTAATACACCATATGCAAGTGCACAATGGGACAACAGTTCTATAATGATAATGATAAAACATCAAAGTAATAATATTAATAATAATAATGTGTATATAGTTAAACGTTAGTGAAACATGATTAATAACTGTACAACATCCTAGTGATAAATCCTTTCTTAGTAAGGGTCAGAGTGTGGAATATTACAGTTGTGCAAACGATGTCTAAGGGAGTATCTGGTTTCACGGATATGAGGGAATAAGTGGGGATTCCGTGTAGAGAAACTTAACGATACACAGACTGAGAGGGATATAAGTAGTGTAAGAATAGTAAGGTAAAACTGGTCCAGTAATGGGAGTAGGGTAAATCTGGGCCAGTATTGGGAGTAGGGTAAATCTGGGCCAGTATTGGGAGTAGGGTAAATCTGGTCCAGTAATGGGAGTAGGGTAAATCTGGGCCAGTAATGGGAGTAGGGTAAATCTGGGCCAGTATTGGGAGTAGGGTAAATCTGGGCCAGTAATGGGAGTAGGGTACATCTGGGCCAGTATTGGGAGTAGGGTAAATCTGGGCCAGTAATGGGAGTAGGGTACATCTGGGCCAATAATGGGAGTCCTTACACTATTGATATATTAGCCAAGTGGAAATTGAACATTACTACAAGAGCAGAATAGCAATTGTTAGAATAAAGAATCTAAAAAACATGCGAAACTGAAACACAGACACTCACAGATTCGGATTTAAGAGTTTTGAATGATCACTTTGGTCGATTGCGACAATCTCGACGTTGACCTCATTTCCAGGCATGAAGCATTTCCTGTCCCGATCATCAAGCGGAACTGGAGGCTGGTGAATGCGGCCGAACGGAATTCGTCTTGGACCTTAACATACACAGAAACCAGAAACATATCTATGTAATAACAGCTGAGGATCCACGTGCACGTCGTGCAGGTAGTGGCCGTACCTCTGTTTAACGCTGGACCAAGTCACATAATTTCAGACTGCTCATGAGAGCTCATCCCACATGAAATGCTTCAAGACAATGCACACACACACACACAATACATACAATTTTATTATGGTAGAAATAATATAACTCTCAGAAACTGCAGACAAATTTTACAACTCTGCTGCTGAAGTTTTTAATATTATTATTACTAATATTATAATTAAGCATTTTTAACCATCACTATCTACCTCAATCACTGTCGCTGAGCAATTATTGTCAGTGAAGGACTTGATCAAGTTCCCTGTACAGTAACTGCCCTACAGGAGACTTGAACCCGTACTCTTTGTGCTCAAGGTCAGCCCTCTAACCAATTGTTATCGTGTCCAAAAATAAGCTACAACTGTCCATGCACTCAAACATATAAAAGAAGAATTTTTGTTTGATATTATCTTTCAATGATTTTAATGGACACAATCCTTGACGTCACTGCACATTTTTACAACACAACAAAATACATAGTTGTGATATACAGTCAGGCTCAGAATAAATCCACCAACCTCAGTAACAAAGTGTACAGTACTTACAATTTATAGAACTCAGAACTTAATAAAAAAAAACTTAATTTGAACTAGAGACTAGGATGACTATAAAAATATAAGCGGATAGGTGGCGCTTCAGTGTGCTTACACCAGTTCAACCCAGCTGAGATCCTAGTATGCCTGGGCTGGACTGGGTCAGGAGCACTCTGGAGTAGATGATCTTGAAGGGGTGCTATATAAAACCTCCTAATGAATGAATTAACTTTTTGAGAAGAACTAAATAGGAACTATAACAACGATTTTATAAAAAAAAGAACTGAATAAGAATATAAATTAATGTGTAAAAGAACGAATTATTAGAACAAGAACAAAAATCACTTTTAGAACAAAGTCACCACTGTAAAAACAAGGGACGTACACACATGTATGCCTACATGCATACGCATGCATACAGATAGACACACATACATGCACATTGCACATAGACATATATGCACTCTGATCACTGCGGTTGTTTAAAATATATAGCCATGTAAAATATGCATTTTTGCCACTGCCTACAATCTAATCTAATCTAATCTAAGCTGTGTAAATCTAATCTAATAGACTAATACAATCTAATCTAATCAAATCTAAGCTGTAGATTCCTATGGTGAATTCATAATATTGTGATCCATAATCACAAGTGGCTGGTAATGTTCAATGAAAAAGAGACCTGGAACATCAGCGTCCTATAGCCAGGCTTCAACCAGCCATTTCCACTTGCTAAACAATAAACATGACCTGTTCAACTGTCAATCATCCAGCTCTATAACTATCTCTGCAACTAGCCTGCATCTTTGGTCACATTATATAATCATTACCATAACCAGCCATGGCTCTGAATGCATCATCTCCACTCTTTTAGTCTAACAATTTCCTCATGTTTATTCCTCAGTCTTCCCTTATTTTTATACTCATCCTAGCCTTCCCCCGAGTATTGTACATGTGCAGTGCTTTTGTCTGATATTTGATCAGTAGGCATTCTTCCCACATGATCAGACCATCGGATCTTCATTGGACATCTACTAGACAGTGTTTTACATCCAAAGACTGTCCTATAATATCATTAGGAAGAGAGGAAGTAGACGGAGATAGAGTAAGTGGACGGAGACCTGCCAGCCTTCAGAGACCTCTCGTTCTGTAAATGCCAAGACTGCAAACAAATAGTTCTGCAAGAACATTAAATCAGTGAGCCTATACACAGCAGCAGAAAAGCAGACAGAAAAACAGGCAGAAAAAATTCTATCTCTGGTCTCACCATGTTTGCCAAGATGGAGTTAAATAGGATGGTGAAGTGGTAAAATCCATGGTGACAGACTGTCTTAAAGGCCAAAGGCAACCAATATACCATAGAACTGCCTCAAGAGCCCAAATGTCAATACATTAAGAACTTAAAAGCCAATGGAAAATTGTTGCAAGATGAGACAATTACCCTAAATATCAATGCAACAATAATCAATGTCATGTATCCATGTGGCTATTTATGTAGTGCCTTTTAAGAGCCTCACAAATGAGCTAACACACTGATCTAAAAGCTGTAATTTATACATCTGAGCTGAAAATGTTCCTTGAGCTTTCTCTATCCACAAGATACAGATATGGAGCCACCTCCACACCCCATATCCCAGTAAGACCCCATACCCAGTCAGACCCCATATCCTAGTAAGACCCCATATCACAGTAAGACCTCATATCTCAGTATAACAAAAGTTCATTACCTCTATATGCCCATTAATTAGATCTAATTTTCATCCGGCTGATGACTAAGTAAAAGCTTTCTTGCTGATGCAGTAGGCATAACTGAGAACTGAATGTGGTTACTTTAAATGAAAGCATATCTCTGCCAAACTGATCTATCAGGTCAAATCAATAATACAGCATCAAGCAAAAAGCCAACAACCCATAAATCTGTCAAACAAAATCAATGAATGGCAGAATAATTTCATGGGGATAAAACTCCAAAAAAATTACCTTATGCTTAGCACCGTGCTGTCCACCATGTGACCTGAGGGCTTATTTTAAGTGACCTGTCTGAGCTCGTTAAATTTTTGCGCAATTTGAGTAATAATGAAGTAAAAGACAAAGTCACTGGCCTACTTGCATAGCTATTCGTTCGTAACTTGGCTTATCAAGTGACAATGTGAACACAAAATCCAGTTCCCGTGACGCATTCATTACGACTATTCCGTAATAAATTTTAATACAGTTAATAATTTTCAACAAATTTTAGTCATTTTAGTTTGCTTTTGAGTTTACTGGTGTGGCCCTCGGCTTCAAGAATAACTTCTCCGGTGGCCCATGGTTTCAAAAAGTTTGGGCTTAATCCAAAGCAATGAATGACTCATTTTACAAACCGTAGCTCTTAATCATAATGTATTGCAACAGGACATTTTATTGCTATGCTTGGCTGAACTAAATCAACTTTAAAATAAGAAGAGCAGTGCCTTTAGCTAACCTGAAAGAGAGCCATGGGTATGAAGCGGAAGCAACTTCACTTTCTTAGCCTTGGCACATGAGGGCGGGTGGCCAGTCCTCTCCCTCGCCGTCTCATCTTCTCACCGACAGTGTACTGTCAGTGTACTCATTATAGCTGAGTTGACTAGGGGTGCAGGTGGAGCAGAAATCTTCAACAAAATTTCTGTGCTGGCGGGGATTTGAACCCCGACCTCTTGATTGACAGTCCAGCACACTAATCACTACACTATCGCAACTGAACCATTTTCAAAAGGAGACAGAACAATAGTCCAAAAGGCTTAGAGGCTTAGGTTCCATCAAATAAGCAATTTATTCTGGATAGCTGAATCACCCATAACAAGGTTCCATTGCAGATCATTGTTGATCTGCAATGGAAGTGCTTCTAGGTTAACGGGCTTCTGGCTCAACCTATATAGGAACTCCCTCTCTGTATCTATTCATTCTGCTCAGCCGCTTATGCTATTTCATCCTCTACTCAAGACTAACCTTTTTCAAACTGCTTATCTCCCACAGGCTGCCTATCTGTCTTGCAGACTAATCTTCTGGATATTGACTCAATTACAGCATGGTTTTGGTGCACCATCGGTTCATGCCTTGTACATTAGACACCGGTACGATAGAGTTACTAATTATAATTACAATTACAATGTTAGCAAATCAGATAGCCCAGTGTGAACGAACAACGACATGCCTCAAAAAGAGATTTATTTTCTGTCTGGAAAAAAGGATGCATAGACACAATAGTACCAGTACTCAATACCAGACAGAGGCAAGCACCAGACAGCTCCACATGCTAAGAAGACAAAAGAACACTGCCACTCTGAAGGACACAGACACGCTTGGGCTAACTTAATGTCAAGCCATCCGTAAGACAGTAGAATACCATACACAGATGTAGGCAAAAATATGACAATTCAATGAGTCAGAGCTGCGTCCAGCTGGTGCAGTCTGTCCCCTTCCTCTGATCAATTATTGTAAATGCGCAGTCACTCCAATGAAGCCTTAAAAGTACACACAAACACACAGGCACAGGCACACATACAAAAATATTTACAAATCCACACATGAACAACGCTGAATGGACTAGACTAGGTCAGATCGGAAAAACACAGACTTGTGCAAAACTGTACTATAATTATGGAGCATTAGCAGAACTGGAAACTCATTAATTTAAAACATGGGTTCAATTGTTTCCACAGATACTTTTGTCACTTTCAGTGTTGGTCGAAATACTAATTATGCAACAGTAATAGTACTGATAAGGAGAGGTGAAGTGTGTCATGTTACCTATGACAGTTACGACTTTAAGAATCAAACTACAAACATAGTTTACAGGTATTCACTAGATAGCTTGTACTTATTTACCTGGTTCTGTGTACCTACCTAAATACGTATACATGTATTGTCTTACTATAGTGCCTGTGCTGCCGGGTTCAGCCTCTATACTAAGCACAAAATGGCAGCAGTCAACAAGGCACCCACGTTAAGCTGCCAAAGAGTCATAGGAGACAGTAAGGGAAGCTGCTGGAATAAATTAGAAAAAAGAAAAACTGCAGTCCAAGTTTGCAACTGGAACCCATGGTATTAGCATTTTTGTCTAGAGCAACAGAGTTATGCAAGACATTTATCAAGTTGTCGATAAACTTAGTATCAAGTTGAAGGGCATACAAGACACTTTTCGCAAAAGCAAAGCTGCCCGCAGAGGTAAAGGAAGATGGAAAGAATTATCTAAAAAAATTTCCAAAAATAAAAGACATTCGACTCTGTTCAGCAACACTTTCAAACTGCCTTAACTCACACTTGTTTAGATAGTCACTAATCCAGTGCTTTTGTGATATGCTTAGACACACTGGGTCAAATGTCTGGATACATACACAAAATATATATATCAATCAATCAATGTAAAATTGATATAGCGCCCTTCAAGACACCTACACAGCGGCATTCCCAGCCCAGCCGCGGCTGAAAAGAGCGGTTTTTAGAGATAAGTAAAAGGCTGAGGAATTTGTCCTTGGTAGCAAACATAGCCCAATGGAAGGCAATTCCAAATGGTCGGGCCAGCAACGGAGAAAGCCCGGTGTTGCATGATGCAAGTGCGTGCAAAGGGGACAAGCAAGTTGCCATGGACCATAGAACATAGAGATTGGCGGCCACTAGAGACTGAAGCAAGACAGCAGAGCTCATGTAAGTAGGCAGACGCAGTACTACTGAGCAGTGTGAGCAGGCAATGCCAAACAAAGGCAAAGATCCTGGATGTGATACACTGGGATGTTGGGAGCCGGTGTAGGACGTCCTGCATATGTACAAATGGAAAATAGATTAAATGAAAATCAGCGAAGAAAGTTGATTAGTACCTAATATATAAATAAAAATCAATAACCGAAATTTAATCAGTGGGGCACAGCGGCTGATCGTCTAGAGTGCTTGCCTTCTAATGTGGATATTATAATAATCTCATAAAAGACCACTTGCTGTAACAATAAATATTCAAGTGACCAGCCGACAGTTGCTTCCTGCCAGGTCATGCACTCGAAGCACAATCGAGAAAGGCAGGCCAACAGTCAATGGGTGAAACCGGTTGAAATGCATTCATGAAGAGATCAGTTGTCAGGACAAATACAAATTACAGACAGAGAACATGAAAGATCATTCCAGAGTCATAAGTCAGCTAAGGAAGAAGTGCACCAACCAAGAAAAATCCTCTTCGGTACAGCCTGATGGGTGAGGCAATCTGAGAACGCTAAGCACTGATCGCCCTATCTATGGGAGTACAATCAGTATACACGCATGGGGTGAAGATAGGAGGAGGATGGCTGAAGTGCAAACACTGGTGCTCTGTTATGCTCAGTCTCTACACTGCCAGATGTAACAAGCACAAGTAATGTAAATGTGGCATACATGCAAAGACAGATACTATTATGGCCAGAATGTCCACAGCTCTGTCTGATTCCCATTGACTGCTACACAAATTGTCTATGCAATGGACATACAAGTTGTTTATGTACTCTTGTGTCAAATTAATTACTGGTGTCTCAGTGAGTATTCTGAACACATTCATGTCTTCTGGTAGCAAACTGAAATACCATTTAAACGTCTACATAATTTATGCCTGTTGATTACTATTTCTAGGACAATCAACAGTCAAAATGCAACCACACTTAGTCCTCAAGTCGAAACCAGTTGCTAAGCTACTGACTGCTAGTGGCTTCATTCGCTTAATAATTTTGCTCATTGCTTTAATTGCGGTTTCCAAGTTTCCTTTTGACAATGACTTCAACAGCAGGACAGGAGCAACACTTGGTTATATGGTACGAGGCACAGTCCAACAGACTAAGAGTTTAACAATCAGTCAAATCAGATCAGATCACCAGTAGAGAGTGCGCGGGGGAGACAATCTCCCTTGACCATCCCCACCCCGCAACAAGTGTTGTCCCCATCCCACCCCATCCCTGCAAGGTTTGTCCCCATCCCCGCCCCATCCCCGCAGGTTTTCTCCCCATCCCCACCCCATCCCCGCAGGACGACATCAGATTCCCCGCAAAAAGTTTACACCAATTCAAATTTAGAAAATAATAAATTTTAGCTTACAAAACTATTTGCATTGCTGACTGCATTAGGCTGTTATTATCTTATCGACAGTTAGCATTAACCAAGTGCTGAGTATTTCTAACTAGTAGGCTTCAGGAAATAACAAAATCTTGCTATCAGTTCTCAAGTTCCTAACATCACCCGGGTTTATTGCCGGCTCATTCCCCATTACCGCGGTACATTACCGCAAGAGTTGTCCCCATTACCGCGGTATTACAGTTTTCCCCATTACCGCGGGATTTACACCGCGGTTTCCCCGCGGGGAAATTCCCCATGTCACTCTCTAATCACCAGTTCTTTACTTACTACCTGCCTGAATAGTGTCTGTTATGTTGCATGACATCGCACACTCAGTCCTTGCTCCTCACAGAGCTAATTGGATCTCATTCATCCATGACAATTATGAACTGTACCTCAAATAATCAGCACCAAGTGAGGGCAGTGTGTTAAACTCTCTTTAGGCCATCTGAAACTGAAACTGGTTTCAGTACTGTGAGTTTTTATGTCATCCAGTTATTTGTAGTGGTCTGACTTGTTAAAATGCACAACTGCTGCTAACTCCTACATGGATTAATCAACACAGAATAGATTGTTCTCATTTTTATTTCGTTCCACGTCAATTCTTTCTCATTTTTATTTAGTTTCAGTTCACAATTTCTTTCTAGTTCTCGTTTTCGTTTTCGTGAACGATTGTCTAATCTTTTTCGTTCTCGTTTTTGTTTCGTTCACGAAATTAACACTGCATAGAAGTATCCCAAAAATAATCACAAGAAACAGTAGCAGTGTTATTATTAAACCTTACAAACAGCTAGCAAGGTAAACGGCAGTTTTTACAGAAGCACTAGCTCAAGATCTTCACAGAGTTCATTGTCAGAGATTTAAGATAAGGACATAAAGCCGACTGATAAACTCAAGGAGTGCAGCGCATACAGCCTTCGACTATCTTGCTCTTGTTCAACGAGGATATCTAAGATAAGCTCTCTTGACCAATATACAGGTACAATTCAAGCAACAAAACAAAACTCTTAGGAGATTTCATAGCAGGTGAGGATATGATGCTCAAGAATTAAAAACTACTGCAAAGGCATAGATGCCATAGAATGTGTGCACACAGCCCATGAAAAATATGCCTCAGCTTCGACCGGCTTCGTTTGCATGGCTCGTCTGGCTAATATCGATTGCAACAAGCCATGCAGCCACATACCTTCATCTGCCTTCACTCTGGAGGTGGTTCAATATAGTGGGGCATTGAATAACACAGCACATACATTGTATTACTTAGGCCTACAGGACGTATGGAGATCAAGAACTGCATGATATTCATTTGTGCTGGATGAAGATTTATAACACGAGAAGTCCACAAAATGCAATATAAACATTCATAACCTATCACGGAAATGGTCATCTGGGGCAAGTTGAGACGGAAGCCAAACTAAACAACGATGGAAGTGGATTAATCTATAGAGAGCTACAAAAAAGCCATCAACGTCATTGAGCCTTGTCATCGTCATCTTCCTGTATGAAGAGACTATTGATGCCACTTAGTATCCAAGTGGACATTACTGCAGCAATGAGCCAAGCACTGTTCGTTGTAATCATAGAACCACTTAAATGCCTCAAAAGAACTACATGTAATTGCAATTCATACTGCATCACTGATTTTTTTTATAAAATTTAATAAATAAACAATAAGGTAAATGCCTCTTTAAAATATTCATCAGAAGCACAGCACAGGGTATACAAGAAAATTTCTTCAGCAAACACTTGCCATCAGCTACAGTCTCCAGAAGAAGTATACAAATAAATATACAGATAAAAAGTATATGGATAAGTATACAGATAGGTATACAAATAAGTAAACAGATAAGTATACAGATCTTGACAGATTATGTGAAGACATGTCATCGTTAAAAATTACAAAGCGTGACAATGAATAGTCAATCTGACATGACAATCTGGGATCTGAATCCATAATGCATCAGTTGGCAGTACTCTTACACAAAAAACCTGTATACTGGCCCTTTAAAAACCTAGCTGTCTCTTCACAGCTTAATATAAATTTCACCAAATGTTGTCTTCCGTGCTCTGTCACAACTTCACAAGTAAACCTGCTTTAAAAGGTTAAAAGTTAGCATACTTGTTCACAAGACTATATAGAAGCTCAACATAAGTATGGTTCCAATAATCCAATTTCAAAGGCACAAACAGCAAGCCATCTTTAACTTCCCAACTTGCATTGTTAGGCCCTACCTACTTTAGGGCGACGTGGGCACCTGATGCCCGGATATTCCACTGATGTTCACATATTCAAGTACCAGATTTAGTTTTGCTTAATTTAACTCATGTTACAGTGTAGCTAGCATCATATCACCAAAACCCAGTGACCACCTAACCAACTACGATAAATGAACAAATCTGCATTCATCTGATTGAAACACAATTTCACATCACATAATTAAATAATATTTGAAGCATATAATTTACAATCAGCCATTACAAGGTACCTGAAATGTGCTATAGAAATACTGAGATGCATACATATACATACAGAGTCGTTTCTTTTAATAAATGTCGTTACATAGGAACCATTCTTAAAAGCCTTCGAATGACAATAGCTCATGCAAATCATGAGCCCATGTAGAACAAAGGACAGTTTCTTAAGGGCAACCTTACCCTTTCAACCACTTATGGTGTTGATTACATAAATGTATGTAAGAATACATGCATCCGTGTGCGTATGCATATGTGCATGTAAATACTATGTATGTGTATATAATGTATGTAAACAGTGTATGTAATATATACAATGTATGTATGCATGCATGCACGCATGCATTTAACTAGACACTTAATTTGCATATTCTTTTCATAACCTCGATATTTCTAAAGCACTACTTAAAGCTATGCACAGGCACCAGTCTATTCACACGCACTGCATTGTGTCAGAGGGGTTGACCAGTGACCACAGATACCAAGCGAATCATGTATGTATATATATATATGTACATACGTATGTATGTATTTATGCAATGTGTGCATACAGCAACCCATTTCCAGGATCAACTGCCTCAATACAGTATCATTGTTCACACAAATTTAGCGGAAGAAGTAAAAAACCAAATATAAATAGTCTGTTTCTAATACTATAATGATCTAATGACTTCAATAAGCACCATATACAAAATCAACTTCATAATTGAGTGGATAAGTTCTGATGAAATCCTATAGATCCGGTAAGCCAGAGGGTTAAAGGTGGGGCAATTGTATGTTGATCTAACATCCGTAATTTAAGAACTATATGATAATATCAGAGTAATAACCTGCCGAGGGACTTTATCACTGTACTAAAGGTCAGTGGATGGTTACTTCTAACTGAGTTAAGCTGACAGATACCCAGTCAAAATCCAGGTGCTGAATTTCAAATGGATTTCAAGTGAAATATTTCATCTGGCCAGAATAAAAATATCAAACATAAAGGGTTAAGTTTCAAGGCATATCTAGAGGGAAGAAAGCATTTTCTACCAGAAGTTTAAACCCTTCATTGACTAGCTTGTCTGATAAGTTATAATGCTGTTGCGATTGATATCAGATTCTCCACTACCCTTGAGGTTCCATGGGTAGACTATGTGTTCCAACAGTAGCATTTAAGGTTATTCACTGACCACTGGCGTAACGAAGGGTTTCAGCGCCCAGGGGCAAGGGTAGATTACTGCGCCCCTTTAATTTGCTTCTTGACTTTCTAATCGTTCTTGTCATAGTACTGTGTACCACTGGAAGCTAATTTTGCGCCCCTCTGGTGCTGCGCCCGGGGGCGGCTGCCTCCCTCTGCCTCCCATTCGTTACGCCACTGTCACTGATGTCTGAGGTGTGTGATACTCTAATGGTTAGCCTTCTGGACTGTCATCCCAGAGGCCTGGGATTCAAATTCCCACCAGGGGAGACATGTTTTGAGGTTTCTGCTCCGTTTGACCATACAATGAGTACACTTATCAATGCAAAGAATGGGAACATCAGATAAAAGAGAAAAGGACTACATTCGCTCACTATACAAATCCAGAAATTGGGATACTGCTAGTCTTAATGCTAGTCAAACTGCTGGTCTTGTTCTAAAGTCTAACCTGTTTCCATTTCTAGACTGAGTAATGTTTATGTTCTTCAGATCATAGCTATAGATATAACTGTATACATAAAAATAAGACACTCTGTAACTGTTTATAAGATAGATTCAGTTTTATTTTTGTTTTTTTTTGCTCTACTGTTGTAGATATTGTGCTATTGCACTACTCTTTGCCACTGTTGTAAAGTAAGAGCATTTATCTCATGCCAATAAAGAGTACTAACTTACTTACTTACTTACCAATAGCTACCCAGCTTATTGCCTGACCTATTTATCTCTAAGAAATGCATTTATAGGCTTAAAAACTTCCTCTACGTGTGTATATATATATATATATACATAAAGTTTTCATGTAAGGCTTTTAGTACATCAGTGTCATTTGTGACGCCAGGGGTCAAAACCCGTCGCTTGTCGCATCCTAGATATTGAGCTAGAAGCTGAAATAGGCGAGAGGGGTCAAACATATGGAATATTCTTCAATTCAGCAGTTGCCTGTAAATTTGCCATTATTTGCAAAGTAGTAATCCGATTTTTATGCCGTTTGCTTTATTTGCTACAGAATATAGCCCTCAATTTCCCAGAAAAATTGCAGCGTAATCAAGTAATGGATTATGAGGACTTTGATGACACGAATTTTCTGAAAAGTTTTATTCGATTTTCTCACTCGATACTAATGAAGCCCTAAAAAAGATATTTTCATTCTTAAAAACTTCCTTTAAGCAAATAAATAGAATATGACAATAAAAAGTTTAAAGCCCTTTTGTACATTTTAGTACATCAGTGTCATTTATAAAATAATATACAATATACATATTCCTACTGGTTTCTTTAATAATGGTTTCCTAATGGTTTCTTATTGCAAGGATTTGATTTATCATCCTACAAATAGCATCCATTTGCATCTGTAAGAGGTTGAACAATGAACATGTATCTACATTACAATCTTTCAGAAGCTCCGCTCTTTTTAAAATGACTTTTATATTTCCAGTCCCTTAATCCAAGAAGTTATTTGGCCTTATGCTTCAAGGTTACAACTTAACTGAATGTTAAATTGCACCAATAAACTGTCTCTAAAGAATTCAAATATGAAAATTGGAATTTTATAGGAAGTAAAGCAGCATGTAATATAAAAATTTTCTTTAGCATGCTGTGCACTTAATCAACACCTATTTCATTTATGCATGACTTATCTACCATTCAGTTCAATTCAAATGGCTTATTTCACATCCAGTCATTTTTACATGACACACTTTCTGTGCAGTTCACTTCACAAAGGACTTAATTTGCATCACTGTCACACGAACAATTACCAGCATGTGGTGAAAAATACTTTGTCTAAAGATTCTGTATTAGCAGAAAGGTCTTATTCATCTTCTGAGTTACAAAAATCAATGTCACTCAACTGTTTCTAAAGGTTCTAATTTCAAATTCAAATTTTATTAGAATCGATTCCATGAACAGTGAACACAATGTGCATGCATGAATACAGTCATTAACAGTTTTCATTTCGTAAGTGCCAGTAGTAGGTAACAGAAATTGAAGAGGTCATAGTCTAACAGGTTAGGTAGTAAAAATCGATTTGTGGGGAGAAGAAGCCCATGGGGTTTTTCTAGTCTTCCCCACTATGATAGAACAAATTGGTTTGACTTGAAAGGGAACATGAGTCAGTTCGATTAACTTAGGATGAGAAATAGGCAAATCAACGTCAGTTAAGTAAGTATTTGTATAGGCCTGTTTGAAGGAGTTGAGTGAGCTCTGGTTACGGATGCCACATCATCTGGCTACGAATGCATCAGCAGCAAAAATAGACAGAAATCAAAGAAGGGGTGCTATATGTGAGCTGCCTCTCCAATGACCTACACCACAAAACACTGTCAACTAGAGACAGTTGTTGGGAATTATTTTGTCTCTGGCATCATTTTGTTAAAGTTGGAGATAGTAAACCAATTCAACAGAAACCCACTACATAAATCAGCAAATGAATAGTGATAGAATGCTATCACCAAGCAAAACTGTGGCCGGCCGGGAGGGGTCCTTGGGTCTGAACTCTCTTGAGACCAAGACCATCGCTATGGGATTCACGAAGATCTGTTCAGGTGTCTTAGGTGTACACCCCTCACCCCTAGTCACTCTTCACTTCCTTAAGTATCATACAATCAGTGGTTAAAGTGGGCGGGAATGCGTGGGAACAGCATTCAGACTGCTCTCAAAATTCTTTGCTCGCGTTCCCACTATTCACCATGCAATGGAACCCTGGTAGTGCATGCGTTCCAATAAAACTATTCCTCAGAGTTCCCGCTGCTCACCCAAACCAATTTAACCACTGCAAACAACAAAGAGTATATCCACAACTGATTTGTTAACTGGAGTGCCTCTGAGTAGTCACCTTGAAGGGGTGATATATAAATTATTTAATGAATGAGCAGTATATGTTACAAAAAAAGTACAAGCATGTAGACAATCGTGCTCAATTTCATACTAATACTTCAAAATGTATAGACTGTTGGTGTTATGCCTTGAACCCTACTGGGGCACTTGTGACATTCCACAGAAACGCAGACATAGAGGCTTTGCATCCTCGGTGCTTGCTGTTGTAGACCACTGCTATTTTCATCCATGACCCTCTGACTGAAAAATTCTGCTTACTCTGATGTCACCACACAATGGACTTTGGGAACAGCACCAACTTTGAAGCAGACAGCAAATGCTGCAATAATACACTGGCCTTGAGTTCATGACTCAAGTCCATGACATCGGGATTTGTTCAATGTCAATTCTGGTACAGTGAAAAGCATATAAGCCACAGGAAAGAAAGGCAGTGATGTTTAGTCACAGTAACTCATTATTAATAACAGTTCTGACTTGGGACTTTCAAAATTATCCATGCAAAGACATCAATAATAATTTAAACTAATATAATGGCAAGTGAAACTATCACACGACAACCACAAATTAAGTCTACATAGCCGTGATGTCTATCTGTGATGATACTAATCACACGCATACCTATGCACAAATCTGTGGAGTTATTCACATCCTTATATACAAATCGACATCTTCCTGCACATAACTACACAAAACCACTGGGGTGAGAATTGTCAGGAGGTTCGGGGGTTCAACTCCTCCTTAGTCTTTCTTAGGACCCCCACAGTTAAGTCTTCATTGCACACCCCAGCAGGGTCAATTCCAAACTGCTCAGCTGGGCCATTGTGATCCAGCAGTTCACTTTGTTGGTTACTAAAAAAGTAATGTTCTGGTTTATTGTGACACTTTAAGCTTTCTCTTGCATTTTTGAACTTTCTCGATAAAGGACTTAATTTTGATTCAAGTATGACTTGCAAACCTGCAAGCGTTGAAATCTGCTGCACTTTTAAATTTCACTGACAGCAGTCTGCAAAGTTTAACACAGATAAAATATTCAACTCCACATGGATCAAAGCCTTCCCTCCCCATCTTTTTTCCATAATTCTCACACTGTACAAAACTGATTCTACCCACCTGAAGCATGTGGTCTGCCTTGGCTTGAGGCGTCATCTTCCCCCTCAGGGATTGGCAGATAGTCATACTCATCCTCATCTTCTGGATCAGCATTCAAGTCAAAGGAAGCCGGCATCCACGACTGTCCAGTCGCTCCGTAATTGTTAGATGTCATCTTCGCTGGCCTCCAGTTCTACCGCAATCCTATCACCAAAGTCGACTAACGGATCTTACTTACTCGCACTTAACGACTGCAACATCCATCTAATCCATAAACGAGATGATTAAATAAAATCTCTGTTCACAAAATCCAAAATAATAAAAGTCCTGTGGATGAAAACGTTGCAGCTGAAGAGGAGACTAGGCCTAATTAAGCCCTACACACGCAGCGATAAGACATCTTCAACACACTAATATAACTCAGAAAGGTGTTCTCCGATTAAATTCCATCAGGCGCCTCCAGCGAAACGAACAGAAATACTACAATTCAGAGTAACAACAGTCGGCAACATCTGAATTGTCATTTAGAAGTCTACATAATTTATATCTGCTGATTAACAGTTTGTAAATCTTCGAGGCTAACTGAACGCGCCTTCGATGCCTCAACACCTGCATGATTGACGTAACCCTGTTCCGGAACGATGAATATAATGCCATACACTAGTGGCGCTATCTGACGAACGCCGCCGCGTGCAGAGTTTGACGGAAAGTACCAGCAGCACTTCAATTCGTAATGGCAGGTCGGAGTTCAAGCATTTCAGTTTTGCAGGTTTCACACTTATTGGCTTTAAATCTCCACGCATGTTGTCAGTACGGCAAACCGTAGAGTTGAAATCAATCCATACAAGAAATTGGCTTTTCAAATATCAATGGCCAAAATGGAATATGCAATACAAAAAACACACAATTATAGGCTATAGACCTATATCAAGGACCTATTCCTTGGGCCTATTTATAGATATGCCCTATACTTATAGGCCTACGCAGCCTACGGACTAGGTCAGTATGCAATGTTTGGAGATAGAGGACGTACAGTCCCTTTAACTAGCTCTGAGACTGCCATGGGTAGGCTATATACTATAAAGTGTTTGCGACTTCATTTTCTTAGTTTCTGCATATGAGGGTGGGTGGCCAGTCCTCTCCCTTGCCTTCTCATCTTCCCACCGACAGTGTATAGTCGTGTCCTCATTATAGCTGAGTTGGCTAGGGGCGCACAAATCTAGATCCAAATTTAAACCCCCGACCTCTCGCTTGACAGTCCAGCACACTAACCACTAGACTATCGAATAGAGATAAGAGCCATGGAAATTGAAGAAAAGCAAAATTTGTCGGTGATTCCAAACTTTGGCGCACCACTGTATACAATGTCAACTACGCGCTCTCAAAGGTTACGGGTGTTCGCAGAAGTTCCATTTCCTCCTAAGTTAAAGACGTACTTCTTGCTCCAGCAGCTGCTGAAAAACGTACCGCAGTGAAATTCAGAGGTTTTAAACATGGCTGCCTATGGTTGAGTTAATTTTGTGTTGTGCTGAATTGCTTCGGGGTATTTAGGAGAATAATGTGAGAAAATTGTACGGTAAATAATAAAATATGGCAAAGGTCCGACGATGAAATTCCCGAATTGCTGTTCAGTCAGCACTGATTGGAATAGTCTTAACCTCTGCTGGTCGCAACGACAAAACACTCCTTCGTTCGCCGATTCTTCTATGGTGAATGTTTTTATTTTAAAATGAAAAATAGAAAATAAGCGGCAATTTATATGTAAATATAACTTAAGGCCTGAGTTAGAGTTACATTTCAACGTTGAAGTTAACCCAGAGTTTGGCGTAAAAAGCTCCTAACCTTAACATTTGTTGTGGTGACATGCATGTCTCGTAATCTCGAGATTTCTATAGGGCCCAAAATGTAGTCTCGGGAACCAACTTGTTGTGAGGCGCTGAGTCAAATAAAATAGGCCTATGGGCTCAGTTAGGAAATTTAATCCAAGCTACAGAGGTGTAAGAGATGATGGTGGTTCTTGATATCGCTCCCAAATACGGCGTTGTAAGGTGGTTCCGATGTAGTATGATTGCCATATCATGATGCATAAAATAATACTAACTAGTTGATAGATGCCCGCTACTGACTATGTAGGGTGCTTTTGGGTATTTTAGGTGTAGGTGATGTACTAGGTTGAATTGATTTGGTGTATTTGTAGTGCTTTTGAATAATGGGGCAGTGGGGCTACAGAAGTTGTCGTATGGTTAAATTCAAATGGGCCTATGATGGAACCATCTAATATGGGGTGTAGGCCTACACACTAATTAACAAATTATAAATGCATATTGTGAAGTCCGTTAATTATTTTGGGGGCAAAATATATGGTTTTTTACAATTGTAAATACTGAATTTCATTACTGTTTGATAGCACAGCTATTCTGGTCTTATTTATCTGTTTTTCATCTTCAGGTGCTACCATGGTAGCAAGACTCAAAGTACAGTACTGCAAGGTGATAGTACTGACTTCACTGGTGTGGGTCCTTCTGGATGTATGCCTGCTAACTTACTACACCGATTGCATGATGAATTCTCAATCACAGTCCAGCTGCAACAGTGGTGTCCGTGAACGAAAATCCACTGGATATCAGTCGACTGTTGAATCGCAAGGATTCTTTGGGAGACTGTTACCTGGTGGTGTGTATATGAAGTCTGAAAATTCTTTAACATGTGGTATTTTGTTAGATATAGTTTATGTTTCGTCAGTGATTAAACCAGCTTTTATGTGAAATATGGTCTCTTCAAGTTCATGGTGGTTTTGGCAGATTTTCTGCTGAGTTCTACTATTTTTCAGCTGATCCAATCACATTATGTGTGCATCAATCTAATAATCCAACAGATATGTTTATTACATAATTAGCCTTTCCCATAGTCTGTCTCCTATGTTGCTGTTCACAGCAATTATGGAAAGTTACCAGAGGAGATCAGGTCTTATATTGTGCAATCAAATGTATTTAATCTGATCTAATATCTGATGTGTGGCACAGTAGCAAATTGGTTTGAATGCTCATCTTTTACTGAAGAGACCTTAAGCAAGTCTTTCAGGCATGATTATTATTGCTCAGAATCATGGATTGATGATTTGTCATTGGATGGTGGTGCTTCATAAATGATAATTATTGTGGTAGTCAGTAACGGACATTTTACTTGCTTACTTTTGTTTCGGCTAAGTAATAAATCAATAGCTTTGTGCTATATAAAATCTTCGAATACTAATGACGCTCTATATGTAACCTCTTATTAATATGTACTCTATGGCTATGACGTAGCACTTAAGTTAACATCTAATCGCACCGTTTCGAATGACCTACAGATGCGTACCGTTATAATTCAAATTAAATTAATCAATCTACTACTATCCTATTAATGCAAATTAACTAACGGTTTACTTAAGCATAATAAAGTCTCTCAAATCCCGGACGAGCCTCCAAAGTTGTAGCCTAATATTAAAATATAGTCTTTTAGCTTAGTCGAAGTTGGCTGAGAAGGCCCTACGTACTATAAGTGTTGTTGAAAATATTGACACTGGACACGTGGTAGTAAATAGATTAAAATAATATTGAAAATATGAGTCAATCCTGTACAACAAATTCAATCAATCCTAAATACCTAGAGTGGCGTCTTAATCTACTCTAAATAAATTTTATGAGGCTTATCTGATTTCTATGTGTGCATGCACTTCGATCCCATGACAGAATCCATCGTAGAAGTCTTCACAGATTTATCTTCCGTAGTCGTCGATTCTCGTAGTTCAATCGCTTGCATCGAATTCGTCTTACTCCTCGTCGTCTTCGAAAGTTAATGAAGTGTTGGAATAACCGTATCCACACACATGAAGATAGTCTCACAGTTTTAGTTCCTCGTAATACGCAGTCCAATTAATTTTAAGTTGGATTCGAATGATGATCGTTCCGACCAAACTCACGACAGTAATCCCAGCAGAAATGATAGGCCTTCCTAGCTTTCGCAGGAACGAATGACTTTGAAATCGCACTGTCTTACTCCGTTAAACGATGCTGTGGTTTCATTTATCTTCCACCAACATCCGCAGAATTAAGAGTCCGTTTGGATCCTCACTTCGATCGAAACGCCTTAAAACCTTTATCTCACTTCGATCGCTTCTCACTAAGTCGATCTACAAACATCCCTCGCAACTCAAACGACGCTGCCAACTTTTCACTCTTGGCAATTCACCATTTTAATCCTCTCTATCGCCTTCAACGTCCCAACTGTCATTACTGGTTTCAACCGTCCATGTGTTTTCCTATTCGCCGAGCATCTCTGGTTGCTTAGCAACGTAGCACATCACGTGATACTCAAATTTACGTTTTCAATGCCTCTTTCTTAATCTAATATTATATTCATATATCGCCACTACATTTTATATATCGCCACTGTAATTGACTAGCTTATTCTAATAATTATATCAATTAATTAGTTATACACGGCATTTGATAAGATTTATTCGCTACGTGCTAGTATTCAAGGAATCATTCACTGTTTTGCTAACAAATATCCTCAGCTTCGGGTTAAGCACCTCAGATACAGAGTTCATCTGTGCCTCAGAGTTAGATTTCATTCCTCATATATACTTAGATACATATTTACTTACACACATGCACATGCGCACACATTTAATTAATGCTTTGGACCAATATTTTATATGCGTTTAAGTGATGAAGCTGAAGAAGACTGATGTTCCGGGTGAAATGGGAAAGCCAGTGATAATACCAGAGTCCCAGAAACAAGTGATGAAAGAAAAGTTCAAGATTAATCAATTCAATCTGATGGCAAGTGACATCATTTCACCCAACAGAAGTCTTCCAGATATTCGAATGGATGCGTAAGAGTCTTTCATCTCTTTGCAGTTTTTTTATCTTGGATAGGGTAGTTTTTTACTGCGTGTGATATTACGTTGGATTGGGTTAAAAGTGCAGAATATTTTGATGAAAACTGCATGTTTTTAGTTTTTATTATAAATAATAAAAAGTTTTAAAATATGTACATTGAATATCTCTGTGGGATATGTTTAGAAAAGTTGAGTTAAATATAGCCTAAACTTTATGCTCCTGTGTAAATTAAAACCGTGTATATACAAAATTAGCTGTGTAGGCTGAAATTTAACATGAGACTTTAGAGTGTTATAGTGTGTAGCTTGGTGAAAATTATGCAGCTATTGTATGCATAACTGAGTCATATTTAAGTCAGTAGGAGTTCAGAAAAATCGTTACAAGTTTGGTGATTCAATGGAGTCTTTGTAAAATGTAAATGTTTTCAAGATGGGTTTTTTATTAAAACATTCCTTCAGAGATTAGCTTTGCATTCTGTGTAGTCATAACCTAATAATTTTCAAGCGTGGAAAAGTAGTACAACTGATCATGGCAACTTGACCTTATAAAAAACAGTCCTTGGAGGAATTTTATTGGAGTTCAATGGTTTTAGCTGCAGTTAAGATCACAAACAGTAATCCATATATGAGAAAAGTTTCTGTTATGTTTTGCATAATTTGATGATGTATTCAATAATTTCAAATAACGCAGCTGCTGATAGCTGGAGGATTAATTGTGTTCTGTTTAACAGATGCAAAAGAAAATCATATCCCAATGACGCATTGCCGACAACGAGCATTGTCATCGTTTTTCATAACGAGGCTTGGTCGACTCTCGTCCGCACCATTTGGAGCGTTATAAATCGATCTCCATGGCAACTGCTTGAGGAAATCATACTCGTAGATGACGCTAGTGAGCGAGGTAAGAGTCTTGTTCAGTGTGATGAATAGAGTGAAGGTGTGGGTTGTATTGGGTGTGACAGACATACAGACAGTTTTTGGATTCACCTTAAATATATGCCTACCCGGTATATCTGATATACTGAACAATGCTTTTATCTAATCAATGGTCACTTCAGGTGAGATCATAGTCATATATCTTCACTTAGGCATGTGCACAGCATTGAGAGGATCATAAAATGCACTTTATTAAAGCTTGGATACATACAGACATACACACACTTCAGGTGAGACTCTAGTCAAATATCTTCGCTATGTGAGATCATAGTCAAATATGAGCTGTTGGCAAAGTCATAATAAATCATTGATAAGAGAGGGAAACTAGTAGGCCCACTGAAACAGATGAATCTTAAGTTTTGACCTGGATTGCATTAAACAAGTAACAGTTTGAATTAGTCACTGGATCCTGGGCAATGAAATATATGCTGGATCCTGCTCAAATCAAGGCTTTTGTGCCGTATCTTATGATGGCAAAACAGACTGAATCCTGCATTCGTTTTTGACTATACATTCAAGTTAAAATTTATTGTGAGGTTTTATTTCTGTTTGATGATCGCGAATGGTCTTCCAGACTTTTTAGGCAAGAAGTTGGAAGATTATGTGGCCAAGCTGCCAGTTCCTGTACATATAGAAAGAATGAAGGAAAGAAGTGGGCTTATCAGAGCCCGGCTCCAAGGTTAGAGTAACATCAGCTGATATTGCAGTTCCTGTCTATGATTTCATAATCATAAATTCAAATTTCTAAAGCGCAACTCTAAAGCTGAGCACAGGGCACCAGCTTATTCAAGTGCTGCATCATGTCAGAGGGGTTGTCCATAGATGTCAAGGGAACATCTATGTCTGGATTTTTTGTTAAAGCCAACCCAAGGCAGTAAAGATTCCACTGCCACCTTTCCGCTATAAGGGTAGCATTTGCTGGTTTAGAATAAGAAAGTACAAAAGTAATATGTGGTAAATCTTACAATTTCTAATTGCAGTCTACTCCAATGTATCGGTAACATTCTGATGTAATGTTAACAACGTAGAAATGGAATTTTGGTTGATGACTTACTCTTGAGATGCACTTATGTGCATAGGTAGGCACCAGCTTTATTTATGTCATTAACTTCTACTGTACAATTTATTCATTTATTACCCGGTTTGATTATGTATGAACTAAGACTTTATTCTGCATATGTTGTGGTTTGAAGGTGCTGGAAGAGTGAAAGGAAAAGTTATTACATTTCTCGATGCCCACTGTGAGTGTACAGAAGGTTGGCTAGAACCCCTTCTGTATGAGATCCACAAGGACAGGTCAGTTCTAGGAGACTAATCAATGGAATTTTATAAAATGATCTATGGAGATGGCCATGTGGCTCTTTTGTGCCATTTCTTTTTCAGTTCTTTGTTCACTGCTATTGCTAATTGCCTCCAAGTCCAGGACAGTCTTTAAAATTTGCTATGTACATGTAGTTCATTCATTTCAGATATTTATATATAGCGCCCCTTCAAGATTTCTACTCAGAAGCGCTCCCGAATACAGCGCGGACACTGAATCGGAGTTTCACGCCGAAGCGCATGAGCAATTGCGAGTGAAGGACTTGCCTCTAAGTCCATGGCTTGAGGTGAGTCTGCAAGGCACCGAACACCATCGCGCCCCACGTTATTAGTTATTAGTTATTGTAAATGCATGAAATCTGTATAAAATCATCACACAATAGCAGTTTTTTGCTAATTTAATGAGGCTTGCGGCTCAGAGATTGACTTTCCAACATGATAAAGTTCATTCATAACCTTGGTGGCCATCGTCGCAACCATCGAAGAGCGCGTATCGTCAGCTGAAGACCGCCTCCTCCAGTCCATCATCTGGAATGAGATGCACGTCCTACGACGCTTCTTTCCGCCACCTGTGCTGCGACCCTACGCTCTCCGGCCTCGTGCACATGACTTTGTACTTCCTCCAAAAGACACTAAGAACTTTATACCTAGAGTTCTTTACAAGCGAATTTTTAAGCCACCACGTTGACCCAAATCTTAAAAACTAACATTATTCCCTTTTTTCTGTATAGTACTCTTTATAGTACTCTTTGTGCATGTAAGTTGCGAAGCGGTGTGTCTTCCTGCTTGATAAATAAACGAATATATCATCATCAACTAGGAGGCTGTCCTTGAAATCCCATAAAACAACAGTCTTGTCTTGTTGTGAGGCATTTATATCCTTTTAAGGATCTATCAGAAGCAAACTCTTATTGGTCTCTTGTTACTTTAGCTGAACATCATGTTAGCTGGAACCCTTCCTGTGAGAAATGCATCGGTAATCTGTGTTTGTTTTGTTGCATTGTGTCGTTATGTTCTGCAAATACAATGCGGTATCTTTGCCGTGTTTCCCTTTTGAGCAAGCCATGCAACCTGCGATGCAATTTTCTTGCCCC
Organism: Aporrectodea caliginosa; assembly: GCA_020284085.1. Lineage (NCBI taxonomy): Eukaryota > Metazoa > Annelida > Clitellata > Crassiclitellata > Lumbricidae > Aporrectodea > Aporrectodea caliginosa. The sequence continues at coordinate 179,857 of JACEVL010000911.1, read as the reverse complement.
ATCTCTGCCTTGATTACATCAACGATAGAAGACCATTCTGTTTTATCATGATACCCTGTTGTCAGGTGGGGAGTACCTCCAAATAGTTTTCTTGAAGAGGTGCTAAATGTATTGTTACAATTACAGTCGTGGGTGTCTTTGTTACAGGAAATCGGTTGTCTGTCCAATCATTGATGTCATCAGTGATGAGTCATTTGAATATATCACAGGATCTGATATGACATGGGGTGGATTCAATTGGAAGCTGAATTTTCGTTGGTATCCTGTTCCACAAAGGGAAGTGGAAAGACGTGGAGGCGATCGGAGTCTTCCACTCAGGTATTTTGCGTCCAGGATTGAATGTGAACTCTTGATTGTGTTTTGATACAAGTTGAATGCAGATGGCCTTTTAGAGGTATTTAATTAAATTTCTGTTATTAGTTTAAACTATACAAAATGCATGGAAATCTGTGGCAGTTTGACATGAAATAGAAGAGCAGTCTTTTCAGTTACCATGGTTATGAAGTGTTATCCAAATTTCCTTGTCATTGACTGTGATGCAACTCAGTCCTTAATTATCATGACCCTAGACTCTTATTTTTCAAATCAACTTGTAAATCAGTTTTGTAGACATTTTGCTGAATTTAAACTGTATTTCTGTGAATTGCTTAATTTCATTTAGATGAAATATCACAACTCTGTCAGTTGCTGTAATTATCTAGAATTGTGCCGTCGATTCGCTGAATCCTAGCGACCGTCATAGTCATTCTCCATGTGTTCCGATCTCTCGTCGCCTCTCTCAGCTCCAGAATGTTCATCATCATCGTCTCGTGTATCTCGTGTATGGCATCCATCTCTTTCTTGGTCGTCCTCTTCCTCGACTTCCCTCCCCACACGCCTGCATCATCTCCTTTTCCATGCCGTCCGCCCGCATCACATGGCCAAAATACATCACTTTTTGTCTCGCCGCTCTTATCTAGATAATGGACTTCAATACAGATTGCCGAATGACTGGGTTGTGACTTGTGAGTAGGGATGAGCCAATTGGCATTTTTTGCCGATTTCTGATTCCGATTAGTTGGCCTGCTTTTTCGCTGATTCCGATCTGATTAATGGGCAATATTCACTTTTATTTGGTTCTAGGCACTGTTACTAAAAAGCCCGACTGTCCGCCATTTTGATGATGCTTTGACTCACAATTTTATTATTTTACATGGGCTTTCAATATTTAACATTAAATATTACCGTAGGAAGTCGCCAAAACAGGTTACTATTTTGTATTAATGAAAAAGGACTTGTTTTTGGTCAAAAATATTACTTTTTTTATTCGGATTTTAAGGCCTCAGATCGCCGTTGGCGATTAATAGTGATTAGTGCAAAGTCCGAACCGATTACCAAACGATTAATCGGCTCATCCCTACTTGTGAGTTGAGCCTAGGATATTTAAAAGCTTTACAGAATCACATCTGTGTTTTGAAAACTTTCTGGCTTTTTATTAAAACAGTTTAAGGAGTGTCTTAGCACTGGCATGATGACCTATTCATGGCAACCAATTGAACTCTTGATTTAACAGCTGATTTGTTTCTTTTGTTCAGGACGCCAACCATGGCTGGTGGATTGTTTGCAATTGATCGATCGTATTTTTATGAGATCGGTTCTTATGATTCTGGAATGGATATTTGGGGTGGGGAGAATCTGGAGATGTCATTCAGGGTAGGTTCTTTCAAGAGTTTTCCCTGCACTTCAAGAACATATCGGTCTGTTTTTCTTCTAATTTTGCTGTACAAACGGTGACTTAACACTTTAACGACGAGATGCAGTATTTTCCCAGTTGCTTTTAGTACACGCTCGTCATTAAAGTGTTAATAAGACATTGGTTTTACCAGCAGCAATAGATACTTGGTATTTGTCAGCCATTGTCTTAGGCTTTGGTCTTTGTCAATGTATCAACCAAAAATGTTAACCTTAAAGATGATGATTGGTTATATTTTTTGCTGAATGATTTGTGGCAATGTCTTTGAATGTTTTGTGTAAATTTCGTACTTGCTGCTTTATGCAACTGTTGTGTATGTCAGTTTTATTTCTATAAAATTAAATGAATAGCAGATTTGATTTTGAAAGTGGATTGGATGGAGGACTTTCTGATTATGGCAGTGCTTTTAAAATTACATTTTGTCATTGCTTCATAGCTTTGTTCAATGAGAGGCTTGATGTTTGCTTTTGTGATGTGTGATATCAGTTTGTCAAAGTTTTGAATCAGCTAATTAGTTATTAATCTGCTAAAGGGCTTTTAAGTAATTGACAAATGAGATTGATTATTATTTGTTCCAATTATTATTATTGTTGTTGTTGTCGTTGTTTTTGTTGTTACACAAGTGGCTAAAAACTGTACAAATAGCAAAATTTGCTAATGATGTCTGTAAAAACTTTAAATAAATATTGTGAACAGAAACTTCAGAATCTTCACAATATCCTTAAAAGTCAAATGATATATTTGGTTTGGAGTTCAACCACTTGTGGATCAGAGTTGAGAGGTCATTGCTCTTTCCAAGGAATGATCTGCTAGCCTTTCATAATTAACCTTTGACCTCTGGAACAGATCTGGATGTGTGGCGGAACGCTGCTCATCGTGACATGTTCCCACGTGGGACACGTGTTCCGAAAGGCCACTCCCTACACCTTTCCTGGAGGAACTGGTAAAATTATAAACCACAACAATGCCCGACTTGCCGAAGTCTGGATGGATGAATGGCGTGACTTCTATTATAAGATCAGTCCAGGTTGGCTGCATGGAGGAATGTCATACATCGAGTGGCTTAGTTGTGATGTGCTGCATGTTTGAAGACAACTGAATTATGTTAACAACATTTGACTTGTCTGATGCCTGTCTACTGTTTTATTGATTTGTTCTACTTATCTACCTTATTCTTTATTTAATTTTAAGTTGAGATCTTTTTGGATTATTCAGTAATCAACTTGCTGTGCAGTATTCAATATTTCGATATCATTTCCTATTTGGTATGTTTTAAGTCCTCATCTTATTTAATGATGACTTTAACACTTTAATGATGACTGTGTACTAAAAGTGAATGGGAAGCCAATGCCACTCGTCGTTAAAGTGTTAAAAATTTATATATTTTTTATCAGTTTATGTTTTAAAGCTTCTATCAGTTCATGTTAATTAGCTTCTGATATATTATTCATTGTCACCATTGTTTAGTTTTCAACCTTTATTTTTCTTCCTTTTTGTTATGGTAGTTAGAAAGTCTATAACCTCATGAGCCTTGGAGTGCTTCACTTGCAGTAACTGAATATTATTTATATATCTTATGCAGCTTGTATTTAATTTTGCATCATGTTTTGAGATATTATTATGACAGTGTTTTGTTGTAAGTACTGTACTATTAATTACCTTAAAGCCTGTGTTCAAAACTTTCAGATCTGGTTAAAAAGACTGTGTTAAAGTTAAATTTGTTATTTCATTTTTTAAAGTAGCATATTTTCAAATCTTATGCATCATTTAAGGCATTATGCTATTGGTAGTTGAAATACAATGTCATGTAAAATATAAGAATTGAAAATGTCTTTAGATGTGAAGTATGAATTTGTGGACTGAATAGAAAGTTATTTTGTTAGTGGAGGCAAAGGCATAAATTGAACTGAAATTGGAAATTTGTTCAAGATGGAAATTATGTAATGTTGCCCTGATTTTTCAGGTATGGATGTGTGGAGGCGTATTGCTGATAGCAACTTGTTCACACGTGGGACATGTGTTCAGGTCATTTACACCATTCAGTTGGCCAGGGGGTTTGTTGGGTGGCTTTTTGATCCTTAGCAAAAACACCATTAGAGTTGTTGAAACATGGCTAGATGAAAACTACCAGGAATTCTTTTACAAAACCAATCCAGGTCAGAGGTGTGAAGAACCACTTAGAATGGTGCACCCGGGGGATTCTGTTGCATGTGCCGAACTTTGAACACTGATTGCTTCTAATTGTTTGTAAACAAGTGATCTAGGTTCCCGATCTTTTCTCTTCTTGCATGATTCTTTTATTATGATTGTTACTGTTGTTGATGTGATTTTCCACATATTTATTGTGCATTTTTACTGTTTTTAATACAGTACTCATTGCATCAGCTTGGCTTATTCTGCCTTTGAATCCATTTCATTTTGCATGTGAGCTTTATTATCCTCACATTAGGGAACTTGATCGATAAAATTTCTTTTTGGTTGAGTCAACAAGCTCAGATTTTAGTAACATCCCATGAATCACATTAAGGATTAAAATTGTCATTCGTGAAGTCAATATTACCATGTAATATCAGCTTGTTTGCTCAGAAGTTTTGCAATGGTAATCAACAATGAAAACCACTTTTTAAAGTGAGTCCCACATTTCAGGCTGTGGTAGTGCAGCTTGTTGTTGGCAGTGGTGCCTTGAATATAGGGTTTCTTCATTCAAGCATAAATTAAAACTTTTTGAACCGTGCTGGTACTGCTGAAAGGACAGTTTATAAGGCTTGAAAATGTGTGTTTTTCTAGTGTTGCATAAGCCATTTCTGATGGGCTTCTCATGATATTGATTCTTAGGCCTAGGTCTTCAATTTTGTCTGTCTGTGCACAGGAAAACTATGTAGAAGTGTTTACTGGTAATGGTGCCTGTAAATAATTTTGATTTTATTTCTTGGCTTGTATGACTAGCATGCATGAAATGTTTAACAGAAAGCTAATTTGTCATGCATGAAATATCTAAAATTCTGTTATGTAAGTGCATAAACTGGTTTTAAATAGTTTACATTTTCAATATGTTTGTAAGGTTGATCAATTTGTTTGGTTTCAGGCACATTTGACGTCCAGTTTAGGATGATCTTGCTTTAAAAGCACACATAGATAGTATTTTATTATTCTATGGTGCTTTAAAGAATAATACAGCTATGCCCATTAACTGTTATGGTCCAGGGATTTGAACTTTGGTTTTTTTTTACTGTATACGTTTCCTTTGAGATTTTAAACTTTGAGCTTTGGATTTTATTAATTTTCATTGTGGTTTAGCATTTTGCAATTCTGACAAGACATAGGGATTGTACCAATTTAATGTGATATCATTTAACCATATCATTTTATCATTTTAATACACTGCATTCACTATTTTAAAGTAAGTTTATAATAATCACACTGATTCAGGATCTGAAATTAGAGGGTGTAACCAACAGCATAGTGGGAGATGTAGTCATAAAACAAAATAAAATTGAAGAGACGTTAATTAAGTCAACCAATTTGGGGTAGACATAAGCCCATTACACCCCATGAATCCACCACTCGGTGCATAATGCAGTGACACTTTGTAACTTTTCAGTTAGATGGTGCAAGAAAAATGGAGCGTATCTGACACACTGCTGGAAAATTAAATTGTCTGCTTCTGTTTTTGAAGGCCTTCATCAAACAGATTTTGGTGATATAACAGAACGCAAAAATTTACGTGAACGCCTGAAATGTCAGACATTTCGCTGGTATCTGGAGAACATTTATCCTGAGTCACAAATGCCTTTGGATTACTATTCTCTGGGAGAGGTAATGTTATTCAGACGAACAGATAACTTAGGAATCTTTGCAAGTAATGTCACCAGCTCAAATGTATCTTTATAGGTATCAGTACACTTAATATAGTAAATCGACACATTTCTCAAATGGAAAAATGGTTGTTGTATGGTCCCCGGTTGGTGAAAATCTTTAGGATAGTGATTTTTATGATTTTTAACATGCTATGGTAGATTAAAAATTTGGCATAATAGATTCAATATTTACAGATATCTAGTTTTATAACTGGTGTATTCATATCTTCTAAAAAAACTTTAAAATTTATTGTCAGGTACATTCCACAAGACAATATATATTTAGAATTGCTGGGCATTTTTTATTAACAACCTTTCTTCGGGAGGAACTTAAAAAATTGCTAACTTTTGTGTTTAGATAAGGAACAAGGAGACTAGTCAATGTCTGGACACAATGGGCAGAAAAGCATCAGAGAAAGTTGGCATGGTTGCCTGTCATGGCATGGGTGGCAATCAGGTATGTCAGTGTTTTCCAGCTCTATTAATTACACCCTAAATGAAGTTCTCTGCATGTTTCTTATATACGGTAATTAATATTTTAGATGTTGCCCTAATTTGTAAAATGCTTCAGATATTGGCTAGGTTTCCATAATCTGCATCCTTGCTCTGCCCATTCTCTAAGTGATTCTTTTCTTTCTGAGCTTAATACTTAATACCGTGCCTTGTGCGAAGTGCTCCTCATTCACCACAAAATGCGGTGTATGCATAAGTATAGTGTATGTTGCTGTGAAAACAATTGTAACTTTGAAGGAATTGTAAGTTCCTGTATGTGACTTTGCGACTGTGCATCGCATACATAAAATATTGACATCGTTTTTAACTTTGAAGTATTGTCAGCATTCTGTGTGTGATACAGATTTCTGCTTTTCAAAGTACAAGTGGGGATGTGTTAGTACTATGTAATATAACTTAATATATAATGTAATCATAATGTAACATTAGTGTTGGCGTTTTAACATATTCATCATGAATGACTTTATTTTTGTGTTTATTTTTTCTCACAGGTGTTTTCCTATACAAAAAAGAAAGCGTTCCAGAATGATGACCTCTGCTTGGATGTTTCCGCTTTGGGTGGACCAGTCAAGCTGTACCAATGTCATGGTTTGGGTGGCAATCAGTTATGGGAATATAACAAACAGGTACACGAATATTAATCAGTTATTTAGGCATATTAGTCAATTATGCTTATAAACATAAATCTCTCTTTATTTAGTTTCACAGAATTCCAGTGTCGTAGGCACTAAGGAAGAAACCGAACTTAATGCTACATGTTTAAGGCATTTGAACTTGTTTTTTCCATTAGAGTTTTTTACTGCGGTAAAATATAGACGGTCATTCAAGGTCATTTAAGGTCATAAGAAACGAAATCTAACAAAATCGAAGAAAATGATCAGATCTCATCCAATAATTGTTGAAATTGGTTAATTCTTTTTTGCATTTCTCGCCTTGACAAGGACTACCTGTGATAAGAAACAAGGACACCAAATCGCAAGACGATCAAAAGTTATTTTAATTACAAAAAGGTAACAATTTTAGAGAAAAATCATTGTCTGAAATTGACCTTTTTGTCCTTAAAATAACTTTGATCGTCTTACATTTGGTATCCTTGTTTCTTATCACAGGTAGCCCTTTTCAATACAAGAAATGCAAGAAAGAATTAACCAATTTCAATAATTATTGGCTTGATCATTTTTCTTCGATTTTTGTTAGATTTTGTTTATTATGACCTTGAAATGACCTTGATTTACCCTGAATTTAGTATCTATATTTCATCTAGATGTAGCTCTCATCAAAACAAACAAATGGTATAAAGTTCATCCCAATTGGACTTCTCGTTAATTTTTGTGATAAAAAGAGTAAATCGACAATGGACCCAAGTTCCAAGACAAAAGCATGTGCGCCTTCAGTCCTGGGAGTTTAAGTAGGGTATGTTCGGGGGCTTTGAGGGACCTCAGGATAACATTTTAAAATTCTGTAAAAAATATTTCTGGACAATATATGAATAGAATAATGAGGAAAAAATAGAGAATGGTTGGTTTCTGCAATGTATCATTTTTCTGGACACCCCTAAGGTACAGGCATATTAATCAGTTATTTAGGCATATTAGTCAATTATGCTTATAAACATAAATCTCTCTTTATTTAGTTTCACAGAATTCCAGTGTCTTAGGCACTAAGGAAGAAACCGAACTTAATGCTACATGTTTAAGGCATTTGAACTTGTTTTTTCCATTAGAGTTGCGGTAAAATTGACTTGAAAATAATGGTGAAATGTATTCTGAAGACTGTAACTGATATAGGCATATAATAATTGAACAATCATCTTACAGGTAGTTGCTTTCATTTTTGCTTTTGACCTATTCTCTACACAGCCATGTTCATTAGGTATACAGCAGACGCAGTGTGTGTGGTCCTCTAGCATGACTGTCAGGGCCCTATCGTAAGTTTTAATAATGTTAGCACATCTGTGTCCATCTTGACAGGAATCAGCTGAAACAGTAAATAGTTGACTTGTTGCTGATCTTGCAAATGAGGAATCTGTTTGTCTTTTTGCAGACGCAGAATATAGTTCACATGAGTAGCAATCAGTGTTTAGATAAACCAAATTCACAAGACAAAGACTCGCCATCTGTTGGTATGTAATGAAAAACCAATGTGGTCTTGATATGTTTTGTTTCCTTACGATTTTATAATACTGCTATCTCATGTCAGGATATGTATTCACAGATGCTCACTACTCAATGTAGTACTCATCCTTAGTAAAACAAGTGTTATGTTTCAGGGAGAAGTTGCCAAAGGCAGGTGTTGATATGAAGAGCATGGAATCAAAGGGAAAATCATTCCATGTGGAAAACCATTCCATGTGGATGGTGCGATGTTTGATTGGCGGAAATGTGAATAGAAATAGAATGAGCATTTCACACAGCCATGGACGAACTCGGTGCACAGCTAATACATTAGTTTATTTACTAGGTAGGTTTTAGGTAACCCAAGGGCCAAACTTCAGATTTTGTAGCAGTCTTGTGCTAAATGCGTTGAATCACTGGCAGCCAATAAGAAGCCTGCGATCGAAAGCATACATGAAGATAACAGTAAAACTGGTAAAGGTAAATTGCTCACTTATTTACAAGCCTCTAAAGAGGTCCTCCGGAGCTTCGTCCCAAAAAGAAAGATTAAATTGGCCTAATCGGCATGGTATACCACTAAAGTACTAAGGAGAGTTATCACTATGGTTGCCTGCATCAGGTCCAAAACACCAATCCACTACCCAGTGACAATGAATGTTTCCAGAAGTCAGCACAGCTATTTTCTGTTTTTGCTTCTTGTAGATGACTATTCTGTTTGGTTGTGTTGTTTAGGTCTTTGTAACGGTAGCTTATCACAGCAGTGGGTTCTTGGTGACCTTGAGTGGAGAAGACTTGATGCAGCCTAGTCCTCTAGCGGTGTCTGTCTGCATCGTCTGCTGCTACTGCCTTTTCCAACGGACCGTGTCTCTTGCCTGGCTGTGGAAACATTGCTCAGGAGATCGGAACAATCGACCAAACAAAAACCGAAAGACTGATCTGTATGAAGTTATGCCTCATGATCTTTTCCATTTCTTTTTTCACCAGATTTTACTTTCTCTGTAAAGCGTTTGTTGTTGCTGTGGACAGATGGCAATACTAAGGTTCTTGCTGCGTTGGTTCTGACTAATTTAGACGAATTATTTCTTTAGGGCATCGAATGGAGTTTGAACTGGAGTGCTGACTCTTTATATTATTATTATTAATTTGTTAAATTTGTAATGTGTCACACCGAAACGTGAATCTGAGGCACGTCTAGTCAGCCGCCAGGAGAAGATGCACCTTGATATCCAAATGCTTGAAAGCCAAGCAATGCCGATATGTTGACAAAATTACACTGCAGAACTTCTCAGCAAATCAGAAACCTGAATGGCGATATTCTTCTGCATATCTGTATGCAGAATGTGTTTTAAAAAATTGTATCACATAGCCTCATCGTAAAATGTATATGCATCTGTTTTTAAATAATTGACTTCACGTACTCAAATACCAAGTTTTGTATCAGTTTTATTGAGTGTAAAACTTAGAGGATGTTGTACATTCAGTCACTGAGGGTGTTGTTGCACTTGCAGAAAACTTTGTCCAAGAAACCACTTAAGTGGTCATTACCTGGAAATCCATGTTTCCAATTTAAGTTTAGAACAGTCTGCGTGTATTTTTTCTTTTTCTAGGAAGATGCTGAGAGATTTTCAGGCAGTGTACATGTACATTGTCCTGTTTGTGTATTTCTGTAGTTTGTGTACTAATTATTTGGTTGCATACATTACTGCCTACTGTTCTTTCATGACACGTCTGAAGGGGTTGTCCATGTATAACTCACAAAGTGCTATTGTTTTGTTCCGTTAATCTTTCACATTTGGACATACAATGTCTGTTATAGTTGTGAGAAAAATTTACATTCCCCTGTCGATTCATCATGAAATGGCATGTGCTGCAACTATGAAACTCATGGTTCAGACTGAAAGTTGTTTACATTTAGGAAATTCAGAGGGAAAATGGTTGAGTGTAAAATATTTGAACTTCATACAGGCATACTGGACAACGGCTTTCCTTGTGGACGTTGAGCAGAATGAGTTGCGTAGATCTGTTCAATTTTTGCTTATGTTTCCAATGCGGTAATTGATCATAATCGTTATCTTGAGATTTCTACAGTGCCCAAAGATGTGTAGTCATGGGAACCAGCTTATTCACAGGATGTTGACCAGAAAAAGAGACAGAATGTTTGGTTTCACTTGCAGAGTGTATGTCATTGTACCTAGTTTCACCTTGTAATACATTCAGTTTAGGTTTCACTGATGCAAATAACAGTAGACATAGACTAGCAGACACTGGTCACTTTGAGACTTTATATGTATACTCGTGAACAAGAAAACTATTTTACTGCATTATAGAAACTTGTTACCAGGCTTTTCTGTCTCGAGGCTAATCGCATGGAAAATTCTGGCTCTTCAGTTAGTGAAAGAGTAGTTGAGCCATGAGGTAGTTTTTGTTGATCTTGATTGTCTGTATCAGTTCTTGTAAATTTCAACTATTTATAGTGCTTGTATAGTATGTATGTGTCATTACAATGCATATAATGAATTTTATTAGAATCTGTTTAAACTTTTATACCTTTTGTCTGTAAGGCATGCTATAGGCCATTGGTGTCAAACCCATGGCATGCATGCCCAGTGCCATGCACACAAATTTTACAGGCACACAGAATTCACAGAGTCCTCAAACATTTCACTCTAGGAATCCACATTTTCTTTTAGGAAGGATTTTATTTATTAATACCTTTATAAAATCATATTAGAAATAATGTCTTTTATTTCATTTTTGTTATGCTTTGTCAAGTAAACCGCATCTAAGAAAATAGTAATATGCTGTGCAAAAGTCTGAGGAGCATGCAAGGATAGTTTTTAAAGTGATTTAGCAGCACTTTTGCCACACACCCTTAAAAAGGTTCACCACCCATACTATAGGCTGTTGACTGATATTCCTATGTCTTGCTAAATGTGTGGGGATTGGTCTATGGCTTGTTTAGTACCATTGTTGTGATACACAGTGACTGGTTTGTTCCTGCATGCAGTTAAGAAGTGCGTTTCTTTAGTAAGCCCAAGAATGTCCTATGCCACGAGGGACAAATCCAGGATTTAAAGTTAAGTTATGCGGTGATGCTGGGTCAAAAGGTTACTTTGCACATAGTATGAAGGGTGTAGTTGACATGGGGTGGAATTAGCCATTGGAAAGGTAAACTTCCTCGGCATTGGCATTGGCTCAGACCATCCACTTAGTATGCATGTATTTACTGTCGATAGGCACCTGTTGAGAAGTGTGGCTCGTACTGCTTCCACAAGTCACAACCTGAGTACACTTCCATTTACTGACATGCTATATCTGCTACTCGCTATGAGGTTTATTCCACCAGATCATTTGCTGTATTAATTAGTATTGGTTATTACTTGTGCATGTGTTACATTTCTGCTACTTTTTCAGTGATTACTTGGAACCTCATGTGTCTGTCTTTCAGTGATACCGGTAAAAATTTTGAGCGGGTTTATCTATAAAATGGGTGGCCCGATTACAACCTCATGAAGCCGACTTATATTCAGTCTTTTGGACAGTAGCAGATACATTTGAAGCACGGTCTTAAAAATTATTACTTCTTGTAGACTATGTCACCAATTTCTGTGTTGATATTTTGAATGGCATTATGAAAATTAAACTATCCTGTATAAACGAAATCTTCATATTTTGTTTTAAATAATTTCATGTTCTCTGTGGCCTCTGCATCTTTTTAGTTTGCTGGAGAAACAAAGTTAGCACCATGATATTGACCTTAATGTTTGTATGAATCTGAGTGTTTATACAGCATCGTTAAGATTGTTTGAGGCAGATTATAAATTAACCTACATACAATCACACATACATACACACTTTACATACCGGTACATATACCAGTACATTGCATAAATAAAATCCATTCTTGTCATTGTTGAAGTTCAGTTCTTTCTGCTTGTTAATCTACCAATAGCAACAGCAATACACTGTAATAGTGTAACAATTAAACAGGCATGATTTCAAAACATCACTTTTTTTTACCTATATTTTCATTTCTAATTTCTGGAGCAACTTTGTTAAAAATAAAATTTTATGTTTTTGTATCATTGCATCAACTCTACAGTTGGACTTGATGCAGTATGCAAGATGTAACCTCCGTGTAAACATCTGTCTTATACTTAATTTCTCATCTTGAACAAATTGGGCATTGTCTCGATTTAGTATCTGTCATTTGGTGGCATGTCTCTGGACTCGTCTTGGTCTCGCCTGTAATTGAGGTCTTGTCGGAATGTCCCGAGGCTTGGTAATTGAAAGCAAGTTGTAAAAACTACGGTATTGCCCACTCAAACGCTACCACAGGTAGAAAATAATATATGAGTTTTTGTAATACCAATTGCAGTGCTATTGTAAGGATATTAATTCAGCAGCATTTAACAGCAGTCCGCTATTGTGCATTTCAGATAATTATTATTAATTAGTAACTTGTGTTATGTCAGTGTCTATTGCACGAGGCATCATCCAATGTTGCACTGAGCCATAAACCATAGGTCTCAAGCTGAGAACACAAGCTACCAAGTACACTGTACAGAAATGGAGAGAGTTCCAAAATCTATCATAGGTGCAACAATCAAAACAGCTAGTTCACGAAGAACAGATCTAGTTTTCTATACAACCAGGGAAAGGAATTAGATTGCCTTGTGTTATTGCCAGTTGTTAAGAGTTATTGGTCATAGACTGATGGTGAAATTATTGATATTACCTTGTGGGTAGGAGCCTCAAGAGCCCATAACTAGCACTCAAGGAATCTATGTTGGCCTATTGGTCCGTGATCCCAACCTGTTTGTCTGGACTGTCAACGTAGAGGTGAGTTCAAATGCCCGCCAGGACAGACAGATTCAAAATTTCTGTCTTATTAAATTCAGTAATACATGTAGTCACCATGACAATAAAGAGTTACATGCCTACAGTGATATCACATTCGGTAAGGAGATTCAGAAGATCGAAAGAGAGAAAAAGAGGACTTGCCTACTGAACTCGTAGGTTATACAGAGGCTGGGAAAAGCAGTGGGCATAAATTCCTTCTTAGGATCCCATAAGTCTACATTTCACACCAAACCTGCAATGTCATAAATTGCTAACAATGGTCCTGTTCTAGTCACCGACTTCTACTACAGTATAAATAATTATTTATACTGTGCTTCTACTTCGTTGATCTTTATCAAATTATCAGGCTCTGCATATAGGTCCATCTCTTTAGAAATCGAGTCAATCACTCGGCAGCGAAAAAGGCTAGGCTAAATCCTAAGAACCATCTTATTTGCAGACGCTCGGCGTAGTAATCAGACTGTATAGTTTCTTTCCGCGTGTTGCAGGTGACACGTGTGTAGCATATGTAGGCCCCAGTATATCGAAGAGCCGAAACAATAACAACCGAAGAACAATAAAATTCGCTTCATTTTTGCTAAAAGCGAAACAAATAACTAACTTCTGTGGTCGCGAAAAAGACACCGTGCCTCTTACAAATAGAATTTTTTAGTGCATAGCGCTATATAAACATGATTCGTTGCATGTCACTATGTGTGTGTATTGCGGCTGCTGTGATTAAATGGGAAGAAGATAGTTTGTCAAAATGTTGGATTATGCGATATTTGCTGCAACTTTTGTCATCTTTCTCATCCTTTCCGTCATATACCTTTATCCGGTTAGTACATAGACTACAGTGTTAATAAGTTTTTGGTGGTACGGAGAAACGGAGTATATGCACACTGCACAGTGCACAGACGTCTGTAGTAGACGTCCGATCACTAGTGTCTGTCGTCTGTAACACTTACGTCGTAATCATAATTTGTAAACTCAACATTTCTAAAGCTCTACTCTACAGCTAAGCACAGAGCACCATCTTACTCTGAATCCTGTTCATTCAGTCTGCAAGGCTGTTCATCTTGTACACATCCTAGCAGAGTCGTGGAATGTTTCGATTTCGTGAACAAGCATAACAAGTCCACTTTCATTTAACAGATTTTTTCAAACTTTCAGTATAGTTGACGTTGCAGTTTACGTGTCTGCATGTTTCAACATTGCCGTAATCTGGTAATCCGTATATTTTGGGGACAAATATTTCAAATATATTCAGTAAAGACAGTAGTTGTCTATTACCTGAGCTTTTAAAGGCTACTCTTGATGTTAAATACATAATATCTTACATAACATGTCAATTTCAGCAATTATTTAGATGCATTTTATGTTGCCTCATATAAGATTTTCTGTTTTCCATTCAGGGATCAAAGAAAACAACGACTATACCTGGACCAGAACCAGTTGATCCGCTGTAAGTTGTGATTAATTGTCAGAGCTGAGACAATTTTTCCTAGCTGTTACCTGTTACAAGTTGCAACCTGTCAGCTTGATGTTGAGAATAAACAAAATTGATTGTTTGATTGATTATAACTCATTGTTTTGACTTATCCACTATACTATAGCCTGCTTTCCACAGGTTTCCAGTCTCCCAGATGTTCGGATTGTGATATAGTTTAACTTTGAAGAGATTGTTGATTTGTGTTGTGTTCATTATGAATTTATGATAATGTTGACGACTTGACGTAGAAGTCTAGATTAATTATAGTAATTAGTAAAACCAGCATTTTCAGATTCAGGTTAACTGATTTTGCATGCATAATAAGTGCACTTGAGGAATTGGGTGTAGCATTGTTGAATGTTTGCTTCTTCCAGTCAGGTACCATATCGTTCTAATCTGTACATTGTAGTATGATAGTGCAGCTTCAACTGTGGAATTGTGTTGGTTGACCCTAAGTAGCATTGAATGTTTGCCATAGTTAATCAGTTATTAAAAGCTGATTAATGTCTTGATTGGACAGATGGCAGATAAAAGCCAGTACCAGGTTAGAGGTGGCTGTAGTTTTATGTGTGTTTTTAAATTTGTATCATCGTATGGTGTACGTGGATTTATCTGCTTTGCATACTTTGCATTCCAAATAATACCGGTACCTATGATATGCGTTAGTGTAACTTGTATGTTGCAGGTGAATATCAGCTCATCTGATGAGATGCCATAACTTAACCTACCTGTTTCAGTCTGTCATACAGTCTTGACTGAATTTAACTCCTACAAAATTACCTTAAGTTTAGAAGTTTTTTGTTTACTGAAAAATGTGGAGTTTATGATTAATATTACCTCAGTTTGTGTCATGAATGACTGTACAAACCTAATTTCAATGCCTATTCTGTGTATTTTGTGTCAATAGGGAAGGTAATATTCCAGATATAACAGCCTGTGAGAGCCTTCATGAATTTTTAGTGAAGATTCACGAGGACTATGGAACCATTGTATCTTTTTGGTATGGACCAAAGATGTGTGTCAGCGTTGCTTCTCCAAGCCTATTCGAAGAACAGTCGGCTGTATTTGATCGACCATGTGAGTATCAGGCTATTTTGCTGTCTTTTTTCTGTTACTATACTGTAATTTTCATTTGCAATTTATTTAAGATCATTTTGTGCAAGACAATAGTAAACCTAATCTTTACAGTAGTTAAACTTATAATTTACCATATTTTGTGAACTATAAGTCATGATTTTTACATGAAATTCAAGAATAGTGACATACACAAATTTACAAACAGATGTGCAGAAATTTAGAACATTTTTGAATAAGGTATATTCAGTCAATATCGATGAAAGCAAAATAAACCAAATCACGTATTAAAAGCCAAATTTGTGTGGTGCATGAAATATTAGCCTGAGCACCACATGGTCTAGATAAGTAACTACGATATCATCTGTTTTGTTGAATTGATGTTAAAGTTTCAACTTCTGGTCAGTATTGAGTATGAACCTTGTTAAGACTTACTGTAACTGAAATCATGTAATTAGCAGACTTTTCCAGGTACCACATGAAATTATCTGAGGCGCAGATATACTTTTATTGACATTGTTTTCACAATAAATTGGTTAAAATAAAGCTAACTAGATAACATGTGCTTTAGTATGTGGCATCACTGCTTTTGATACTGATTCGAATTTTAATCCTTAAACAGTTGTTTCATTTTTTGGAGTAATCAGCTTTTACGTCCACTGAGGGCATGACAAATTAATGATTCATTCAAGTGATTTAACAGAGAGGCTAGCTGACTGATTAGAGTGGTTCATTTGTAGATGAGCTGTACAAAGGGCTTGTTCTTCTGTTTGGAGAGGAGACTGTGATATTGGCCAGTGGAGCTGATGGTCGAAGACGACATGCCTTGTACTCAAAGTGCTTAACCAAGCAATCGGTCTCAAAGAAGGTTCCCATCTTCAAAAAGGTAATGTGTAACTTTTGCAATGTACAGTGGTAAATGTGTGCAGTCTGGTATAATTCTTCTGGCTTGAAATAAAAGTATGTTTCAACATACCTGAGTAATTGTTCTTATTTTAAAAAAAATTTATTTTCAGAATATTTGTAGTCATTGCTTTCCCATTAAGTTGATGAACAGGGGGCAACGGTTGACAACATGTTTGTCTCTGAACTTGTCATTGTTCCTAGTTTGTGTTTGGATTAATCCTAGCCTTGACTGGTCCTGTTTGAACCTGTGCAAACATACATTGCACAAAATTTGTACTGTAGAAGTAGCTTGCACTGTTGTTTTAATTTTTTCTATGTTCCTTGTGTTGCATCTTGCCTTGATTCAGCTTCTATTAAAGATTTTGTGTCATGAATAAAAGTCAAACTGTTCGAAGGTATTACTTTGAATTGCTTACTATTGTTTGAAATGAATTTCATATATCTGTGCATTAATCAAGGAACTCTGTGTTCCAGTGTTGGTTTAGCCCGGTTGACAATCGCTACATCATACAGCATCTTGGGACCCTCTTGTGCCATCAAGCAGGGGCACGCATTCTCATCCATTGGTTCAGTTTTCTGGAACAATCTTCCACTGGAAATCCAAACTGTTCCAGCAATGAGAAACATTTTCAGTTAAACTAAAGATGTACCTTTCTAGAACTTTTAGGTAGCCATGTTTCGGTGGCTCTAAAGGTGCTATATAAATGCCCAGATGCATACGTATATATGCAGTGATTGTTATTTTCAGTTTGCTAAGCAGACATTGAAACGCTGGTCATCTTGCCCAAAGGATGAGTATATCCCTGTTATGAGTCACATGTATGAATACTCTATCAGGACATTCCTTGAGTCAGCGTTCGGAATGGAGGATGTACCAGAAAGTCTGATCAAAACCATCAAAGCGAGTTTCGACGTCGTAAGTTATCAAAAATTGTGATGTCTCTTGTGAATGATGAGTCTTTTACTGAACTGAAGAGGTTTTTAAAGTGAAGATGCTGTCTAAGTTTTTCTGTTGTAGAAAAATGCATCAGTAAACATTGTTCTTTATCTCCTAAGTTGTTTGTTACGGTAATTTGGAAAGTACTTTAAAATAATTTTATTATCAACTGTTGTAACTGTTTAAAATATGATCTGTCATATTCAAGACCTGAAAGCAGACTGCTCAGATTACCTAACCCAGAACGAGTATGTATCATGTTTAATAGAATACTTAAGTGTGACCTGCATGTAAGAAATTTATGGTATGAAGTAAAAAAAGCTGTATTCAAATCGTAAACTCCAAATTTCTGAGGTGCTACTATAGGGCACAGCTTATTCACTTGGAGTATGGCCCGTTCTAGAATGCTTATAAAATGGATGCTCGACTGTCAACCCAGTGGTTGGGATTCAACTTCCCACAAGAGCAGAACGATGTTTTTGCTCCACTTGCGTCCCCCAGTGAGCTTGACTATAAATTTTATACACTGTCAGTGGGCAGATTGGGTGGCAAGAGAAAGGACTGGCTGCCCACCCTCATAAGCAGAGGCTAAAAAATTAAGTCACTATCAATTCATACCCAGGGCTGCTTTTTATCTGTAAGGCATTGAATATCATGAATGTTAAAAATAAATCGATGTAGAGCTGAACAGTGCTTTTGCTGGAATAATATGGCTGCAGGCTACTGAACCTATCAGGGGCTCGTTTCCTTATTGTGGTTGCAAATAGTTTGCTACAGGACTACCTATGCCCTTTCTGTTGGCAATAATTGTTAATTTGACATTTCTGCAGATATTCGTGTCTGTTTCTGTTAGTGTTGGAGTGATACAGAAAAGTTCCTAATTGGTGACTGGATGGAGACTGGCAGTCCCAGAGAGAAAAGATTCTCACAGCGTAGGATCACAGTTTCAGTCTTTCTTTGGTGAATTGGTTAGATTGACACTAAACCATTGCTTCCTGTGTTAAATAAGATGCCAGCTGTTCACATTTTAAGAGTTCTTATGATATAAAAATTTGTTATTTTCTAATTTGTTACTGATGGCTAGCAGTATCTATGTTATTGGGCCATTTGTCTGGACCTGTTTTGAGAACTATTATGTGTGACATTGTTGTCTATGTTCAACATGGTGGTCTGTTCGGTAGTGTCCTCAGCCTATAATCTAACGATTGTGAGTTTGTGCCGGCTGAAGAGACTCTATGTAATGACCTTGAAGAAGTTGTTTGCATAGGGATGCTGCCAAACAGTATGATATCTAACTGGTGTAAGCTATGAAGTAAATGACATTTCTGTGATGTGCAGGTCTATGATCTTAGAATCGTGGGAGTCGTCTGCTGTTGGCTAAATGGTGTAAGAAAAGAAAAGATGAACACCTACCTTACATTGTGCTGTGGGATGTAGGAGACTTTAAGAGCTTCTCATTAATGTGGCAGTTGTTGTTGCTGTCATCTCTTTAAATGTGGTGATTATCCTTGCAAGAAGTGCAATGAGAATCTTCATGAATCGTCATCAGAGTCGACTTTTATGTTATTCTGTTTGTGGATGTCTATTTCTGCATGTGAATTTGTCGCTCTAATTCACTTCCTGCCTTCTTTCAAAAGATGGCTCAAAACTCACTATTTCTCCTTCGCTTTCAAGCACTTGGATATCTAACTGCAGATTCTCCTGCCGTCTGACTATCCGCGCCTCAGATTCACATTTCGGTGTTAACGGTTATGTGTTGCAAATTTAATTAATGAAACAATATGATGGTCAAGGCTGCTCTGTATGTACCACAGATAAAGCCAATTTGGAAAAGGTTGTAAAGGATGCAGTCAGCAATCGAAAGGAAATGCTGACTGTTGCTGACGGAGAGAAACTTCTGATCGATGCCGTCTTGGATCTTGATCTTCCAGAGGCAACAAAGCTGTCCGATCTGCTGACTTTTTTTGTTCTTGGATTCCACAAGAGTGCACTTGGTAAGCCATTATGGCCAACTATTTCCATGACTTTTGTTTATATCTCTAGAGTCCTCTTCAAAAATCTAGACTAACTAACTTTTAATCTGGTCAACATTTACTCTTATTTTCTTTTTATCGGACAGTATGAATTGATATGATAATGTAACCGAAATAACTGTATTAGCTTGTAAGCAGAAATGTGTCTTTGACATTCTGTAATTGAAAATAAATGAATATTGATTGATTGATTGTTCAAAATTCTTTCCAAGGTTTGTGGTGATTGATGTGACAGTGAAAGACGTCAGGTGACATTTGTGCAGCATTCGTAGAATATGATGAATAACTCAAACAGCATGACACATGTCGTGCCGTCTTTTGTCATAACCCAATGTTAAATTATTAAGTACATAAACTGCTGCTGGCATTTTATATTCTTTCAGCTATATGAAAATTAAATTAGATGGTTTTTAGTAATTTTTTTACCCAGTGTAGAAATGATTCCTCAGGACTGAAAAATCTGTGAAAAATTACAACATCCTAGTATTTTCTTTGCCTTTTAATTGTATTGGGGGTTTTCGATAGTGTAGTGGTTAGCATGCTGGATTGTCAGTTGAGAGGTTGGGGTTCAAATCCCGCCAAGGCAGAAATTTGGTTTGAGATTTCTGCTCTATGTGCATTGTGCACCTCCCTAGCCAACTCAGCTAGAATGAGCAGACGGACCATACACTGTTGGTGGTAAGATGAGATGGCCAGGGAGAGGACTGGCCACCTGCCCTCATATGCCAAGGCTAAGAAAATGAAGTAGCTAACACTTTATGGCTGCCTCATGGCTAGCTTAAGGGACTCTTCTCTTCTTAGTCTTCTTCTTCTTCTTCTTCTTCTTCTTCTTCTTCTTCTTGTGTGACATGCATAACTGCATATGTAGCAATTATCAATTTAATAATTTATATTTTTTGATTAGTTTTCTTAATTTAATCTCTACTGTCTAAAAATTGTTAATTAACCTGTTTATTGTTGTGGAGTTGTGTGTTGGTTCTTTCTTGCAGTTCTCACTTGGGCTCTTTACTTTCTGGCTTCAAACAAAGATATGCAGGAGAAGGTTCGAACTGAGGTCTCACAGTTATTTGGTGAAGGTGATGAAGTCACTCCAGATGTCACCGGTTTCAAGTGAGTAATCGATAGAATTGGAAATTGCTGATTCTGGACAGAATTGAGAAGCTGTGGAATGACTTTGGATATTAAGAATGCTGAGTTGGTTTCAGCATTTAAAACGATTGAACAGTGACATGGGGTTGTGTGCTGACTTGACGTGTTGGAATAAGTGAGCTTTGAAAGTGATCAATCATAGGATTATAAAATGAGTGAGCTTTGGAATATGTAATTTTTGATTGGCTCGATTGGAGAGAGCAGTGGATTTTGGATTTGTGAGAGTTGGATTAGAGAGGGCATTGCAGACTTTGGATTTGTGAGAGCATTGGAATTTGAATTGGAATGAGGGCTTAGCCTGGTATGATCTTGATTTTTTTAACCATATGAACTGCTGATATAACTGGATAAAGTTCTTGTAGATGAAACTTGTTCTTTTGTTTGTGATGCTTAGGTATCTGCAGCTGGTCCTTCAGGAGACCCTTCGTCAAGCAGTCATAGTGCCCTATACCGCTCGCGTTCAGGACTTTGATACTATGCTTGGAGGTCACAAAATTCCATCTGGGGTTTGTACAGAAGCCACACAATAGCATCAGTCAGTTAGTAAATGTGAATTCAATTTCTGATGGACAGAATCTGTATGCTTTCAACAGCAAATAGCTAATATATTGAATAAACTAGATTACACCAGGGTCGTGATTGAATGCGCTTCATTATAACTAATTTTCATATAACACGATTGGTGACCAGTGGTGGCGCCAGCATTTCAGGTTTGAGGAGGGGGCTAAAACTCAAATTCCTTCCCTTTCTCCCCTCCTCTCTGGCATTGGCAGTGATTTCCCACTTTTGTTTGGGGGGGCTGAGCCGCCGGGGCTTCAGCCCACCTAGCCCCATGCTGGCGCCGCCACTGTTGGTGATGTGGATTCAGAAGTAATTAACCTGTAGAAAATAAATCTCTGTCTGGCCTCGTTGTGAGGTGTGTATATGCTCATAAAGGCCACAGTAGTCTGTCTGTCTGATAGCTAGCATTTGGGATCTGATCAAGAAAAGGCTAATTTTGCTTTAAGTCTCAAATGACAGGCTGGCAGTCAAAGCTGTCTGTGATTATGTGTCTCATGTTTAATCAGTAAGTAAATTCTTTATTACTGAGTAACTTTCTGTTGTAAACTGCACCACAAAGAATTCAGTTTTGCTAAATATAATGAATGTTCAGGGAAGGCTTGCTTTTGTATGGTTTTTAGGTCTGGCAATACTTAGATTGTGTACAAAAATGTGTAGTGCCCTTTAAGTTAAGCATTGTAGGTTACACTTCTAATATTCTTCTGACCAAAGTCCAGAATTGTTGACTTGTGCCGTCTGTGTTGTAGACGCCTGTAGTCGAAGCCTTGGGCGTAGTAATGAATGATGAGACCATCTTTCCTAATCCAGACAGGTTGGTTACTATGTTACCTTTTTTCCACTTCTTAAGAGTTTTCAAGATCAGTCTACCATTTCTTTCTTTTATATGTTTGATAGAATCTTATTTTACTGATCTACGTAACCTCACAATTTTTCATGCTAGCTGTTCCACATATGTTCATTTCTGTTGCTGCGTTTTCATGTCCTTTTCTCAGCCTTATGCCTAACAAGTAATCTGATTTTGTGAACATATGTTTTGTGATCTAACTCTTATGCAACTCCGTACTGAGTAAAACATTAAAAGTACTGCTGACTGAATAGCACACAACATTTCACTTAGTAAGTGCATTATGTCAATGTCCAAGCATCAGTTGTTCACTGCTTATTGTACTACTGACTAGCATATGTATCGAAGTTAAAGGGCCACTGCAATCCAATAATCTTGGACTAGTTTTAGTTGATTGATGAATAATAAGAGGTGCTTCATTTACGAACTTAAGATATATATGAAACTTTGATGATGGTCCCTTGAACTTAAATATAATGATGTTTTTCTGTACAATACCTACTTAATGCTAATATTGAATAATGATAGAACATTTAAGAACTTCAATGGAATCAGATTATGAGGAAGCATTAATGAATTTTTTGTTTTTTGTAAATGTTATTTAGTTTTGATCCAGAACGTTTTGATGAAGAGAATAAGAAAAGTCTTCCGGCTTTTTCTTTTGAACCATTCGGTTTTGCTGGAAAGCGTGTCTGTCCTGGAAGCCAGCTGGCTTTTGCTGAGTCATCCATGTTGTTGGCTTACTTGCTTGGGACTTTCACAGTTGATCTCGCACCAGACCAAGTGGCTGTGCACGAGTATGGCTTCATGACAAAGCCAAAGGACGAAGTCTGGGTTACAGCTTCACTGTTTAAGAAAGATAAATAGCTAAACTTTTTTGTCATGTACTCTCTGGTTTTGGTTGTTGGTTTTCTTTACATGTTTGATTGTGGAATCTCGGATTTTATGGATAACAGAATTTGGCTTTCAGTTCAAGAATTGAGGATTGATATGATCATAGGTGATGTGAAGACATGCAAGGAAGGATTTACTAAATTAGCGAGACCAAATGCTATTTACACTTTGTGCAGAAACATTTGCTTATGTGTTGAAGGGTTTGATTCTGTTAAGTTTTGTTATAGCCTGTTTTAGAATTTAGTTTTTGCTTTGCTTTAGCTTTTGGAATTATTTGAATTGTTATAAAAATTAACAGTTTTAGGACAATGGTAAATTTTAAGATCAGACTGCAGGGGTTTAACAAAACCGGGTTCAAGATTCACGAGTATTTGACAAATGTAAATTTCAAGATCGGATTTATAGAGTGCACAAAATGCAGTGCGCAATGAAATGATGGACAAAATTCAATGCATGTTGTGATAGGGTCAAAATTCTCAAGTATTCGGTAAAGGTCTTTGAAAGAAACAGTATTATACACAAGACCTTTCTGTCAGTGTTTTCATGTTTTCAAGATGAAGACTACCAGTGTATTGGTCATCTTCAAGTCATCCAAGTTCACATGTAATGTAATGGCAACAATCAATTGTTGCATAATACATCTAGATATAATTTCAATTATCTTTTGAAATCATCAACACTTTTGTCATTCAGAATATATGTTGACCTGTCAACTGACCTGCCCTAGCTAATGGTTGCAATTTGTGAGTGCAATGCAGAGGAAAACTAGGCATAATTATTCCATGATCTTTGCCATATCAAGAGCCACAACAGAAGTATGACTTTCATGATTTGTCTAGCAGAAGCAGAATGGTTTTCAATAATTGTGTATGTAATGTGCTTTATAAAGTGTTTCATTCATTCAAAAAAAAGTATGCTCTAATCCAACAAGAAGTATTAGCAAACACTGCACAACCAGGAGAGATGTCGATCTTTGTCATGATATCTTTTAAATAAGCTCTTGGAATGTAAATAGAGGGCAGTACAGAATTACCAATGTCATTCTCAGGAAAACATGCTAATAATGTACCGTGTTGTGCCAACATTATTATTCCAAACTTGGTTTTTTCTTTAATAGCTGCCGCTTTAACTTATACTTAATGGTAGTCAGTCCAACTCATCAACGTTATAGATGCTTTCAGGTTTAGAAAATTATACATTGTTCTTGCTGTTGGGAGGTTGCTGAAAAATACACTCCCATTGTAGGTCTATCTGTTGCATGGCCAAACATAGTTGCTTCTTGGTGATCACAAAGCCAACTGTGACTTTCTTTACATATTAAGTTGTATAATTCCCATTCTTTGTACCCAGATGTGGTGTGTAACCTGGTTTTGTCATTAAAGGAATATATAGGCCTAATAATGTTGAAGCCAGATAACCAATCTTTAGTAGCAGATTTCTTTGTTAACCTTGATGGTGGACAGATCTTTTGATTCACCAAAGCAAATTCATACACTAATTAACAAGTAGTTTTATTTGACACACCATAAGTCATCTTGGACGCTTGAATATACTGTTCTAAACAATCTTTCTCGTGATCTGAAATTTTTTTTCCAACACTTACAATTTACATAAGGATTTAGACATCACCTTCTAACATGGTTTCAACATTATAAGGTCAATGCCAAACTCTGAAGTGACTCACTAACTGCTCCACTTTTGCTGAGAACCTCATCAACAGTAGCTGTCATTGTCTGAACAGGAACTATGCCTTGAATTGATTTTTGCTTTCCATTTCGTACTATTCTGATTGGATTTAAAACATCTGAAAATTCAATTGAAATGCATACGCTTAACATGCTTGTCCAGTCTAACAGACAGTTCTAACACTTTAGGCCATGAGCATTCCAGACAATCTGGCCCACGTTAGTTCATACATATTAAATGAATAAAATACAATATTAAATAAATGAGACATATACATTTTAAAAATAATTTATACAAAATAAATAAGAAAATAGATGAGACACTCACACTAGCCAGTTTTCTTTACAAAGTACATTCTAACCATGGGGTGCCATGATCTTGGTCTCCATCGATGCCACCTTGGTAGAGATTTGTGTGCCCAGCAGACACTGAAATAAAATTATGTCATAGGTTAACTATGAATGAGTGCTGGCATGCTGTATCTGGTCGGGCCAAAAACTGGTTCCAATCATATGTTACTCCCTACACGCATCCTCTTCACCAATGAAGCAATATACGTTCTACCGGATAGCACTCACCAGCGGCGTCCCTCAGAGGTCTGTTCTTAACCCTTTACTTTTCACTTTGTACAATGGCACTCCACGAATTGCTTTACCAAGTCAGTGTTCTGAAACACGTGCTTTACGCTGTTACCTTCATTGGGAATGTGATTGAGCTATGTTTCTGTTTCGCTTCCTTGAATGTTTACGATAATTAATTTTCTCCCGGATTATGAAATGGCACCGAAAACCACACACAGGCTCCTGCGGACTTGATTTTCACTTTGACATGGCGTCGTAATTAAGTTGGTCTCCCTGGTACGGCTTTTGTGTGGCGCCGAGATATTTCAAAGGTCAACATTTGCTTTTTTGCACGTTGAAATCTTACACTGCTATACTATTTTGCTTCGTTATTAAGTTCTACATGTTGACTGTTGTGGCAATAATAATAAAAAGGTCGAACATTTGCACTTGACTTTATTGACATACTATTTTGCTTCCGACAATCTACGACGTTGACTGTTACAATAATAATAAAAATCGAACATTTACTAACGCCATTGACAAAGATTATACCGCCAAGGACCAATTATATTTCGACTCTTTTTGTTTGCGCTATAAACAAATCCTTGCGCTATAAAGTAGTAAAATGGTATGTTTTTCATTATTTAAATTGTATAAATTAGTTCATAGAATTTTACTACTTTAATGATGAATTGTAATTTTCAACTGCATTTCTGTTTTAGGGTAAAGTTAAGAAGACTAAGAAGTTCGCAGAAGTGAAGAGAATAATAAGCTTGAAAGACACGCGGATGTAGGTTGACGATAATACAAGTATTTGAAAAGATAATAATATATTTTCGTTTATTGAACAATCCGGTTGACAATCTGCCATCGGTTACAGTGTACAATTATGCAAGTCACAAGACATAAATCTTAACTACTAACAATTAAACACCTGCAGAAAGCATGTCCGCCGTCGGGGGCTCCAACTCGGTACCTCTCGTCTCTTTGCCAGATGTTATCCAACGCCACGGGCTGTGCATTTGCTAAACCTTTTTAAGGTTAAATCTGCCATCCAAAAATGTTGTTATAGAAGCCGAATATGTTAGATTTCACAATTACAGCGCAGAAAGCGGTGCCGTCATTAAAATCTCACGTTTGAGCTAAACACTCTGAATGATTGTCCATATTGTTTACAAGGGTCAGCCCGAAAATCCCCGAAAACGCTGAAAACAGACAAAAGCCCGATTTCCCGAAAACAGTTTTCTAGAAAGCGGCCGAGCTACTCAGAGTTAAATTGTAAACATGACATAGACTTAGCATGGCCTTGATGTATTCGATATACTGCCTATTCAAATTTTTAATTATGTTCATTCGGGTTGGACTTAATTTGAAAATCAATTTCGGGATTCCAGCCGAAATTCGTTTCGGGTTTCGGGGATTCGGCCCGCACCCGAATTACCGATATGGGTCAAATTTAGCGTTGGCTCCCCAATGGTCAGTCATAAATAAGTAATGTGGCTACCTCTGACTGGGAGAGACTGCAGAGGTTACTAATAATCTGAGTAACAGACACAATGTGACATGTTTGTGACAAAAACATATGACTTGAATGAAATTAATCAGTCAGATAAGTTTCTGATGTACTTATAAGAATATAAATAAATTTATGACAAGCTGTCTGGTTATCGTTAGCTTTTGGTCGCCTCTGGCTGATCATCATATAAGCAATATGGATGCCTGACTTTTATTGAATATAGCGCTACAACCTCCCACAGCGGAAGTCACCTTATGTAAACTTTGAGGAGTGTTTCATGAAGAGGCACAGTACAGTTTGTGATAACAAATTCAATTATTGCACTTGTCAGCTTAATAAGGCAGACTGGGTAAGCAGCGTAGGTTCAGCATTGTGACCTTGCGCGAGTGAATCAGAGCTTGATTAATGTCTCT
Source organism: Aporrectodea caliginosa (assembly GCA_020284085.1). Classification (NCBI taxonomy): domain Eukaryota; kingdom Metazoa; phylum Annelida; class Clitellata; order Crassiclitellata; family Lumbricidae; genus Aporrectodea; species Aporrectodea caliginosa. The sequence goes on along the minus strand of JACEVL010000911.1, from coordinate 152,731 downwards.
TTACACTGGTATTGATGCCAAAGTTGCCTGTCTTTATATTAAAAGCTTTACAACTATGACTTCTGAACAAACCTGTAAACATTTATCTTTAATAGAGTTCTCAATGTTGAATCTTGCTTAAATTTTTTTGTATAGAAAAAAGCAGTATCGGGAAGCTAGAAAGCACAAGAAGCCAGATCCACAAAATATTAAAGTTCGAGAATTGTGAGTTGCCTGAAAAATTAAGTTCTTTATCTGTTGTCTTGGCTTAACAGAACATGAAAATCAACAATGGTGATTGGTAAAAGTAATAAATAAATAAATCACAAACGGTTGTTTTTAAATATGTTGTTATTATGATTTGAGATGTTGTAAATGATTAGAATTATTTTTAGGTGATATATAATTTCCTATGCTCAAATGCTGCATGTTTGTGTATATGACTCAAGAGTCAAGACTTCAAATTTCCTCAGCAGTTATTTTCATACAATGAACAGCTTGGACATTGATACCACATGTTTCTGAGAAATTATCAATAGTATGATTTGTAAAACAGGTGCGACAGATCTTAAATGCTGTGACTTATATAATAGAGAACTGGATAATGTATTTGCTTTTTGCTCATAAATGTTCCTAAGGAACATTAGTTTTATATTTGTTTTATATTTTGATTCTATCTTTATTATTATTTTGAATTAGTTGTAATCAGTTGCGGTTAGTATTTTTGTGTGTGTGCCGATAAATGAATATAATAATAATAAGGAGCCATGCATTATGTGGTTTTTGCTCTTTGTTACTAATTTCTTATCTTGCTTTTTTTGCCAGCGTGCTTCTTTGAAAGTTAGGAAAAGTTAATTTTTATGTACGCTACAATGAGTGATATTATTTGTAGGCCTCAAGTTTCCTCAGCACTGTTCTTCTCATATAATGAACAGCTTGGACCACCATACCATGTTTTACTGGACACCAACTTCATTAACTTTGCCATATCAAACAAATTGGACATAATCAAGTCAATGATGGAATGCCTAGTTGCAAAGTGTAAGTATAGTAACATGTCTTTATGTGCCAAGGCCACTGTAAGCTATATTTACTACTGCTATATTTACTACAAAAGGCCAATATCAGTTGTTTACATGTATACCTATGTTGGCAGCTCGACATGATGCACATGGTCCTTGGTCTGTGTTGAACTTTGCAGTTTAGTTTTTGGTATGGATGCAGTCTTAGAAGTTTTTTAGTTTAATTAGTTAGTACATTGTTGAATTAAGTCTCACGAGGTGGACTGTAATCACAGTTCAGTCTCCTTAGGTGTAATAAAATGGGAGTGTTTTCTGAGTAAGTGACATTAGTGATGAAAAGTTGAGAATCTAGATTTGTTTGATGTGTTAAGTAATTCTGAAAGGGTCATGACAGTAAATATCTGAAAGGCCTGGCTAAGACTGTCTGTACCTTCAGGAGCTCACAAATGTGTGCATACATACTATATATACATACTATAGTGCTATATAAATTTTTACAATAAATAAATAAACATACATACATGATGAAAGAAGAAATGTGTTTTTGAATGTTGGATTAAAGGAAATAGGACGTTGCAGTTTCTACATGTTCACATGTACCTTAGTGCAGCATTTTTATGTGGATTCATTTGTTCATTTGACGATTCCTATTTTGCCTTTTAAGAAGTTGTATTTTATACTGGCTAAATCATTTATTTGCATGGTGCTCTGTGATGATTATCATAATGGGGCATGAATGGTCTTGCTTTGTTTGGTTTTGGTTCATGGCCTGTGATGATTATCATATGGGGCGTGAGGTCGTGCTTTGTTTGAGAAAAAGAACATGTGTTTTTCAAGGTACTCCTTACATAACTGATTGTGTGATGGCTGAGCTGGAGAAGCTTGGAAGAAAATACAGAGTTGCTCTGCGGTGAGTTTGTTCATAGCATTTAAGATTTTCTGAAACACGTACTGTTCAGCTTGGCAGCTGGTTAAATCTAAATTTTGGTCATGTCTCTGAAATGAGTAAACTGATTTTGATTTTGGATGCTGTAATTGTGATTTCTCTGGCTATCTTTTTCAGCTGTTTTTTCAGCTCAACTGACTGTGTCAGTCATCGTATTCTGCATAGCTGATTATCCACTATTTAGCAGAATAGCTTTACTACTTCCCAGCAGAACTAAATTCCTGTTAGCTCTTTGTGGATGGAGCTTACTTGTCATATTCAGGACCCACTGTCAAGTGAGAATTGTCTCTGCGGTTTACAGAGTACTGTGTAAATATTGCTTTTATGTTAAAAGAAGGCCTTCTTAAATTACAGTAATTTTAGTAAACAGTCTTTCACCCAGAACTGTTTGAATGAAACACTTTACATTGGTTGTAATGTTCAGAGTTTCAATTGACAGATCTAACTAGAATATATTGCATCTGGTTTTTCAGAATAGTGAAAGATCCGCGTTTTGAGCGCCTCACTTGCAGCCATCAGGGTACCTATGCTGATGATTGCATAGTGCAACGGATAACTCAGGTATTTCACCAGTATCTCTTGGATTTATATGCACATTAGGCTGTCACCTGTAACTGTTTTAAATGTTAAAATTTTAGCATCTTGGAACAAATTCTAGTGTTTTGTGCCTTTACAAATACCTTTTCCCTTAGAACATTGAAAAGCGTACTGAACTCATGATGTCTGCGAGCAGTTTGTACCAGAGTAACTGAATCTGGCGTTTTGGTATATGTTGACAATGCTAACACTCCTGAACAGAATTACTGTATTTAAATTACCAATGCTCTTGGCTGCAACGTATTGAAGATAATACTGTTGACTGGAATGCATGAAGTGACGATCATGTTTTCTGGCAGTTGTGTCTGTCGATACTGCTGTTTCATGTAATAACCATGTTTTCTGGCAGATTGTTGAGTCTGACTGTTGTAGTGATGCTCAGTGGACTGATGTTTTTTGGTGCTTCTGATGACTCATTCCGTTTGCAGTATTCCTAAAAGCAAAGGCAGCACTGAGAATGGCTGTGCTCCCGAGCTGAGTTTTTGTGGGGAATGACTTGTATAGTAGGCTTAGAGTTAGGGTTGCCTAGTAAACTTAGAAAGTTAAGAGGGTCTTGGAAAAACTGGATAATGAAAAGGTCATCAAAACTAGAAACGGTCACCAAGCATGGAAAACAAGAAAGTTGCCAAAAAGACGGACATTTGTGCTAAGTAAACCTATAATAACGATTTTGCATTATAAGTAGTAAGCTTCTTCTTGGGTGCCGTACAATGTTGGCTGTCAAAAGTTAATAGACAGAATTTAGTGAGTTTTTTAAGGGTGAAAACACTTGGCCTCCATGCTGTAGAAGCCTGTCTTGAGGATGCAGGCCAGCATTTGAAAAGACCCAATATCCCAGGAAGCTATTGCAGAACGATTTTCACTGCCTCAGTTGATGAAGGTATTCAGATAGCAGTTTGATGCAGGCTGCGAGATGGTGTGGTGCACAATTATGCCGACGCTTGTACAGAAGAAAGCAAGTTTTTAAATTGCACACTTGTCAGTCTTGAGCCACTGAAGCTGTTCTTGCAGTGCTGAGAATGAAATGGTAACATTACATGTAACATGTGCATAGCAATGGCATTGCTGATTTGAATCCAGTTTAATTTATTCTAAGAGAAGCCCATATGTATAAAGCTCAAAACAAAGGTTTATGCTCAGTTTTTAAAGAGTTCTGTACTGACTGAATTGAGTGATTTTTATTTTCAGAGCAAATGTTACATTGTTGCAACGTGTGACAAAGATTTAAAACGTAGGATAAGAAAGGTGCCAGGTGTGCCTATTATGTACATCACTGGACACAGGTAAGTTGCTTCCTTTCTGCTGGTTAATTTTATTTTGACTTTTTGGGATTCAATAAACGATGAATGAATTCAAGAAAATATAAAATAAAAGGTGCAAGATTTGTATCTTATGCCACAATTGTGAAGCATGTAACAGGAATTCAGAATACTGTGTCAGCTTGTATATGCACAATACCTAAGACATACAATAAAATAATCTTTGTCGGCGGCAACGGCCTATGTTGTCATAAGCTGCCGTTAAACTGTGGATCCAATCCACATACTTTATGACTTGGAAAGTATACTAACAGTTCATGTTGTTTGTAGTCCCCATATTTAATCTACATTAGTTCTTGGTGATACCTGATTACACATGAGAAAACCCTGCCAAAGTCAGAAACATTTGAAAATTAGCTTAATCAAGTTCAAAAGATAACATCGGAATGATTAAGAAAAAGTACTTTGTCTGTATTTGCATTGGATGGACTGGAATAGCTAGATATTTAGGTCAAAACCATGTTTTTACTGTGCATCTATGTAGATTGTAGAATTATGTACAGAACTATTTTGGATCTGTTTGATGACCACAGCCTTCAAGTTCAGATTGATTAGCACAACTTAGGTTGGGTTATGCCATGCATGAGCACACATAACTCGTAAATGAAGTACAACCCAAGCATTTCATGCATTTTGTGGTCATCTGTTCTTTTTGACCACTGTGTTGCACACATACAAAGCTGGTGTTAGCAAACTTGCTAAACAGTACAATTTTCTTATTTAACTGCTTTCTTTACATTTTATTCCTGCAATTGTTTTAATAAAATGCATGTTCTTGTCAGTTGTCTTGTTTTTCTTGTAGATTTTCTATTGAACGAATGCCTGATGCATATGGAGCACCAAGGTTCTAAAGGCTTCTGGCAACTACTGTAAATATGATTACTTTGCTAATGTCCACTGTCCTGAAAGAAGAATACTGTTGACACTGACATTTTGGCATTGGCTACTTAAGTGGAACATCCTAAATGCTTATTTCTTGCATAGGATTTCTGTCCAGTAATAAAGTTGTAGTGATTCCATGATGACATGTTTATGCTTTGTGGTTTATTTATTTAACAAGCTTAATGCTGAGAAGTTTTTGTTTGTCCTGTTGGTTTTTAAGTTGGTACACCTTCTTTGTTGCATTTTAATGGGTAATTCACAAACCTGGGTAGAGGAGTGGTTACCGGTAACATGGCCAGGGTTGACTATGGAGATGTCTTTCATGCAGGCCTGCATCTCTATGTAGTCAGTCCATTTGATGCTGCAGCTTACTGTACTCTGCCGCTGATCCATATAATATTATTTTGTGTTTCATATTTGAGTTAATTGCTAGGAAATGTCCAGAAAGCAAGCAAATTGCATCACACTGCGTACAAAGAGAACATGTCACGTTCCAACTAAACCATAAAACTTGCAACTAAACCGTAACCATGTTACTTCAGATTTAGAGATACAAATACGAGTCTGCTTGAGCCTCAAGAATAAGTGACACACATACCCCAGACATGTGATCGTTTTAATTCATCCTCAAACTATAACGACTAATGTGCCAGCTGAGGAGCGTTTAAAAAAATTCGCATATGTTAGTCTGTACATGTAGGAGACAAAGAATTTCCGTCGTCTATCTTTTGCACAATAATTCAGGGGTACACAAAAGTGTAGTGGTTGTTTTGGACTTTCCACTGAGATGTCGGAATTCCCTTCGAAGGCAGAAATTTGTTTCAAGATATCTGCTCCAGTCTTACCCACTATTGCCATTTCTGCTGTAACAATATGCAAACTGACCATATGCTATCAATGTGAAAATCAGTTGGTGAGATCGAGGACCGGCCAACTGCCCTCATACGCCAGGTCTACGAAAAATTAAGTCGCTATAAATACTTCATACCCACAACCGTCGAGCTAGCTTGAGGTTGAGTGTACTAAAAGTGACTGGAAACCAATGCAGCTTATCGTAGCGTTATAGGAATGCCCTTCCTCTGTTTAATATATATATATTCATTCATTCATTCATTAGATTTATATAGCACCTCTTCAAGGTAACTACTCAGAGGTGCTCCCGACTCCAGCACGGCCAAAATGAACAGTTTTCAGGTTAACATAGAATAAGTCGGAGAGCATTCTGGGAAGCAGACGCAATTCCAAGGGCAGCCCATTCCAGACGGTTGGGCCCACCACTGAGAAAGCACGATTTTGCATAGCAGCTGTGCGGGCAAACGGGACTGAGCACCCCCCTCTCAGAGGAGCGAAGGGAGCGACTACCCTGGGCGCCCGATACGGGACGACAGAGGTCCCGCAGATAGGATGGGGCAAGGCCCAACTGACATGGCCACACCAGGGAGGCGATCCTATACGCAATGCGCTGGCGGATAGGGAGCCAGTGTAAAGTTTCCAGCATGTAGTTGGATACATGGCCGAATTTGGGTATTCGGCCAATAAGGCGCGCCGCAGAGCACCCGGTCGAGGCACGCCAACCGACAAGACGGTAGGCCGGAGTAAAGAGAAGAGCAGATGTCAAGTCGAGCACAGACAAAGGAATGCAGTAAAGTGGTTGCAGCACTGGGAGTCAGCGACGTGGCGAAGCTGACGCAACTGGTAAAAGCAATTGCGGCTAAGACTATGGAGATGAGGAGCAAGAGTAAGTTCTTGGTCCAGTATGAGGCCAAGGTCGCGAACAGTAGCAGAGAAAGTGTAACTGGGGAATTCAGCAGCAAGGGTGGCTAAATTAAGCTTAGCAAGCTGCTGCCGGGTGCCCAGCCAAATGAATTTAGTCTTTGCCGAGTTAAGGCGAAGGCGGTTTGAAGACATCCACATCCCCAACGCATCCAGTGTCCGACTCATAGCCCGCACTGCAGAGGTGGCATTTGATGACAGACAGTGCAAGTATGCCTGTATGTCATCTGCATAAAGCTGACTCTGGACCGCGTGCTCCGCAAGGAGTGAGGCAAGTCCAGAAGTGTAAATAATGTACAGGAGGGGCCAAGGACGGAGCCCTGGGGCAGACCGTACAGAGCTGGGACCCACCGAGACCTAGTCGGACCATGTACCACACTAAGAGAGCGCCCGTGGAGAAAGGAGCCAATCATAGGCGCCGACTCCACAGGGGCAACAGGGACTTTCGCCCCAGTACTCGCCAAGGTTCTGGGGCGAGAGTATAGTTTCGCCCCAGTACTTTTTGCCCAATGAAAATTCAAAATGCTTAATGAAACTTATTCATTTTTAGTTAAAGAACAAGGAGCGCCTCTGCGGCCTCCATGTTCAGAAAAATGCCATATCAAAAGCCGCTTATAAAACGCTGTGTGACTCGGGTTTAACTTCAGCCTGCATTCGAAATTTGATATGGCTACATACCAGAGAGTCAGAGACCCTTAGAAAATGGCAGGCCGCATGTGTGATATAATTCGTTGATGGACATGTTCCATCTGTCTGAGCGCTGTTGGGTAGATATCGAGGGTGAATCATTCACTGCGCATGCGTTTTGTATGGGGATGACTCGATCGGTTGCACTTGGGAACGTTTAGCTATACATCCTGAGAGTAAGACACTTCGCTCCATCGCAGTGAGGACTGTGAGGGTCAATTTAAGGTCAATCTTGCATGACATGCCAATGCTATCTGTCTCTCTAACCCCTCCGTCTCTCCGTCCCTCCATATTTACATACGTTAAGATAGACAGAACAGCAAAAGTTAGGGAAGCTCAGTTGAACGTAGACCTATCGGAAAATTTTTGGGTAGCGCGAAAACGGATCGGTACGCCACTCTCTGAAAGATTCGTGTTTATAAGTGTTAACAAATCTTTCAGAATTGAATTATTGATGGTCACAGTCTGAAAGGTTAGGTTACTAACTAGTGACTTACAATTAGAAGTAGAGACTGTGCCGCCGCTGCTTCCGCTGCCACCGCCGGTGAAACTGTCACATCTCAATGAAGCGGCTGTAGCGGCCTCTGGTACTAATTAGTGGTACTACTTACACAGTACCTGAAAGCGATGGACGTGCCGCCCATGCAAGTTCTGGTACAGTGGTAAGCGACCATTCAATGATAAATGACTCACGACTATCCGTGGCTAACTGTACCTGTCACTAGGCCTACATGTAGCCTACTAATGAAAAGGCATTTTCTGGTATTAGGCGACTGAAAACGTATTTGCGAAAAACTATGACACAAACAAGATTAAACAACATTGCACTTTTGAACTGTCATCGAGCACACCGGGAAGCAGTGGACATTGACACAGTTCTGTAAGAATTCATAAGTAAATGCACTGTTCGGCAAAATACATTCGCCATGAAGTTGAAGTAAGACTGTAACTCAAGTGCCTTAACTGGCAAACTTTATGGGTGTATCTGTAGCCTAACTGCGATAACATGAGATTTGTTAGTGAAAGTAGTTTGTTAGTATTAGTTAGTAGTTACAGAAAACTGAAATTTTTTGTAAGTAATACTCATGGTTGTTGTTCTCGTCTTTATGATTGAGCAAAGAGGAAGCACTGCATGTTGCATAGTTGGTCCAGTTGAAAGGGATGAAGGAAAGGGGGACTCGGAGAGAGGGAAGACAGGGCAGGACGAGGTCGTTTTAAGGTCGTCGTAGACCCTATAGGCACTCTTGCTTTCATAGGCCCCAACTCAATCAACTGCCAGCTCTGAAATTGATGTTTTTTAATGGTGAGCCAGTGACAATATTTTCCAGCAAGTGGCGGGACAGGGTGCCGACGGCGCCTGAGCAAAATGGGGCAGGGTCTGGGAGGGAGCTCGATCGGTGAGCCCGTCCGTCCATAGAAAAGTTTTGCAAAACTAAAACTTAAACAGTGCGGTTTGCTTTTTTACCATACAAACAATCAAATTAGGTTTTAAAATCTTAATTTTGACCTTCATTATCAGTACAAACGTCAAATAAAACTCACGAATGCGCTAAAAATGACAAATTTAATCTTTATTTTCAAATTGCGTATATAGTCTTTAGGCAATTCTCTGTGGGCCAGAAATAAATCATCGGCGGGCCAGGCCCTTGGGCCGGCTCTTTGACACCCCTGTTATAAGTGATTTTGCTAATGCAAAGAGCTGTAACGTTCACATGGTCTACGCTGTTGCACAACTCAACTTAACTTTAAGTTAAAAGGCCTATCTTAAAGTTAAACTGTTTCAGTACAGTTACAAAAATATTAATTTATAAATTGAAATCTCCTTTTTTCATTTTCAAGTCAAATTCAATCATTAAGCTTATTTTTCAATATCTCATTTTCAGACTTTCGTAGGCCCCTGAAAGGTTCGAAGGCCCTAGGCACAGTGCCTACTGTGCATATATAGGATAAAACGGCCCTTGAGCAGGATAGGCGAAGGGATCGTCCGATCACGGAATCATGGGAACGAAATTCTTGCCCCAGTACCTTTTACTAAAAGTCGGCGCCTATGGAGCCAATCCATTCCAGAAAATTTCCAGACAGCCCAAACGAGACGTGCAACCGCTTAAGAAGAATTTCGTGGTCTACAGTGTCAAAAGCGGCGCTAACGTCAAATAGGGCCAGCAGGGTGAGCTGCGATCTGTCTATTGCCCCGTAGATGTCGGACAGAAGCCGGAGCAACAGAGTCTCAGTTGAATGGAATTTTCTGAATCCGGACTGGCAGGATGGAAGAAGATTGTTCCCGTCTAGGTAGGTGATGAGTTGACCTGCAACTATCTTTTCGATGACTAGACAGGATCACAGGAACGAAACGTTTGCTATCGGTCTGTAGTTCGCAGGGTCCGAAGGGTCTAAGCCGTCGCTCTTTAGTACAGGGATCAAGATGGATCTTTTCTGCGATGGAGGTAGAACACCGTCTTGGATGGATCGATTGCACAGGACTGAGTAGCGGGAGCAGAACATCCACGTACTCTTGGAGCAGGAAGGTAGGTAGCGGGTCCAGTTCACATGACTTGGGCGGCGACGCGAGAATGAGGCGGCGTATATAGCTCTTCACTGGTAACCGTGTTCAAGGTAGGCAGATGGCAATCGGTATAGTAGAGTGTTGAGGTGAAGAGTTTTCAGTGGCACGGCGAACATCGAGTATCTTGGCTGTATACGAAGCCAGAAAGTCATCGGCAGTGAAGAGCCGCAAGAGCGGATATATATATGTGTGTCACATATGTTCTATTCTATTCTATTTATGGACTTATAAAGCGCCTCTCGCAGTACAACCTAATCAGAAGCGCTTCCAGTGCGAAGGGCCCCTCGAAAAAAGAAAAGTCTTAAGAGAACGAGCAGAAACAGTGGTACCTCCAGATAACATTACAGCACGAGTTAAAGCAGGGAGGTCATTCCACAGCAAAGGTCCAACGGAGGCATAGGCACGATGCTGTGCTGTGGCAGTCCGAGACCTCGGAACTAGAAGGTCATGATGGTCAGAAGAGCGGAGAGGACGTCCAGAGGTAGCTGAGATAGGCCGTCTCATAAGATCACAGAGGTAGCGTGGAGCTTGACCTAAAAACGTTTTACACGTAAGAAAAAGAATTTTAAACTGAATTCGAGCAGTTAGAGGAAGCCAATGAAGGTCTTGAGTCATGAAAGTCGAAATATGGGAGAAACGAGGTAGGCGGGCAATTAAACGAGCAGCAGAATTAAGTACTGATTGGAGTGGAGCCAGGCGGAGTTTTGGTAGGCCCATAAGTAACGAGTTACAGTAGTCAATGCGAGAACAGACAAAGGCATGAACCATGGAAGAAAAAAATCGGCGAGGGGACAGATCGTCGAATGGCACGTAGACGCCGCAAGTGATAAAAACTGGACCGAGAGAGATTAGAGAAATGTGCAGAGAAAGAAAGAGTACTGTCAAGAGTAACACCCAGGTTACGGACATTTGTCGAGAAAGTAAATTGAGGGAACTGCTTGGCAAGTAAATCGTAATCAAGTTTAATTAGCTGTTGGCGAGTGCCAAGCCAGATCAATTGAGTCTTGGAAGAGTTGAGTGAAAGACGATTAGAGGACATCCAACAATTGAGATCAGCAGAAAGAGATTCAATAGATTGGGAAAGAGCAAGCTGATGAGAAGAGGGGCCATGAACAAAGGCCTGGACATCATCAGCATAGAGGTGACCAGAGGCTGAGTGTTTAGCAAAGAGAAGAGGAATATCGGCTGTAAACAAGATATAAAGAAGTGGACCCAGCACAGATCCTTGTGGGACTCCAACTTTAACAGGTACCCATGAGGTGTGTGTGTATATATATATATACACACGGTATATATATATATATATATATATATATATACATATATATATATATACTGTGCTTGAATTGAGCCATATAAGGTAGGCTACTCGTTCTAAAGGTATATAAACATATAAGTTATAAGCCTATAAATGTAAAGGTTTTAATGGATCCGGCCGCTTTCACTGAACAATCTGAACAACACGAAACAGCTGAGTTTTGGACAACTTCCAATAGTCGAGCCCCTCAGTGGCGTAACGAAGGGGCAGAGGGGCAACCGCCCCGGGCGCAGCACAAGGCGCAAAAATTAGCTTTCAGTGGTACACGGTACTATGAAAAAACCGATTAAAAGTAACAAAAATTAAAAGGGAGCGCAGTCAACTCATGCCTCTGGGCGCAGAAACCTTCGTTACGCCACTGGAGCCCGTCAGTTCATCCATCACAATTTCTTGTCTTGATTTATCTTACGTCATTAGACGACTTTGCAGCGCGTGCCTCGTAGGCGTGTTATGAATGTTATTTGCTGAGCTTATACTTTAACAACGTCGAGAGGTGTTCAACTCGTGTGCTTTGAATGGTCCACTACACGGCAACCAGCTTTACCACAGCATCATTTGTTATCGCAAAATTAAGGCAATTTGTACAGAATGGCCAAACCAGGCGACATTCCAACTGTCTAATGATTATCTATTGTTTGCTTTCGCGCTCTTCAAGAGTTATGGTTGAACGGCCAATTAGGTAACAATGTGCCTAATTAAAAATCGTCGCAACTGCCCTGCAGCGCGTTGCTTGAAAGTCAATCATCTTCCTGCGTTACGGGGGCGTAGAAAAATCGCACCCAGCGCATTGACCTCAGCCAGGGTACTACTTATTATGGCCGCGTAAAGAGGATTTCCGCAGACGCACTGAAGAAGGCAGAAGACGCGCATTGCTGTTGCAGCCAAAGGAACCGTTCCAACCGATTGAAAGCCACCGTGGAGTGCAATGAAGAGGAACGTAAACGACGCGTTGACTGCAATTTCGTTGCTTCTGACGTTGACAGGTAGGCCCCTTATTCGGGAAAGTTGAAATAGGGCCTAATGCCGCTTAAAGTGTAGCACATTATTTCCACTGCAGACAAATACATAAAAGAGGGTTCGACTTTCGAGCCTCCACTAGGCTAGCTCAGGCGGTCTCCGTGTAGGGACCTTGAGCAATTATTCCTTCACTTGCAATTTCTCAGCATGGTCGTGCGTGCACCAGTGGCGTAGCCACGCCCGGGCAATTATGGGCACTGCCCGGGTTGGAATTAATTCTGCCCGGGTTGTGCAAGCAGAGTCTCTCGTCTCTCTCTCTCCTTCTCTCTGTCTCTCCTCTCTCTCTCCGATCTATCTCCCTCTCTCCTTCTCTGACTGTCTCTGTCTGTCCCTGTCTCTCTACAATCTCTATCCCTTTCTGTCCATCTGTCTCTTCTCTCTCTCTTATCACTATCTCTGAACCCCCGCACTCAGTAATTCTAAACAATTTTAAGATATGTGTGGGTAATGCCAGTATTATGTTTCACATTCCACTTATGAGCTGCTTGGACTTTGCACAACTTTGCTAATAGGCTGAGGCACGGGTGACGGACCCCTTGATAAAAGATAATATCCAGAGGTCTTTGGCTGAGGGGATAGGAGATGGAGTAGAATCATAAAGTCCTTGTGTGTTTGTACACTTCCCGGGTCACTGCAGAATTATATTGATTTTGCTGTGTTTGTGTATAATATAATTAAATTCAAACACAGTAGGCCTAGAGATCAGACACGGCGCTTGCTGCTTTAACTATATCGAGAACTAATTAAATTCACCTTTATCTTATTTTTCTCATCATCGTTTCATACATGAACAAAATATGTGTTCATGCGGTGTCATTTATATAATTGGATACCTACTTTGTTACAGATGCTGACTCTCCCAATCTGGCATTTTCTAAGTTTAGGCCTATTTTGTTAGTAGCATAGTATTCTTTAGCCTATAGTATACAATCGACATGTTTAAACTATGACTCTCTTAACTGGCTGCAGATTGTTTAAAATTTGCGTATTCTAATGTAACAATGTAATATTTTTTTATCTGGTAGCAAAATGTTGAAATGATATAGTCAGTGAATTATTACATTTAATATAAAAAGAGTGTCCCTGCGTGGTGTCCGTGTGCGGCGTTTCGTTGGAGCCCCATGGGTCAGCCACACACGAGCGTCGAGTGTGGCTGGCCCCAGGTGGAAAAGGGAAGGGAGGAGGAGGGAAGGAAATGTGTCAGTAGGGGATGTGGCGAGACTGGCCCATCCAGCGGGTTGTCAACACTAGAGGTCGCAAGATTTCTTTTCGTCCTCAGTACATTCAATCCTTCGCCACAGTCAGAAGGAGCAGAGGGGAAGAGGAGGAGGGGTGGCGGAGGGAGAGGAGAGGTGGAGTGGAGTGGAAGAGGTAGAGGCGGAAGGAGAGGCTAATGGAGAGACGGAGAAGGGGTAGTGGCAGGGTGATACGATATATACCAATTACTACTTAAAATTATGATTAGGCTAATGTTGAGTTGGTCTGCGCAGCTGCCCGGGTTCCATTTTGACTCTAGTTACGCCACTGGCGTGCACTTCCTAACATTCGAAGTAGGGCAATATCACATGGGCTACAGTTGTATAGCCTTACAGGCCTGTCAAAATTATTGGTCAATGCTTTAATTACTTTTGTAGCTGAACAGATTAATTGCTGGGCAGTGAACAATAAGCTTGAACGTTGTCAAGCCAGCTTTTGCCTGACGTTAGGTTGAAGAAATGTAGGCCTACCGTAGTGATTATAAGGCCTAAATAAGTAATAGCAAGTAAGTGTCCAGACGCGTGGATACTTTCATACATAGGCTACGTATGTCATTGTTATTCTAGGTATTCAACTTGGACAAAGCTTACCTCAGCCTTTGATGCCGATCAGCGAAAAGTGAGTACAAACAGAGACTATCAGGGCCGGATTAACCACAGTGCTGATTGTGCTGCAGCACAGGGCCCCCAAATTGTAAAAGTAAAAAAATTAAGAATAAAGGATTAAGGAAAGAAACAGTGCAAATTGCAATGCATTATGCATAGCAATCATAGCTATATGACTAAATATATAACCAAATAATGTCATAGTATATGATGATGTGAGTCCTGAGCTCGTGACAATTGTCCTATCTACTTCTTATGATTGTGCTGTAAAGTATAACAAATTATGTGTTGGGTTATTGTATGTCTGCCTTGCTGCTTAACCCTTTGGGAGTGAGGTGAAGCATTGGAACGTTTCAGGTGAGGTGGGGTATGACATACCCCAATACATATTTTTTACTTGCAAGTCAAAATATCAACTACATAACATATATTGTGAGCTAAACTACAGTTCTGTAACCAATTATCAGTTAAACTGGTAATTATCTGGAGCAAATAACTTTTTCAATCATAATCGAAATGGCCAACGCGTTGAGTCACGAAATCAAAGCGGCCCTCTGCCATGTCTTCTTCGTGGCCCTTGAAATATGTAACGTTTGCGAACACGTGACATAATACTCGTAATAATGGATCAATTTTGCATCAATGCAAAAAAATATAAATCTAATATCTGCAATATATTCTATTATCGCCATTTTTTTCTGCACTGACTCACTGAGCCGTTACTTATTTTTAATATATTAAAATCAGCATGTATACGAAAAATTATAATTTCACTTTAACCCTAGGGCTACCAAGCTTTTTTTGTAACACTGGCTACCAAGGGGGTGGTTACCACCCCTGGATTTCGTGTTTGGTTTTACATATCATAACTTGTAATATAGCATTGGATTCAGCATTCATTTCTGCACAGAATGGTATATTTAGTTGCACATTACGTGAATGCACCTAGAAATTACATCACTTTTAACAACGGAACCCATTAATTAGCAATATTGTATATTATTGCGTACATTTTGTACTTTTGGATAAACAAATATAAGATTATGTGTGTTTTGAAACTAATGTATGTATAAAAGATACACAAAATCATCCCTACACATGTTTATATAGTATAAATGTACATCCATACATATATATCCATACATATATATCGGTTTACGTTGTAATGCTGTATTCAGCCATTTTCACACAGATTACGCGTATTATTATTTATTTTGATCACTTCCGGTATTCAAAAGACAAAGATGTAGGTATGCAAATGAAGCCCTTCATTCCCTCTAAAGAATGACATCTTTGTTTCTCTTCCAGGAAGACAAATGAATACGCTACAGACAAAAAACTAAGGGGGAGTGCTTCCATTCAGCCATTTCTCGCGCATATTACGCGTATTATTATTTATTTTGAGCACTTCCGGTTGTCTCAGGTCAACGCAGTGACCACAGAAATGTAGCCCCACATTCCCTCTATAGAATGGTATAATTTGTGTCTCTTAATATTAAATGACGGATAAGATATAGTCGAAAATCTAGGGGGTGGTGGTATCCCCCCCTGGTACCTCGGGTATATTGGGTATAACTTTTGAACGGTGTGATATATCATCTCACATTTTACCTCAAAACGTGTGTAAATGAACCCCCTACAGCTACCTAAAAGGTCAAATGTTTATTCCATACGGAAAAAGTTTGAGATGAAAAAAACCTAGGGGGTGGCAACCACCCCCCCCTTGGTAGCCCGAGGGTTAATATGCCACAAAATAAGAAAATGTGCGTTCAACAGTACCCTGAATTGTCCTAAAGTGTCCGCATTTCACACTCACTAAGGTAGACAAAAATAATCCAAGCTGGTTCCACTTTTTCCGTAGAAAACGCAAAGTATAATAGCTATGGGTGTGTCATACCCCATCTCACCTCCAAAGGGTTAAAATTGTAAGGGGCCCCGTCATTCGATCAGCACAGGGCCCCCAAAACTGTAGATCCGGGCCTGGAGACTATTGTTTTAGGTCTATTAAATGTCTGCCACTGTCAGTAGGCCCTATGCCGATAAGGCGAAGGGAGGCGATGTAGGCCTATAGACTAGTCTATATAAGATACAGTAGGCCCTAATTAAGCTACGGAATTGGCATAACTTCGTATTGTGGATTTGTGGTGGTGACAGTCATCACCATGACACCATGCACGTTTTGGGCCCTGTGCTGAAATTATGTTTTTGCGACATGACAGCGTTAATTTTTTTAAAGCAAGTTCATCTGCGAATGTTCTTATGTTGGCGGACAAAGCATGGGCTACTAAATTCGTAAATAGGGCAGGGAGGAGGGAAGGGCAGAGGGAATGGATGAGGGAATTGGTCACCAGCACTTTGTGGCGCATCTACGCCCTTGACTTAAGGTACCGGTAACCTATGTTAGGTATTTGATTTAATTTAAGGATAAAGATTGTGATTGGCCTCCCGTAGCCTTACGCAGTGTGGCTTATCACGGATCCATAAGCCGCTTATGGAATATGGATCCGTAGAAAACATGAAGTGCGCGCCTATAATGGCTGAGGGACGAGCGAGAGTGAGATAGGAAGACGATCGGGTAGAGCGGGGTGACTGCCTGGCTGTCAGTTGTACCTGGAACTGTACTTGTAGGGCAAAAGACGAACGATATGCTGGACAGCTCGTATGGTCTCAGCTCATCCCGAGACTTCACGTGGCGTCTGTCGATGACCTCCGTCTGAATGTCGCAGATGAAAACGATGACGTCGATGGTATCGCCGCCAAAGACTCTTCCCCTGCATCTACCGCCAAAGGCAACGCCCCTAACCGGCCAAGTGGCGGAAACGTCGGCGAGGGTTCAGAGTTCGAGGTCGGGTCGTACAGAGTGCAGAGAAGAAAGGAGAAACGATACAAGTTAAGCTTTTACGACTGCATCGCCCTCTACTGTCAAGAACTTCAAGGCGACGACAGAAACAGCTGCATCCTCAATTCGTGCAACAGGTCCAGATACTGGCCACGCAAATAAAATTTAATGACTTCTGTCGTTGTTCGTCTAGATTATGTAGCTGAACTAACAGTGTTAATCGCACAACACCACCCTCCTTACTGAGGCCTTCATACTTATTTGCGTGCTTGCTAACTAACATATTTACTTACCAGGTACTTATTTTAACATTTGGCGTGGTGATAATTAACATATTTAATGTAAATCTCCGAAATTTCTCACCACCACACAGAGATTATAGTTATTATATCTATGCCGTCACCAGTGTTATATTCGTTAACGGAAACGATAAGTCGAACTGAAAATAATCCATTCCGTTAACGATAAGTATAACGATAACTGAAAATATTCTAAGAACGAAAACTGAACGGAAACGGAAATAAATGATGCCGAACTGAATAAAAACTGTAACGATAATTAAAATCCGAACGGAAATTATACACATTTATGACTAAAAATAGAAATGAAGTAATTTACTTACTGACTTAAATTAGCGGTGAAGTTCACCGCGTGAACCAGTCTTTCGTTGGACTATGTTATAGAAATGAAGTAATTTACTTACTGAATACTGACTTAAATTAGCGGTGAACCAGTCTTTCGTTGGACTATGTTAAGAACGTTGATTGAACTCGAAGTAAGATTATTTAAGAACTGTAACTGTAACTTGAACTAAAATTGTTTGAGAACTGTAACTTGAACTGAAATTATTTAAGAACTCGAAGTTGAAGTTGAACTGAAATTATTTGAGAACTGAAACTGAACTGAAACTGAAATTACTCCCAGCCGAACTGAACTGAAACTGAAATAGAAATTATTTTGTGAAGTAAAATAACACTGGCCGTCACACAAGCCTAGGAGACAGCATCGTGTCTAGAACAAGTACACCTAATGTGTAGACCTTCACATGCTTAATTCTTTATTAGGATTTCTTTGGGAAACAGATATATTTTCAGTAGCATGTCAAATTGTTATGGTCACAATAAAATTGTTAGTTTGTTCTGGCTTAATTTGATACGAGTTTTGCAAGCTTTTACCCTGTGTAATCTGTAAACATATAGCTTTAACTAAACTCAGTATTTTCGTTTCAGGATAATTTCTGAATAATTATAGTCATCATATTAATTATAACGTATATTTTCGTTTTGAAATATGGGCCCAGCTAGGTAATGGTGTTATGTTTTTAAAAGATGATTGGCATGGTAGGCAATGTTCCCTCTAAGCTGCGCGGCTGCGCGGTCGCGCAGCTCATTAGAAAATGCCGCGCAGCAGTTTAAAAATTCCGCGCACAAGTTTTGGTAGGAAATAGCCTACTTATGAGCTAAAGTTTTGCTTAACTTAAAGTAGGCCATTGATTATTATTCACCTAGTTACTTATCTTTAAGTCAACGGAAGGTCAAGATCTGTGTGCAGCCGCAACTGAGCATACCAGTCTGTATTAACAGATAAGTGATCATACGAGGGGAGTTGACACCGCATATCCAGTATCTATCTGTGTCAATCAACTGGAACGTCCTGCCGAATTCTGCTTTCACGCGTAACCAGCTTGGGGCGCCCATTAATTAGAGGGGATTCTGATGCTTGTGAACTGCCTTACCGCCCGGCTGCTGCGCCTGCTGGCTAACGAGCTTTCAACAGGTGATGCTGTAACCGCCCGTATGGTCAGGCCTGTGTCACACAGGCTGTATGTCAATCAGATTATCTGTGTCGAATTCCACTTTGGAAGGTTAAACCAGTTTCATACAGCATAATATTTCTGTCACTTCTGTTTCATTAAAAGTAGGCTAATCGTCGTAATCGATGTCGAAACATAAAGCGAACGGGACTACCAGGCCTATTGGATAGTTTTGCAAAGAAGAGGTGTAGTTCGAAGTTAAAAACCGAATGGCTTAGTGAGCTGGTATAGGTCTACATAGGGACAGAACTTGACGATGAGGATAAAGTTTTTCAAGGCTCTGGATCGGAAGTCAATATCGACAGAGTTTATTAACTATGGTCGTCGCAGAAAGATAGGCGGCAGAAACTTTAGCGTTCAGCATAATTTTGATGCTAGAATAAGAACTACACGTAGTCTCCTACATCGTGAAGGTAGGCCTATATATAGTTTGAGTTTCGCATTCGTAAAACTATTCGTGATTTCTAAGCCATGCATCTTCTTTGATAAAAGACATGATTACAAACGTGTATTTAGTCAGTACTGTAGTCTGTAGTTACAATTTACAATCACAAATGTTTCTAAAAATGTGTTGATCAGTTTTAGCCTATTGCTCACGCGGAAAATTAGGCTACTCAAACAACCGCCACTTCCGCGCACACAGGAAAAATATTAGAGGGAACGTTGATGGTAGGTCTACTCGCTTTCTTTGCACCAGATGTACAAATATACTTTGAGCAATACATACATGTAGACAAAAGTTAAGTTTTTAGTGTGGAAGACAGACATAGACAGTCAGACATACAGTCAGACAGAGACAGACGTGAGGAAACAGAAGATTAAAATTATAATTGAAACCTTTTTGCAAGAAATTATAAAAACATTCTGTCAAAACACAATCAAGTCACTTTTAAAATATTTAAGCCTAAATTAAAGCAACACACAGGGTAGTTGAATGTATCATAAAAAGCACTTTGATTAGTCCAATTATACTAATTAGTAGACTGTACAAAGTTTGCATGTGGTGAAAATCACAGATGTAAATTTCTTTGAGGCGTCCAGTCACAAGACTTTAAAATAAGACACTTGAGATGCCGTTGCTTGAGCACCCAAACATCTCCATAAATTCTTTTCATAAACAACTTCAGTATTTGGCCTATTATACAGCTTTTATTATCCATACTAAACCGTTTACCTGTAGTGAGTGGAGGACAGGGAGAGCTATCCGAGACCGAAAAGCTGAGGTAAATTTACATTATGGCTTAAAATAAAAAGTTAAAATCAACTAATAAATAAATTAAACTTATTTACACTGTAGTCCAGACTTTTCAAATTTAATGGAATATTAAGAAACACAAGTGTAGACAAAGCTACACTGGAGCTCACTATAATGCTAATTCCGAGACATATCAGGAGCTGACTAAGAATGAGGCCGTTTATACAATGAAGCTGAATTAAAAATTGGATCCATTTGCCCAATCTTATTATATTAGAATTTGTGTTACTATTCTTAAGCAAGTTATGGGAATGGTCCAGTCTTTAATATCCAGACCGTCAGAGCAGTCTTTAAACACCACAAATAGCTGCTAATATTGTGTTCTTAAAGACCAGTCACCTGTAAAGCATGATTTGACTGAATGTTACGCTTCAGTGAGATCATCGTTAAAGTAGAGATGGACGCACTGCAGGAACTCGTCGTCATTCATCCGCAGTTGATAGAAATCCTCGTCATCATCTTTTATTCCATTCTCCTCCAGAGTTTTATCCATGTTAAGGTTGTGGCAGTCGTATTTCCAAGTGTAGCTGGCTGCGTGGCTGTTGTGTACCAAGTAGCGCTTCAGGATCTCAGTAATTGTCTCTTCAGCACATACCTGCAAGATTGTAATGTCATATAGTGGTAATGTATTATATAGCAGTTTTTCATGGCATGGCGTAGTACAGTGCTAAGGCGTAGCTTTGCTCCAAAAAGTGGGGGAACCAAATTTTGCATTGTTTCTCCTTTGCAACTGTTAAGTAATTACAATGGCACCTTACTAAATAATGATGATGATAATGATAATAATAATAATAACAATGAAGAAGATGATGATGATGACAATGATGTGCTCATTGCTCGGTAATTGTTTTGAGCCTTGAGCGCTCAAATAAAGGCCTTCCTTCGAGAAAATAATAATGGGCATTGTTTCTTCTGGGTATGAAAAGTGGGGTGTGGCACCCTACAGTCCAAAAATTGGAGGCACACTGGCACAAGTACTCCTTTTACCCTCCCAAAATTATGCATATGGTACAGCCTGATGTAACATGAAACAGTGCAATTCACTGCATATAATGTAGTTCAATATAAAGAGATCTGGTCCTTCTACAATCTAGATCGATAAAGAAGATATGCAGCAGTCCACAATATCTTTATTTATCTATGAAGAGCTTCATATGTAGATCTATGAAGAGACACAGAATGGTCGTACCACAGAACCTCCATCTCATTGATGTAAGATCACTTAATCAATTACTGCACAGATGCAATCAGACACTATCTGAACCATACATACACCTTTCATAATCTCTGATTTGCAGGTCTTTCATTTAAAACTGAAAACACTCGTCTTCCACAGTTTCCACAAATCCTATATACTGTAACTTTAATGTACCAGATATTGCAATAAAAACAGAAGTGCATATAGTGGAAGACCTCTTGCCAGCAAACACACCAGTTAGAAAGGGCGATGCTAGGCAAACCTCAACAACTGTCTCCTGTGATGTTAAAGTGTTGATAATTTTGATGTGACGCGTCTTCTGTGACAAGACTCCCATGCAGTACACGTCATCTTTCCACCATGGACGACCAAAATCATTCGCCCAGTCACTGCTTGGATAAGGCGGAGGAATGTGGATGAATCGTCCATGAGGAGTGTATGGTATGAGGCAATTTGTCTGAGGGTCCACATACATGCGAATCTGTTGTAAACCATACAACATTTTTTTAATTTTTAAGTAGCTATATATATATTATATAAATAAAATATATATAAATGCTGCATCTTTGCGAGGTCCTGAAAGGCACTATATAAATAAACAAATGGTAAAGGTAACTGCAAATTTATATAGCACCACTTCAAGCGAGACTCATCAGAGACGCTGCAGATATATGCATATTAGGATCATGCTACAATCAGAGTTTGTAAAATAGAGACTTAAGGTTCCTAAATATTATCTACAAGTGCAATTACCAATCTCATACCAAATTACATAATTTTTATATAAAAGGAACAAAATTGCTGTTAGCAAATGAAGCATAGTACCCAACTGTCAACCCTGGATTCCCAGGTTCAAATACCGATCATGACATAAAGATATCTTGTGATTTCTATTCCTTTAGTAAACCCATCTGTTAAACTAGTACAGATGAGTATAGATGGTTACTGGTAAGGATGAGCACAGGCCACCTGCCTCCATATGTTGAGGCAAAGAAAATTAGGTTGCTAACACTAGATTAACTGAAGGGAATAAGTATTCTTATTGTTTTAGATAAGGTACATGTTAGGATCTATGTATGTATAATTGTATATGTCTAAGGTTTTGTAAATCTCAGTCCACTGAAACAAACTGGATCAGACCCAAAGTTTTTACAGAAAAACAAAAGAAAATAAGAGAAAAACTCACGTCTTTTGTTTTAGCATTAAACCAGTGTGAAATGTCTTTGCCTGCTGACTGAATAATTGGTTTTAGTAAAATGTCTCCTGTCATATACAGAAATGAAAATCAATGTTACTAAACTGTAAATTTGTCACTTTTTTTATTGCTAATGATATTTAATTGCAGTATTTAATGTGCTCTACTTGCTAGAAGACTTACTACACTCCAGTTCGCACCCAGTATGTATATGTTTTTCAGTATGAATTGTAATGTGAAGCTGTGTGTGTATGTGTGTGTGGTGCATGTGCATGAATGTGTGTGTGTCTGTGTCTTTCCTTTTCACACAAAGTTCCAATGCTATAAACATGTTCTGGTTTTGTGAAATCAATAAAATGAGTGCCAAAAATGCTAAAATAGCTAAATATATCCAGATAATCTTACAATTTAGGTCAGTTGCATTTGTGTCATAGAAAAGCTCAATCACAGCCATCCATTTATATGTGCATGTAGGGGGAGGGGTTAACCCAAATGCATATGCTTGTGTACGGGTGGGGGTTTGCATAAAATGTACATCTGCATAGGAAATGGGGACGGTGAAACCTTGATAATAATTTGTCTGTTGTTGGCCTTGTTCAAATGAGCCACTGAATAGGCTGAATAGCTATCAGACATGTACTACCGGGTGAAGTATAAGGACTGTGGAAGAGGTGTAACTTGTGTGCCAAGTTACCTCTGACTGCTATTAACTTAAATTAACTGCTAAACACGTTAACATCATTAGCATCGATTAAATATATATATATATATATATACAGTTCTATAGGACTCGAGTGGTGCGTCAAGCGTACGTACGCAGGTGGAGGAGTAAAAAAATACACTTGCGTACACGGATGGGGGAGGGGCCAATTTTTCAAGATTTCTGCGTACATACATACTTATTTACTTACCAAATGGTTGGACCTATAGGTTGTACGTTCACTGTGCTCTGCAGCTGTTTAACTGACTTGCACTCCGTGTAGGCTATTGTCATGCTACTCTACACTGCACGGTCTGCTTGCAAGTTATGTTTGCGTCATTTTGCCAAAAAAACGTTAAGACACTTGTGGTCAGATTATAATACTAGATTGTTTATAGTATAAGAAAATAACCTTTGTGTCTTTCACATAGCTGCGTAAGATTATAAACTTTGCCAAGAAACGAAACCCAAATATCGTCAGACGTGTTGTGAATGGCTACTTCGTTTGAAGTAAAGTATTTCGGTCTGGCCGTCATCCCCATTTAATAAAATCTTATAGAAACCCAGAATGAATCCACAACACGAGCGATGGCGGCGTTGCTAACATCAACAGAAACCAAGTCACGTGGATACTTTTCATGGCGCCAGCGCGCAATATGGGCGCGTTTCACTAGCAAACGGAGGAAAGCGAGTAAAGTAACAATCCTAAAATATTACGTCGATGGTCGATTCATGATCCGTAAGTTTTGAAACGTTCCCACTTTATATACATAGAGAAAATTACAAATAGAGGTACTCTGCTTTAATAGTAGCTATTCGTTTATATTTATATGGAAAAGCAAGTGCTTGAGAGAGAGTTCTCCTTGATGGTTCTGGAGCGCTACGGATGAGTTTGACTTTTTCGTACAGTTGCGCTTTACATATTCTCATTTATGTTATGTTATGATATTTGACAATACGCCAAATCAGAAAACAAGAGCATTCAGATTCGTAAATGAAACCAAATTTAGCACTAGTGAAGTAGTGATATATTAAACCTTATTCTGTAGCAGTAGGCCTAGCCGCTTAGTCCATCAACGTGATCTGATCCACAGTATACCCCGCAGCCGATCGAGTCGATCGATCGAGTCGATCGTAAACTCGGCCAAGACGAGTCGATCGAAAAATCGTCGACTCGATCGACTCGCCGATCGAGTCGATCGTAAACTCGGCCAAGTCGAGTCGATCGTTCTTTCCTCGACTTGACTCGACTCTGAAATATTTTACTTACTATTTTTTCACAAAATGACAGACCTTATGATATAATGACGTAATTCTGTGTAAACAAACAACTACCGTATGAACCCAATATGAAGTTCAGTGCAAATAATGAACCTCTAGGCGCTTTCTTATTGGTGGAAGTTATAGAGGTACTTTTTTCACGGTTTTACGGTGAAAATTGGAGCGATTAAGATGTGTTAAGAATGCCGTAGTTTCAGGAAATTTTAGCTCTGTAGCCAGTAACGATGATCTCAAAAACGTTCGAAAGTCTGTACGTTAGAACAGGACCGAATGCGTCGACTTCTCATTCGGATGTGTGACAACATTTTGGTCCACTCTACACTGCAGTGAGTAGGCTATTAATAGGAGCCGCAGCTAGCTCCCACAATTAATATATTTGCCCTAGTCGCTCTATCTTTTTAAAAACGAAAAATGCCCACATGGTTGCCTTCCGGATTGGAAATGCCTTAAAATGAAATACAATCAGTGTCTTGTGGATTCGTGGAAAAATAGGCTACTTGCAATTTGGAGTATAGGCCTATTTATGTATGTCTATAATCTGGAGCATATGCTGAACTGTGACGGAACCCTCCAAGAGGTTACAAGTCTGCAATTTTGGCCAAGAGACTATAGTCCAAGTCGACGAAGTCGATCGAGTCGATCGTCGTCCGAGCCAAGTCGATCGAGTCGTCGAAGGTCGGCGAGTCGACGAAGTCGATCGAGTCGATCGTCGGCGGAACCAAGTCGATCGTATACACTCGACTCGATCGACTGCGGGGTATATTAAATCCACAGAATTACCGGCGACCCGGCGATCTACTTCCTTTGATGAATTTGTTTCTTATTTATTCACGAGATATATTTTCTACGATTTAAGATTTACGGGTACAGAAGACAACTTGCGAATTCTCGAGATGTTGTCCTACACTCCAAAGGACGTTCAGGTAATTTAATGTAGTGACACATTTATTTCTTTAGGGCCTACAGTAAATGTAGGTCTACTCCCTACACGTGTTTCGTTAGCAAACTGTACGGCCTCGATCCTGCTTATTTTTTAATGAAGTGATCGGGTTGAGAAAGCATTCACGAAGGATTCCAGGAAAACTAACAAAACTGGAGCCAAATTAAAACCTAGCTGATAATAACATCAACCATGTTGATCGACTATTCTGTTTGACATCCATCTCCTATGGATTAAGTTTTGACTAAGCGCCTTTCATTAGTTTAGGTATTCCCGTGACATATCTTTATGGGTGCAGCAGAAAATTAAGTAATTAGGCGTCTATATCAATACTCTTGATCCCTTCAGGGCCTTTCTCGTGGCCTTCTCCTATTGTTAATGTAATTAGCAACTATGTAGCTGTAACTGTAAAACGATTGGCTGCAAAAAGAAATGATTGATTGACTGATTGACTGAGCTTCTAAACAAAATAAAAGCGCTACAAAACAATTAAGACTCGATCGAAGGCAGCAGCGGACTAAGGCAAGACATCCGGTCGTCCATGTGCATCAAGCGTTTAGGAATCGAAGGTCATTACTAGAGATAGATAGGAACGGTTTCTGGTCAAAATGGACAAGAGCAAATTAACCGATCTCGCCAACCGGTTGGCGAAGGGTGGAAAAGGAGCCGGAGTTGGTCTCGGATTCTTGGCAGCTGCCGGTGGATTGGCTTATGGCCTTTACCAGTCGATGTACACAGGTTAATACAAAGTGCATGTTCTGCTGAACTAGACCGCCGCCGCTGCTGGCCTCGGGTGTCATCATGCTTGCTATGGCCGTCCTCTAGGCTAAAGTTATTCCCATTTTAAAGCGTTTTGGTACTTAGTTACTACGACTTTAGACAACTGCGTTATTGTAACATTGGTACGTTGTAAGGTGTGTTCGTTATCTATCTGCCCTAATGGGTGTCGTCATGCTTGCAGCATGGTCATCTTATTCTTTGCTGGTCGGATGAGTTTTAATTCCTCTACCGACTCTGTAACTTTAGTTTCAGTGTTATCACACAGGCCTGACATTTATTAATTCAAATCTTTTGGATAAGTGCGGCTAATGGTGCAGTTACTGGGATTAATTATGTATTATATTTTAATTCGTCTTGGTTTGCTGTAAGTGTTATTGTGACTGATACAACCATCGACCATGCAGCAGGCATGACTTACTGTTACTCTGTTAATGCTTCTAATATTCTGAAATTTGGTTTGGATTGTAGTTGATGGAGGTCACAGAGCGATCATTTTCAGTAGAATTGGAGGAATCCAGCCTGACATCTATAGAGAAGGATTGCATTTAAGGTGAAATACTAAGTAACAAAGGTTTCAGCCTGAATCCTTGAAAACCGAATCCCCGAAACGAATATCGGCCGGATCCCCAAATTGATTTTTTAAGTCCGATCCGAATGACTATAATTAACAAATTAACATGTGAATAGGCAGTATATCGATGTGCATCAAGGTCACGCTAGGTCTATGTCATGTTCACAATTTAACTCTGAATAGCTTTTCGGGAGTTCAGCTGCTTTGTAGAAAACTGTTTGCGGTAATCGGCAATCAGCGTTTTTTGCGGTTTCGGGGATTCGGATTGACCTCTTATTACCACTAGTTGTCTTATTGTAGCTATTGGGATTGTGTTATTGTAGCCAATGAAAGGTGTCTGATTGTGGCCAGTGAATTGTTATATAAATTACTAGATATATTATTTCATAGTGTCTTAAGCAGTCTATAGTGAGGCATGCATCACCATACTGGTGTTCCCATGATAATACTATGGTGTGTTATATTGCAGAACACTGGTTGTTGTAAGTTGTATATGTATTCTTAATGGCAGAAATAGGCAGTATATTATTTTAGTGAATGTAAGGTAGTATGAAAGAAAGCTTAATTTGGCATTGATATGCTGTAAAAGTGAAACTATTGAAAAGTGCATTTGCTTTTTGAAACAAAAGCTATACTGCCCTCTTATGCTTTTTGTCTCAGTAAAATTTGTGTGTGTACATGCACCTGAACACTTATATAGTGCATTTTAAGAACCCAATGAATGTGCTGGAAATGTGATGTGTCACAAAGTATGGTAATCATTGGGAGTCAAGTTCCTGTGGTATGAAGATTGATTCTCACTTCCATGAATCACTAGGGGTGGGTTCATTAAAAGTAGAAAATTCTTTGGTTTCATTGCAGAGGACTTTGTCCTAATGCACCTATGTCACCTGTGGACGTATTTAAACAAATCCAATAAGTCATACAGTGACCAACCTGAAAGAGGAAATCTTTTGTTCTAGTATTGATTATTGATTAACTTACATATCATATCACCAACACATCAAAGCAACATACTGTTCATGACAAGGACAATCAATTAATAATTGGACACAACATTGATGCAGGTCAATGATATTCACCATATATAGGAACAAGGAGAAAAGATATTGACACCAGGAAACTATCCTGCCTCCCTTAAGCATGTTTTATTGTGTTTGTTTAAATAACTATTGATTTCTGGTGTATTATGGGTGTTGCCAAAAGGGTGACCACGTGTTTCAGTAAGGTGTCATCCTTAGTTCTTCTGGTTTTTTTGCATTTTTTAAAACCATGTGGAAATTGGATGTCCTAGTGATTGAACTTTGTGGTATGTTGCAGTGGTTGATGCTCAAGTTGCTTTTAAGTGATGCATAAGAGTGAAATTTGTTGAGTTTTGTCCAGTGTTTGTGGGTTGTGTGAAAGAAGAATAACAATTGGTCAACTCTGGAATGGGTATTGGAAATAAAGTAAAAGATTCATCTGCCCTGTGCTGAAGTTTAGCTGTTTTTCTTATGTTCTAGGTTGCCATGGTTTCAGTATCCAATCATCTATGACATCAGGGCACGGCCACGAAAGATTTCTTCACCAACTGGTAGCAAGGGTAAGTGATTTCTGCTAAGATATGGTTCTAAGCATGTGAGGCGCCCTTGTAGCGGTATGGCCGCGTTACCGTGCCATATAAATTGTCGTTATTATTATTATTATTATTATTAAGCAAAGACAAGAAGAATGCATCTAGTTTGAATTGCAAATCTTGCTGAAAATTGTAGGAGTGTTTGATGATAAACAAATCCAGTGCTTGAGAAATCTGTTATTATTGAAAAGAGATAAAATAGGTGTAATTGCTTCTTTCAAAAATTTTCGCTCCTGAGGATCGATTCTAATAAATGAGACCAAAAGTTTACACTGCATTAATTTAGATTTAATAGATTTTTATTGTGGAAAAAGTGTTTGAATGCCATTATTCACCTCTTGTGTTGCGTTCGTTATCGTACAACCTTGCCCTTTTGTTGAGATGTCTTGATGGAAAGGTAGATTATGTAAAGGTGTAAATCAATTCTTTTAGATTTGCAGATGGTAAACATATCCCTTCGTGTTTTGTCTCGACCTGATTCCGCTCAGTTGCCGGCCATTTATCGTCAACTAGGAGTCGACTACGATGAGCGAGTGCTGCCATCTATTTGTAATGAGGTAAATAATTATGGTAATTCCTTAGCATATAGTACTTCCTGTGCAGGTCTGCTTCTCCTGCATGTGTCTATTGGCGAGTTAATCTGTTGCAAGCGCTTTTTACCCCGGTGTAAGCCCACTGCGGAACCCTCCTCCTTTATCCTGGCTTGGGATATTGTATTGTGTATTCGCTTATTCAATAGAAAATTTGCTGTCATAATGCAGCAATTAACAATTGATCGAGATTTTAACTGTTATGGGAATAGACTTCTTAAGATAGTATGAGGAGTTAATATTTATTTATCCTAAATTTAATTTATCTTAAATACGCCTAAGTTAGACTATTTGTTAATTCATATTTGAATTTAAGGTGCTGTTGTTTGTCATATCAATTTTATAATGCTGTGAAATGTGTAAGTTTAATTTCTTAATTATTGTAAGTTATACTTTTCCTTTATTAGACAGTTTTGGGGCTTTAGCATCAGATTCTGCAGTTTGGTGAAATATGTGCAAACTGTTGAGCTTTGACCACTTTCTATAACTGCCTTTTAATTATTACCATTTAGAAAGCGAGGTTTTGTTCTACCATTAGGTTCTGAAGAGCGTTGTGGCCAAGTTCAATGCTTCTCAGCTGATCACACAGCGTCAGCAAGTAAGTCTCTTGGTCCGCAAGGAGCTGATTGATCGTGCCCGTGACTTCAACATCATTCTCGACGATGTTGCCATCACAGAGTTGACATTCGGCAAGGAATACACAGCTGCGGTTGAAGCAAAGCAGGTTTGACTTCTCCATCTGTTGCAATACTGTTTCTAGAGTTTGTCAGGTAAATGACAGTATGGTTTATCTTAAAGAATTCATTTTAACTTGTAGGCCCTTGTACTTGTTTGTAAAGCAATCTGTATCATGAACCATTAGAAGTCTACTTGCATGTAAAATATGAATATGTAGGTTTAGAATTCATTCATTCATTCATTCCTAGCAATTTATATAGCGCCTCTTCAAGAAGCTACTCAGAAGCACTCCCGGCCCATGTAAAAGAAAAAAGACTTGATGACTTGTAGAATCCTGCCAGATGGCTCACAAGTAATGAGCGGAGCTTAAGCGGGAGGTCATTCCAGATGGAAGGTCCCACAACCAAACAAGCACGGCGCTGTTTAATATTTCTAAGAATATCAGTTTATCAAAATTTTCTAAGAATATCAGTTTATCAGAATTTTATAACACTTTAGCTACTGTAAAAAGTTAAGCAAATGTAAAACCTAAAAATCTAAATTCAGACTAGTTCACATGCAGGTGACCATGTCATTACTCAAAAGGCAAATTAAGGAGTCTCTGATGAGAAAGTATTGTGTGTGGTAGAAGCCAATGGTTAATAAATTTATGGAATTTGGTCAAATGCAGAATACCAAAGCATTTGGTAAGTTTCTAGATTTCTTTCACGAGCAGTTGCACCATATGACAAGTTAATACTGTTATCTTGTTGTTGTTGTTGTTGAATAACAGATTGCACAGCAAGAGGCTCAAAGAGCGCAGTATATTGTTGAGAAAGCAAAGCAGGAACGACAACAAAAGGTTGTACAGGCTGAGGGAGAAGCCCAGTCTGCAAAGATGGTATGTTTCGAAACTATTCCTCGAGTAAAGTTAGACAGTTTGCTACCATTGTTTTCAAGTTCTATTGTTTAACCTTTAGTATATAGTTAATTTTGGTGGAAATTAAGGCCTGTTGTTCACGTAACTACAGGCTAACTCGCTATCGTCATATGAATCACTAGACAATGCTCACTGTTTACTTTGGCCTTTTTATGAGTCTATGCTAGCCAACGACATCAGTGCATCAGATTTATATTAACTGACCATGTATGTGTAAGAAGTGTATTAATACTTTAACGACTAGCATGTACTAAAAGTGACTGGGAAACCAATGCCGCTCATCATTAAAGTGTTAAATTTATACACTTAAATGTTCATGTGGATGTTTATGCCATTTGCTGTCAGCATTCTGAGTGCATGCTATATACATGAATATTTATATTTGCTTCCTTCAGATTGGAGAGGCCATTTCTAAGAATCCAGGCTATCTTAAGCTGAAAAAGATTCGAGCAGCACAGAACATTGCAAGAACGGTAAGATTTGTGCTTAATTTCTTTAGCATGATTGTGTCCCTTCAGTATGTATCAGCTGATTTAATAAGGCAGTTAATACAATTATGCAGTAGCGAAAAACTGATGAGAATGAACACTGAGCTGTGCTGCATTTCAGAATATTTATGTAATGACTTAATGACTACTACTAAGGAAGTACTGAGACATCAGTAGATGTTGAACAGATCTAACAAGGTGTTGCTTACTATGGGCAGAAAGTATAAGTTGTTCCTAGCAGAACAGGCAAAATATTGAGACAAAATGTTTCACAACACAAGTAATCAATGTGCAGGTTTGAGAATATGATACCCTAATGTAGTGATGGCCAACTGATGTGACAAATTCAGTAACATTACTGTATATTGCTTCATATGTTCTGAAAGCTACAAATAGATTTAAAACTCGTGCTTTCTAAAGAAAATGAAATGTCTTGCTTTTTCCACTGTAAGGAATGTAGATGCTCCGTGATTTCATGGCATTGACATATATTCACGTTTTCCGTTGTTTAGATTGCCTCTTCCAAGAACCGTGTATACATCCACACTGGAACACTAATGTTGAATGTGAATGACAAAGATTTCGATGAGAACCTCGAGTCTCAGCTGGTTCGTGGAAAGAAAAAGTAGTACCTGCAGAGCAGCGGTCTTGTCCGGATGTCAAGTTGCAAAGTTCGGAATTAAGTTCAAGATGTTGGTCAGCAGTCCTACTTCAGTGGTTAACTTCGACAAACGTCCGGAGTTTAACAAACATTAGCTTTTAATGGAAATGGTAGACAGAAACTTCTTTTGTTACGTCTAAAACTTAAATAAAAACCGCTATGTATGTGAGCTCTATATTCTTTTGATTTACTTTTATCATCTCTACTTTGGTGTAAGTACATCAAAATTTGTATATGATATGCTATTCTCTGGATAAATCATGTTTATATTAATAAAAATGCAAAACCCACACGTGCAACAATGTATCTTTTGTGTAAAAATAGAGTAAAACACAGAATCGAACAGCAAGGGTGGTTATGGGTAACGAGTGCCCAATCTGCTCTACTAGCAATCAAATGCTTTGTCCTTAGAATGGTCCCTAACTGGGTCATTCAAGCCTAATTAAAAAAGTCGATGGTCAGATGTTACATGCAATTAGCGACATTATCAGAAACAAGTTTCATCGCAAAAACACGATGAATTGGGTATGACAAACCATTGCTTATTACAAAATGAAAGATTGGCCATTTCTCATATCCATGCATGTGAACGTTAAATTATTCTCGTAAGATGAAATTATCGGTTATTATGGAAATGATTTTCAGTCCTGCGACTACAACTCTATGCAAAATCCAGACGAGATGAAACGCTAACGGATATGCAAAAGCCGCAATCTGCAGAAATGTTTAGACTTCACACTTTATAAAATTATATGCCTACTATAGTTTGACACTTAGTCTTCAAAGGAATGTAACCACTTAAATGATGAATTAGCATACATGTTTATATTTGGATAATTAATTGTAAGAAACTCGCTAGTCACGTGATGGAGCACGAGATAGTGGATATTCGCCTCTGAGTAGGTTCCTTGAAGGGGCGCTATATAAATGCTCGGAATGAATGAATATTACCATTGTCATGATAATGCATATGCATAGGAAGTAAACTTCAAACGGCATAACATTAAAGCTTTCTTACAGTTTTTGGATCGGGCACAATTACTGAACAGATGGATGAACCACATTTTGTCTGCTGGCCAACTCCTTGGTTATAATGACAAGCATATAATTTCATATGTACTTTACTTTTGCATGGAATTTAGAGGAATTACGGCCTAGCATGTAATGTAAAATTTATTCTGTTGTTTATTTTATTTATCCGTGCAGACAGTTTTAAGTGGAATTACATTAACTAACATTAATTCCCGTTAGCAACCGAAAGTAATCATAGCACATGTATGAGTAAGCATCACTTGCTGCTGGGAAATTGTGCATCTAACGCATTTCTGGTTGACAGGCTGTGCTTACTGTTGCCTAACAGTCAATACAAAATCTGGTTAAGATTAAATGTTTATACTCTGGTACCTTGTCTTTCATCTAAACCGATTTGTACTGCAAGTCACTGCATAAACTGTCACATGCAGAAATATTACAGTAGTATAACCACAGGTACTACCAAATGCTTGATATAGTTTATAAATGTATGGTGTTCTAAATGACACACAAAAATGTTACAATATAAAAAGCACAATTATTTAAATGCAATATAGTACAAGGCACTGAAAATAATATGATATACATGTATTTAAATACAGTGATATATAATTTGAAGATGTGTGTGGAAGTTCCCTTGTACTAAAGAGTACTACCCTGATCACATGTACAATTAAATAGTGGAATCTTGGATGCTAATTTCAGTCAGTGTTTCTGACCTGCACTGAACTTGCAAAATAAAGCCACAAATGCCATAAAATAATTTACAGTATAAAAGTTAAACCCAGCGAATATCATCTATCAGCATTGTTCTGGCATTCAGTATTTTAAGAGAACTTCCACCATTGTCATATAGCAGCAGATCAACAATTGTGTAACAGTTCTTCCAGCTGAATGCTTCTCCCTTGTTTAGTGAATCAGTGCCGTACAAGTGCAGCATTGCCTTAACCCTTTAATGACCAGCATGTACTAAAATGTATGGGAAACAATGCAGCTTGTCGTTAAAGGGTCAATACAGCGATCTGAAAAGATTGATTCAAAGAAGAATCACTGCAGCATATTTCAAGCAAACAACACGAAACTTAGATCGAAATCAAGTTCTAAGGCAAGAGATCTCTTGCCTTAAAACTTGATTTTCATCAGAAACTGTTACATATCCTGTAAAAATTCTGCAATGCAAACCTGTAAACAAAGGCTGATGACAATCAACTTTCCAATCAGCAAAGAATAATTTAAACAATTAAATTCAGAGGTCAATTGCTCAAGTCTTCTCCAGAAACCTACCCTGAGAATGATTCAGCACATACATGTATAAAAGCATAACTCACAACATAAAGCAGAATGCTGCAGTCTTTTAAGGCAATTGCATAATAACATTTTGCTGAAGCACAGCAATAAGTAAAAGCACTTTAGTAAAAGCTGCAACAACCAACACTCACGGCAATATACAAAGATTTGTGAGGATTTATGTTAAAACCCACAAGACAAGCACAACACAAATAAATAGGAAACTCAAGACCACTTCTTGCTTCACTGGTAAAAACATACAACTCTCCAGAGAAGTTTATGGTAATTGCTCGAAAATGTAACTTTCTGTTGTACCAATTTCGAAAATGTCATCAAAAGTTTGGCAGATGTAGAACACAGAACCTGTATTATGCCAATATGACTACTGCACCTAAACAATAAAACATGGTGATGGCACATTTTTACGAAGGCTGTTAAAACAGAGTTGACAAAGCATAAATGCTCTGCAATACCATACAGTACAAAGATCAGTATTTAGCGATTGGA
The DNA here is from genome assembly GCA_020284085.1 of Aporrectodea caliginosa. Taxonomy (NCBI): domain Eukaryota; kingdom Metazoa; phylum Annelida; class Clitellata; order Crassiclitellata; family Lumbricidae; genus Aporrectodea; species Aporrectodea caliginosa. The sequence continues at coordinate 118,417 of JACEVL010000911.1, read as the reverse complement.
CTAGATTGCTTTTACAGGTCATAGACTTCTGTGTATTTAATTTTATTTGGATTTGTTAACCTTGTATTCTTATCAAGCTCCCCTTGTTTAAGCAACCACTGTCGCACATTTGCAGGGACAACAAGTGGTGGTACACTGTCATTGTGAATCTCTCTGTCATCCAGATAAACCTCTGGTGTTCTTGCTCGAACTGATCGTCCGTTAGCAGCTTCTACTTTTTTGCCAGCTTCTTGTCTTTTATCGCGTCTTTCTCTTGGACGCCTGTGGTGATGTTTCAGTCTGGCATCTGGGTTTTCCTGTTCCTTAGATCCCATTTGCCATTGTCGTCGATTCGCATGACTGGAAATCGTTGATAATGTTTCGTCTGATTTAGATTTGTACATTTTGCCCGGCGGTGGCGTTTCTGGAACGCCCTTCCCTCGGTGGTGATTCATCAGGCCATCTCCACGGCAGTAGGGTTGTCCATTCGTTTGGCCCTGGCACCATTCGCAATAGCAGACATGCATAGCGAGTCGATGGTCAAACTGCTGCAAGGGCTGAGCGCTGGCCAAACCCTTCTGCATGTTGAACTGTTTCCTAACTCTTTGCTCCAGCGATGTCACCTCGTCAAAGTGGAAGTTCCGGTCTTGGCACCGGCGCTCCACATCTACGGCGGTGGCCTGCTGCAGCAGGCGCCGGTTGGCGGCCTCTATCTGGTCAGAAATTATCATGCCTACAAGGCCAGGGTTGGCAGGTCTGTCCTTGTTCAGCTGATCCATCGGATGTGGACACGAACAAATCGGGCCATAACCAGACGGTCCCTATACACAAATAAAAAAGAACTACATACTGATATGTACCAGGCAATTCATTCAGCCATACATATAATACATATAGAAACTACTGAACATTTCCTCTCCACGAACTAGATATGGAACTCAGAATTCTCTTAATTAAAGAGTTCAAGCCATACTTTTCCATCTTAATTATGTCAAGTTTTCAACCACTTTTAACAGCTTGTTAATTTCCTGTGATTTTTATTACTTTTGCCCAAACTAGTTTGGATATAAACTCAATGGCATGGCCACCGAAAATCAAATTGGTATAAGGTCATATTGTCTCCTACTGGCTCTCCCTCGTCTGAGAGAGAATTTCAAAACATACTACATGTAAGTCCACACAAATATACACAAAATGGCATATACTGAATGTAAAGCAGAAAGTATTCCATGTTTATTAACCTGTCGAATGTTGCCAGCGAGATCCATGTAACACTGGATGCCTGCACGTGATGTGTCATAGTTGTTGACTGGACAGGGACCAGATGGCGCTAAAGGCCAGTGTGATGGCACCTGCATCTTCTGTGCCTGGTGCTTCTGGAAACCCTGCATTAGCTCCTCCGGGGAGGGTAGCTGAGATGTCATCTTTTGAGGAATAGCACCAGCTGGAAGTACAGCAGGCGCAGCATCAATGCTTCCAGAATCCGCAGAACGATCTTTCTCCTAAAAAGGCACATGAAAAGTAAAGCTATGTAGTGTAAATGGAAATTTATAAAGTGCAATGTGAAAACACTAGCCCCTGCCATCCAAGTCTTGAATCTCTATCTGTCATGTCAAAATGACATGATAGAGATGTCAAGCTAAGAACAATTCATCAGCAGAGATTTTTAGGTTGTTGGACTGCTGCTTATTTGCACATTAGTTAAAAGACCACTCTATGAAACACAATTGTTGTTGATAGTACTGTTAGGAACCATTTCACATTACCGAGCCTGAAAGCATAAAAGAAACAAGATGGAGCACTGACCTTTGTCTTTTTCTTCTTTTTGAAGAAGAATCCACGCTTTTTCTTCTTCCCTTCTTCATCTGCGACCACCTGTGGCACTTCAGAGACAACTGGCATCACAGGTGGATGACTAGGCTTCACTCCACCATTGTCCTGCTGCATCCAGTTCATCTCTGGTGGTGGCTGCTTATACTGCAAAATAAATTAATATCCGGTAAACAACCATTGTTTTATTTTAATTCTCAGTTGACACAAGGAGAGTATTCATAAAATCCAGAATGGAATGGTTCAAACACATGGCTGCCTCTTGGGACTAGCTTAAGGGCCTCATCCCTCTCCTTATTATAGCATAGTAATTAATGTAGCTACTGAATTCAGCTTCATAATGATGTTCCACTGTATGGCCCAATATATAACAAGCAGAACAATTTTGGCAGATTACATGTCTATGCAGAAGCACAGGTAGTAGTCGTCCAGTTTAAAAACTGATGAACTAAGAAATCACATGCTTACCTTGGTCAGGGAGGTTAGCAGCTGAACAATCTCGGTAAGTTCTTTCCGCTGAGCAACATCTAACGCTGTCTCACCTTGCTAACATGAAACAAAAACACTGTCAAGTTAACCACCTGTAAGGATGGTGCAAATCACGATTAATTACATCTGCTAGTCCAAAGTTTGATTTAATTAGCTGTCCGTTATATTTATTAAAGAATATTTATGAATAAATAATACCATATGCTAACATTAAGTTTTATTTGCTTTTTGCATTAGGGCATTTGAATTAGAAGTTAATTCCAATTATTTTAATAATTCCTCTTTGTAGAATTATTTCAATTAATTGCACATAAAATTGAATTGTTCACTATGCTTAAATCCAGTTTTGTTTGACTGCATATGTGAATAGATTCAAGGCCTTGTAATTTTCAAATTCAAGGAATTAATATATGTAATTATTTTAGTTTTATAATCAATTGGTAACATTAAACAATATTTGTATTTTTGATTCTAACCCGGTTTTGTATCATTGTCATTATGCCGGCTTCAACCAGCAACTTCGTAATCTTGCGACGTTTCAGAGCTGCAGCAATATGGAGCGCAGTATCTGCATTCTGTAAAAGAAATAAAATCATGTACTCCACATCTGCAAAACACAAATGTGGAGGAAAGATGCTTTTTTTGTAGGTGCTATATAAAAACAATGAGGAAGAATGGGCCACAATCATTCCCAAGTTGAAATCCAAAAGATAGACAGGTAATATGCGAGTGTGATAAGAAGGTTAAAATCAAGGGTCAGGCTAAGAAAAGAATCACTCAAGATATGTTTATCAGAAGACCCTATTCAACAGCTGTAAAATATACCATAAGTAAACAATGCAAGTATATTCTAGTATGTATTCACTTTCAATTTGTTATGATTATCAAAAAAGACATTGTTATCTCATTTGCCACCCTGATCTTCCAATCAAATGTGTCCAGACCACAGGCTCACCTTTTAAACAAGTTCACAAGAGATATTTGTGTAACAACAATTTTGAAATATCTTTTTTTTGTAGGGATCTGAAACCTCGACTTCTGGGTTTACAATCAAGCAAGCTGACTGCTGCACTTTCCTATGCAACTCCTCTTAAGTCCAAGCAACTGCCTCATTCAAACCTTGTTTTGGTCATTGATGTTACACCTGGCACTGATCAGAATGCGTGCTATTCCCGCATGGCCATATCGGGCAGCTGTGTGCAAGGCAGTGTCTCCATACTACACACAGACAAAACACATAATGATGTCAATATACAATATCCGACAATTTTCAAATATTTGTGGCCACAAAAAACCAATTACACAGTATCTTTCAGAAAAGAAATATGGGAAATAAGACTTGTCAAAAGATATTGATTTCATACTCCAATGAAGGTACACTGGTTTTCGTGTTTATATAATGATTTTCCACTATTTACCACAATAGTAGTGATAACACTGGTATTCCATGCCAGAGATTAGTAACATCTTAAACTGATTCACAGCATAAATGTCTGAATGAAGGTAAATGTAGCCAGACATGTTTACCGCACCTCATCAAAACCTACTGGGAAGGCTGTCACATAACTGCCATTAGAAATGTACATAGTATCACTTCCAAAAAAACTAATCAGAGGTGTTCTAAGCACTAACTAATAGGATGTTACACATCATTAAGAACAGCAACAGAAAAAAGAAAACATCCGGTTTATCTTGAGTTGAGGATAAGATCTGAAATTTGAGAAAAACACCAACTGACAAAGTATGACTGCACAGCTGGACATTGTTTCAGACAGATGGATCAAGAGACAGTTACTGTCTACTGAAGTACTTAATGAAAATTGAATCATTCACATCTTGGATCAAATGTAATAAGAAAGTTTGTAAAATAAATCAGTTTCTGCTTACATTGTTTTTATTAAGTGGATTACATCCAGCATATAGTAGAATGCGAGCACAGTTGTTGTGTCCATTCTGAGCAGCCATGTGCAGAGCAGAAAACCCAGCCTGAAGACATTGAACAACCAAACATGTTAGGACCAGCTAGATACAATGTCTTATACAACTTTTAGTACTTAATGAAGCTCTCATTCATTAGTAATATATTCCGAAACATTAACACATTCCTGCCAAGAGTGTTAATTTCATTTGTACCCCAATCAACATGAATAATTATGCAAGGCCCTCATTTTACAAGCCGATTGAACATCCTGGACTATACTGACAACAAGGAATGCCAATAAGTCAGTGAATAATAATTATGCATGGCAATTTTTTACAGGTTGCTTACACATCCTGGACAATATTAACAATCTGTTATTAAACTAATCAAGAAAACCAAAGATGCCAAATTACTGCTAATTTGCCTACTAACATGGACCATTGGACAGAATTTCAGCATTTGTACCTGTTTTAGACTTCAGCAGCAAGACTTCAAATGATTATACATGTACGGTTAAGTATTTTACACTTTAACGACAAGAATGCACTAAAAGTGACTGCGAAACCAATGCAGCTCATCATTTAAGTGTTAATAATTTTCTACTTAGTCCATCTCTAGATATAAAAAAATAATCATTCAAAGCTATTCTGTCTGAAGGTATTCCGTAAATGTTCCTTCATATAATTCTAAACTCTCATTCACCTTGTTCAAAAGCTGTACATCCACTCCTCGCACGATTAGGATCTGAAGGGTCTGACTGTAACCATTCCATGCAGCTTCGTGAAGGGCAGTGTTTCCGTTCTGTAAGAACAGAAATGCAAACAATTTTCATTGTGTAAAAACTTTCAGTTAGTAAAAAACTTTCAGTTAGTAAGATCATCTACTCAGCCGCCTCTTTTCGGAATCACGTCTTTTTTGAGTTCTGTTTAACTCTTAAATGACGAGAATTACTTATCACCTAGGTCCCGACAACAAATGATTTTACCTTAAAATGCCTGCTTGTCTGTTTTGGGTTAGAGGCATGTAATAAATGAGTGGTTATCTGGCATATATTTAGCATAAGCTTTCAAATAAATTCACATTATTTGATGATAACTTTTCAGAGTCTCTTATAGGCACTAATATTCTAAGTATTTCAACGTTTACTACAAGAAATATGGATGTTTTATTTTATAACTGTAAGGAAAGGCGCTCACCGCTTCATCTTGACTGTCTATCCAACATCCTTGCTCAGTTAACACCTTGATAACCTCTAAATGACCTTGAGCTGCAGCACGGTGCATAGCCGTGTATCCTAGCTGAATGGAAAGAGACACAACAGATTAAAAAACATCAAAACTTGCAGTACCACTCAACATGCTCAAGTGTTGCTTCCTCTGAACTTTGTTTTTAAAGATGAAGCATAGTTATGATATTGCATCTTAGCCTTCTGTTTTTAGTGAAAGAAACCCCATACATAGCTTCTTACAGGACTATGCATGAAGTCTTACACTACCAACATTACATGGTATTGCTACTTTTACTTGATGCAACTTCGGCTTAATCGGCGATCTCTAACTCACGGTGATATCCATGATCGTTTGTTCACATATCCTAGCAGCTTAACTCTGGAAGAATATAACCTGAACTTATCATGGCTTGGGTTTAGTAAGCTACCAGCTGATACTTTTTGCGATATAGATACCAGTGCGATACAAAATTCAAATTAATAATAATGAATATAAATGATAGAGCAGTTTTTCAGCCAGGCTTTAAATGCAGTATAGGCATTACTATATGCATAAAATTTGCAATAACTAACTACCTTGATTGCATAAAACAGAAGTTAAACACTTAGAGAGAAGACTAGTAATCAAATCTATTATAAGTCAAAACAGTGAAAAATTGTCAAATTATTGCTATTGATTGACGTTTACCTTATCTTTGGCATCTATGTCACTGCCCATAGCAATGAGGCAGAATACAGTCTCTGCAAATCCATTGACCGCAGCATAATGAAGAGCAGTACGACCCTCCTAGCACAGAAAAACAAACAAGAAAACCACTGCATTATTATTAATCTCTTAATTAAAAGTATTACTGTACTTCCACCTTTCTGTGCACCTTCTCTTTCCATGCATTTTCTCATGTTGCAAACACATAGTTTCCATCACATATTATTCACTGAGGTGAATAATTTAACTGATATTGCATAAATTTCTCATCAGTAGTAATGACTAACAAGGATTTCAGTAAAATTTGCAGCAAATTTTCAAATCATCAATAAAAATATTATACTGAATAGCATTGCTCAAAATTTAACTACATCACCTATAGCTGTTTGTAAGATACATATTACTTTAAGCTTTCCCGTCATAAGTTGCAGTGAACTGTTCGTATATTATTGAAAGATAAAAATTATGCATTAATTCTCAATGAAATTCTTTGAGAATGTCAACCATGAGAGTGTTTAAGTGACTCGCATTTTATACTGATCAGACCACATGTTTAAGTAATTGATTTACAGTCAATTTGTTCCATCCTTAATCAACAGGGCTTACTCTGTCAGGATCAAAGGAAGCCCCCAGTGAAACAAGGGCCTTCAGGCGATCTGTCTGGCCCTTGCTTGCTGCCAGACGAAGCTTATCGGAGAGTGAAGCACCCGGAATATATGTGGCTGTACCTGCAGTCGACGTCACTGCACACAAAAAACAATCTAAACTATAACCCAATTTCAGTCACCAGTGCAACAACAATTCTCAACAGATAGTCATTGCTACAAGAAAACAATACAAAAGCAGCAATTCACAATACATGTGTGAAAAGATATTCACTGCTAAGGGAAAACAACTGGGATAGGACAATTCATGGTTTGTCCAGTCAAAATGTAATTTATGGAAAACAATCTGAAACTGCACACATAAGCAGAAATAAAGTGTATCACAATGGCCTCAGCTTCATGCACTGGCAAATGAATCCAGAAGTAATGTTTCAATTGCTGCTGTGACGATGTTACTCAGATCAGCTGCAAATAAGATGCAATTTATTAAAACACTTCTATAGTGCCTTTTAAGCACCTCCCATAGGAGTATCAATGTGCTGAAGTGGTCCATTGACATAGATGCTCCTATCAAGCAATCTAAGCAGATTGTCAAGAGACCCGGGAACAGTATAGGGAGGAAATGCAATCCTGAAAGACACAAGACATTACGATGAGTTTGGTTTGGGCAAAGCTCCAGCAAAACAGGCTTGTGGTCAGGAGTGCAACTGACACATGAACAGCTGAAGTCTTCAGATATATAAGAGTTTCTCCAAAGTGAAAGTCATCACCTTTCCATTTATAGCAAACATCTAGTAATGACCAGCATCTGCTTACAATGGTGGCAGAAATACCAGTTAATGCCGCAGCCAAGCACTACTGTGGCCATCTGGTGATAAACCAGATCAAGAGATAAGCTACTGTAAGCAACTTGTTTCCAATGTTCCTCAAGATGCATAGAGGACCTTTAACCCCAGCTGAAGCTGCTCAAACAGTAAAGAACTTCCTACCATTTGCAGGTTCATCAAGGTCAACTGAAGAGTCTGAACTGTCTGATTTACAGTCAATTTGTTCCATCCTTGTTTCTGGGTTGATCTAAACTTTAACCAAATTGGTGAAGTATGCTCTAAAATTCATACAACATAGGCAACATACAATATCATTTCCTGCACTTTTTTATTATACTTATAATGTACTCCAAATTATTTATCACACTCCAAGTTTATATCAAATCTCTAATAAGATTTATATTATTCTCCTCAATGCATTTGTACAATACACTTCAAGCATATTAGAAATGCAAGGTTCTCAGATAATTCTAAAGAAACATCCACTCATCGTCATCCTGCTTCTAATCAACATGGCTATCCTAGATTGTGAGAGAAAGTAGAGTGCTCTACACTACCAGAAGAGCAAGTCAGATAAACTAACAGAAGATTAAGAAAATGTAGTGTCAGACACAAAGGTTTTCAAACTATGTTCATTGGTGTGAATAATTAACAAAGCAAGAAATAACGCAACATATTTCAAATATTCTCTGTGTGGCACATAAGATCTTTCAGAAAAGTTCTAAAATGTAAATGTAAATCTTCAAAAATTTCTCAGCCCCCACAAAAGCCACGTCACGGAGACCAGCTTACTCACCGGCGCTATATTAAATCAAGTCCGCAACAAACTCCTCTGTTCATTCCGAAGCAGGTCAAAATAAAGAATATGCTGTGCCACACAGTCATGCATATACTTTGGAAGAAAATCACAACTTGTGCCATATTGTCCATAATTTCAATTTATTCAAAACTAGCACATAATTTTCTGGCTCTGCCAATGTCATTGTGGGAACCATTTGCTGCTTATTATAGCTACTTTTTCTTGCAATGTAGGGTAGCCATAGTGTTTATAAGTAGGGCGAATGCGAGTAAGCATTTCTCGAGGATTACCAGTTTTCAAAGGCTTTAAACACGTGAAGAGGCACGCAGTTACATATAAAATCTACATCCCAATGCCACCACAAACAAGAGAGGCTTCAGAACATTGCATTAAGATCACAAAACGAGTAAATCTTTTTAATTGTGAAAAGGAAACCATTCAACATGGCTATCAAAATGTCGTCTCTCAAAAGTCAGCATTGCTAGTCGTTTAATAACTTTTGTAACGTTCCGTCATATTGGTGCATCGGCAAGCCTGACTAATGATGCTCTGCCAGTCAAAGGCAAGAACCTCGGATGCTTAAGTTTCTTAGGTCAATACTACACCGGAGTCAACAAAATGAGTTTGGAAGTGAAGGTAGATGAACTAAAGGCTTAAAATAAGCTGGTCAAACTAGTTCATATTTCACGTAATATAAACTTAATAACTGCATAACATGCATGAGTAATTTACACTAAAATTTATTTAAATTAGTTAGTTTGTCAAAACTCTCACCATTGATAAATTGGCTTTCTCGGCATTTCCGGTTCATTTGCCACAGGTTTGTGAATTTATTTAGCGCGTTAATATGTGCAAGAGACGATGTGCCATTAAAACCAACAAAATTAATCTTACAGGTTGCTTGAGGATCGCTATTATTCCGACATTATTCTGTACTCAGAGCATGGATATTTCGTCGACAGCTTCATTTCATTCACAGACACTCAGTTAAGGCAAGCGAGGTTAAGTGAGAGCTTGGTTAGAATCGCCACTAGTCTACTCTAGGCCAGAGCCTGGTCTAGGCCAGGGCCATGTCTAGGCCCCTACTTATTGAAATAATTATGATCTTTGGTTATAATCGGTATCGAAAAACGTGTAGCCTACATTCACATTAAAATACACCCTTTGTTGGGCTCGGAGAAATTACAATGGCAACCAAAGATACAGTTTTAAAAATGACAGCGCAAGAATTTATCTAACATGGAAAGACCGTTACAATAAAACTTTAACTGTAAAGTGCTGCTTGGAGCCTTGGACTATGAAACTGGTTAACTACTTTGTCTTTGCATTTGTGTTTCATAATTGCGACTAAATGCTCCGCAGTTTTAGTAATCTATTTTATTATTTTGTGTTGCCCATTGTGCAAACAAAGTTGTTATAGTCTAATAATTATACTAAATTCGGAATATTGAGGTGTCTACTTTACAGCACTATTAGCATTAAATAAATATCTGCAAGTGACGTATATGACAATTTGTAAAATAAATTTTAGAACAAATGCGATTTTAATCGAGAAACATTAAATTTTCCGCATGTTTTCATGAGATTAGATTTTTCAAGTGAAGAAGTATGTATTGGTTTGTCCTTATTTGTTATTAGACAAACCGGCGTGCATCATTTCCTTTGTTCCGTTGACGTTAGCGGCCTGAAGTAAAAGGAATCTTGAAATCTAAAACAGATAATTTGTGCATTCTGATAGTTTGGCTGACGAAATACAATGGATATGGACATGAAGAATACAGTGGATTCATATGCTATTGGTAAAACAGTTTTAATGACATTTTGATTGCGGATTTGTATGTTGCTAATCGTTTTTGTTTGCGGGCCGGTAGTTCACCCGATAAGAGTAAGATAAGATCGACGCCTATGGCCACTGTGGTTGTTTGTACGTAGCAAAATGCAGGAATACCAGAAAAAAATGACTAAACTTGCACAAGATATATTGAATATCATCAAATGCGATAAAAGTAGAAGAAAATATCGCAGAATGCTGCCAGACGAAAACTGGAGTACGACAAGGATGCATCTGTATCACCATGTTTTTAAAAATTAGAAGCATGTGGTAGCGAAACCCTTTCCAAGACTGATTTTCCACCAGATACCCAACATCTATTTCGAAGTGAAAACAAAATTGTAGATGTAATCTAACTTTTTGGGATATTTTCGCAATATTGTGTTCAGAAAATGGGCAAACTGCACCATGCTAGTTTTCGAGATTTCAGGTGCTTGTAGACAGTTGTTTTGGGGGGGATTATGTCAGTTTTGAGGGGAATCAGGTTTTGCTGAATCTGGTAGACCCCATAGAAGCAGTTATGACACTGAGGCTAATCAATACAGAGACTGCAATCAAATTAAATGGAGGATGGTGAATAGTCTTTGATTTGTTTACAATGTAATGTTGACCTCCTGACTAGAAGATAAACGAAACCAGTAGAAATACGGTAAAAATTAAAAAATCCATAGCAGAAACGAACAATAAGTCAGATATGCAAACTTAGCAACGGTAAACTCCAACTATTAGAAACTACTGAGCAAATTCTGCATTTTGACAAAATAATCCACCAACTGAAAGAGAATGCAGACGAAAGACCGATTCGGCCGTTAAACATGCACAGTGTTAAGTTTGATTTCTTGATGTTATTTCTTATGCAAAACCTAAAATTACCTGTGACTTTAATCCATTTGACTTGACTGCACACTTGTAAATACCATTTGGCCTGCTGTTATATTATTTTCAGTTTTTTTTTCTTTTACAATGCTATTGTTTGGCAGAAGATTTGACATACAAATGCAAAATTTGTTGATTTCTTTACTGTGTGTATATGTAGAAAGCTTGTCAACGCATGGAGCGGGTGGTGCAGAGGATCATCCTCAGCAGCCAGATACAGACTGCATCAAACTCTTTATTGGACAGATTCCTCGCAGTATGTCTGAAGAGGAACTGCGTGATATGTTCGAGGCCTATGGTCCGGTTTTTCAGGTTGTTGTCCTGAAGGATCAAGGAACAATGGAGAACAAAGGTTAGCAAATTCTTGTAGTATTCTGGTAAGATAAGGTAATTTAATTGCTTATTGTTGCATGGTTATTCGATGTAATATCGGACACCATTCATTTAATTCATTAGTAGTTGGTCATTCGATGTAAAGTCAGCCACCAGAATTAAGACGATTTTGCACCGTGCCATCTCAGCCAGAGTCCCATGGGTATGGTTTTAGAATGAAGCAGTGTTATATTCGTTAACGGAAACGATAAGTCGAACTGAAAATAATCCATTCCGTTAACGATAAGTATAACGATAACTGAAAATATTCTAAGAACGAAAACTGAACGGAAACGGAAATAAATGATGCCGAACTGAATAAAAACTGTAACGATAATTAAAATCCGAACGGAAATTATACACATTTATGACTAAAAATAGAAATGAAGTAATTTACCAGTCTTTCGTTGGACTATGTTAAGAACTTAATAGAAAGTCGTTAATCTCGCGAGATTTCTCGGTATATCACGGTATTATCGTTCACAGTATTGTCGTTCAGCGGTTCTTTTCGAGAATGTCGTCAAGTTTAGCTCGTTTGTTGCACAGTGCACTTGGACCAATTGCTTGAGAACTGTAACTTGAACTGAAATTATTTAAGAACTCGAAGTTGAAGTTGAACTGAAATTATTTGAGAACTCGAAGTTGAAGTTGAACTGAAATTATTTGAGAACTGAAACTGAACTGAAACTGAAATTACTCCCAGCCGAACTGAACTGAAACTGAAATAGAAATTATTTTGGGAAGTAAAATAACACTGGAATGAAGTAGAAAGACAAACATGACAATGTAGCAATCAAACTTTGGACAGCGTTTGCTTATAGGTTACACAGTTTGACAACTAGTTGTCAGTTCCACTTTACACACTAGAATTCTGCAACAGTTTAGTAAATACTTCTCGGAATGAAATCATTGTTGATTTCAACTGTGATTGTTAACTTAGCATATCTTCATTGCACGAAAAGACAGGTGACCAAACTAACTGACTTGTTTACAGGAACGCACTCAATATAAAATGAGTCAAGTTGAGTACATTCAGTTCCTAGTTGTCAGTGTTAATGAAAATCTTTTGTGAGGGTTGGTTAATGTAAAGATCTATTTGACCAGTGCTGATGGATAACTTAATAGACATGGTGGTCTATTTGATTAGTGTGCTTAGACTGTAATAGAAAGGTTATCGGTTCATATCTGCTGGGCACATTCCATGCAAAAACCCTGAGCTAGTTGTTTGTGTACACATGCCTCTGTCTCCAAGCAGGAAGTAAATGGCAAGTCCTGCTGCCCTTGTGTCCACTGTCCATGACCCTGGGATTCGTTCATTGCCAGCTCAATGGCAGAAGAGTAGGTTGAGAACCTCCCTACGCTGGGGACATGGGAGCTTTTGTTACTTACGTAGCTAAACAATTACTTTCTATTTCATTCGAAGGGCCCCAATTTAAGCCCCAGATACAGCAGTGAAAAACTACTGCATTAACAACTCCATAACTGATTTATTTATTCACACGATTTCAGTGATATTATGGGTTATCGTTGGTCTTTTTTTATAAAGTGACAATTTTTGTTTTAGGGTGTGCATTCTTGACATTTTATACAAGACAGGCTGCCATAGATGCCCAGAATGCATTGCATGGAATAAAAACACTTCCTGGAGTGAGTGATGCCTCTTAGAATTATAGCTTTTCACTAATGTTTGCTTCTATGGTGTTATACATTATGGAATATTTTACCTACTTCTGACTTCTGAGCATGCAGAGATTGACATGTATCTGTTCTTATATAGTACATTGATAATTATAATTAAATTACTTACTTTTTACTGGTTTATTGTAAATATACTGCACCTTCCTTGTTACTGTAATAAATGGGAAGAACTTTTATTAATATTTCATCTTATTGCAGATATTTTACTCTAAAATCTGTTGATTTCTTTACTCAAAATGCAATTGTCATTAGTATCATTTAGGTTTAAGAGATTGTGTTGCTACTCAGCTTTTCTGCTGTTTTAGATGAAAAACCCATTGCAAGTAAAGCCAGCAAACAGTGAATTAAAGAATGGTAAATTCATTGTTTAGAATTCTTGTTTCTTTAAGCTTAAGATATTCTCTATATTGTTTTATTGAAATTTGACAAGACCTATGTATATGACCTATTTATATGAGCATTTATAAAGCACTGTCTTCATAGATGTCTCCTCGTGTCAAACAATATCTCGGAGTTCTATATAGCATATCCTTAGCAATTTTAATCACTGTTACACGCACACACAGTCACACTTGCATGCACACACACAGTCACACACACACATGAATTTGGCAATTAAGTGTAAAGCAGTCGTAAGTTATGAAAAAAATGAAGTTTTTAAGGCAAAGGAATTAAACTTTGGCTTATTTTTATCCATCTAGTTTAACTTGCGGGAATCTTGCTTGCTTGCTTGATTGAGCCACAGGCTAAAAAGTCAAATCTTGCGACGACTAGTTCGATCACTTACAATCATTCAATCGTCGTGAAACTTGGCAGATAGACTCGCCCTCGCACACACTTCATTCTATCAAAATTTCAGCTCCCCAAAAAGGCTAGCTTATAGAATCGGGGACTAAACTTTTCGAATCGGGGAATCCCCTTTTCCGATCACGGAGCGTTGTGATTGGCCAGCGTTGTGATTGGCCGCAGTCGTAAAATGAACGCGGACTATATATTTGTAGAGGTAACTGCTTCATAAGACGCATTATAGGATACTAGATGGATATAGTAAAAAACTTTGTTTTTACGGACTGTATTTTATTTATCGATTATAAATCTGTGTATGTATATTGCTTTGTCCATGTTTATGTCTTGCAGCTTTGTGGATTCTTTGTTGTTTTTAGAGGAGGAGAGACGTCTCTTTGTTGGAATGCTACCAAAAAATATGGGTGACAATGAATTGACTGTGATGTTCGCTCCATACGGTGCACTGGAAGACTGTGTCATCCTTAAAGATCGCGATGGCCAGAGCAAAGGTGTGCATCAAATTCTTTAGCCCCTATTTCTGTACGACATCATAGGGAAAATGCTTTTGCTTGTCAGCATATAGTAGCAGGTGGTATTTTGTAATTGTAATGAAAATTTATGTAGCACCTCTTCAGGAAGAGGCACTCTGGACCAAACAACACAGCTGAATGGTTTTAGAACTCTTGTGGAATTTGATGCACAATGAAAGTGTTTGCCAGAGTCAGATGAGCATTTTTCTTCTGTCTTTTGTTTTCATTTATTTGTTATTGAGAATTGTTCTTATGTATTTTGGAAGTTATCAATCTACAAATGTTTTGGTAATGTAGCATTAAACTGAGAGATCCGTCAAATCGTAAACCTGGGAGGAGGTTTAGGCATGCAAATAAGTGAGCCACATGTATGTATTTTTTGGCCTTTTAAAACAAATTCTATTTTTGTAGTGTTTGTGTTTAAAAGTAAGTTTTTCTAGATTTCTAGTTCATATTTCTGTTTTAATTTCAATCAGTGACTTCCAGTGTTATTGTTTGAATTGATTGTATGTCTTGTTTATCATGAAAGGCTGTGCTTTTGTCACGTATGCTTCAAGAAAGAGTGCCCAGCTTGCCATTAAGTCTCTGCATCATTCCAAGACACTTGAGGTGAGGACATAGTATAAGTTTGATGTCTTAATGTTATTTGATTATACACATGTTATGCAGATGACTCTCTTCGAGGCCTCAAACATATTCATATCAATTGGAATCTGATTTAGCCTACTATTTTTAATCACCACACGTTGTATTCTACATGTCATACTTTCCACACCGGGACGTCCTTATAACACACCAGTATGGCATGAATTCTGTTATAATGTGATCAAGGTTATGACAAATTGAGTTGCAGAAATTGACCTTTATGCAAACACATTTTACAAAGCAGTTATTGATGTTGTGCCTAGAGGCAGCAATATAAGAAAGTTTTGGTTTACATGTGTATCACATGAATGATATTGTACACATATTTTGCACGCATTTTATGCATCATATATATGCGTGTTTTCTATGTGACTATTTCTCAACTAACTTGAGGTATTCATCTAACAGCCATGCTTTTGAAGACTGTTGTTCAGAGAGGTCAGGAATAAATGAACAATGACCCTACTTATTGTTTTATTGTATCCATTTATCATTTTTTTAACTGCTGAGTTGTGAATGTCATATAGGGTTGTCGAATGCCTCTCGTCGTTAAACCAGCTGACACACAGAAAGAAAAGGAGATAAAATCGAAGCAGAAGAAGATGATGGACAGTAGTCAGAATTCGTCGCCGTACATGTCGGTGAGAACAGCATTTTGATCTTTTCGTGCTTGTGCTTGGGCAGAGTTTTATCTGATTGTTTTCACTGAAGAATCAGGAGTTTAATCCGATTGTTTGCTAGGTTATTGCCTTTAACATTCATTTATTTTTGTACAGACTTAATTGCTCTGAATTTGTTTTAACAAATAATGATTGGGTAGACTATTTTTGTTTAATTGAGATACATTGAATCACCATAATATTTTTAATAATACGATGGTTTTTATGTATATGAAGTCAGTAAGTTAGTGTATCCTTTATTTACATATGGCAACCTGAGTTTTTTGTTGTTATTACTCATTAATTGTCTTGTCAGTGGTATTGTCATCAGTGTTTCCTTTGTAGCTGCTGCAGCAAGCAATGGGAGGCAGTCATATGGCCAGTATGGGTAGCAGCCTTGGAAGTGGTTAGTTTTCAGAAAACGTTTTCTAGCTTTTCAAACTCCATTGGTATACCGTCACCAGAATAAGATAATAGTTTATGAACTGAATTTATGAACTAACTGACAGCTTGATCTGCCAATTTACACTAGACTTACAGTGTGAATTATGTGCTGTTAAATACAATTCTACATGTAATTGTGTTTTATGCAGCTGTGTTACAACAAGGTATTTGATATGAGCCATTGGTGACCTTTTGGTGTACAATGACTCAAAACCATCCTTCTTTTTTGTGTACTGCACCATCTGGAGTAATCCACGCAGAAAATCTTAAATTTTCTAGTACAGACAGTTTTAAAAATTACTCAGCTTATAAATCTCTGTCTAGAATAACCCTTCTAGACACAGCTTTGTGCTGGGTATGTTGACTCTTCATAGTTTTTTATTTGCTTTCTTATATTTACTATAACCCAATTTTAATCATTTTATTTTCAAGTTTATATACCGATTTGTCTTTAGTTCTTCACATTCCAAGATTTTTTCTTTTTCTCATCTTCTGTTGTTACAAATGATTCTGTAAAAGGGACCACACCATTGAATGGGATTGTGTGTAATTTTTTCCATTTTCTTCTTTCACATTGGAGATAATGAAGTAGAGTTATTTTATTCTAAAGGTGGATCATCTCATGGGGGCAGCGGGAGTAACTTGAGTGGTCCGCAATCAGGATATAATGCGCCATTAGGCTCAAGGTTTCCTCAGCCATCAGGACCAGGAATGACACAGCAGTTTCCAATGTCTAATCAAGGTCAGTAAACCTCTTACTAACAGTAAATATCTGTTATATAGCTCCTTTTTGAGAACCGATGTAATGCACCATATTGATGTGTCTGTGGTCAGTCAAGTGGTTTTTTGCTAATGTTTAGCATGTTTGGTGGACAGATGTCATTCCAATTTTGAAGATGTTGTTGTTTGGGTCAGTCATTTAGAAAACTATATGTTTATTTCTTCAGCTTCTCCTAAGAATATTACCAATTACCAGTGAAGGTGAAATTATGTTGCCATAGTTACTGAATATGTAATGTAATTCGAGGCAAGTGTACAAAGGATCCTGTTGCTCGAAGATGTATTTTCAGAAGATGCATTGAAAATTTGTTTCATTTAGTTCTGTAGTTCATGTTTTGCAGTTGTATTTCGTTTGTTTTGTTTACAGGACAGGGAATGAACAATCCTGCGGCTGGCTTTCAGGATATAGCATCAGCATTAACTGCTATTGCCAGCAACCCTGGTAAAGACATTGCAATGTTATGCTTCATCAAACTTGTTAGATCAAACTAGTTGTATTCATTTGTGAGTCAAATCTAAATTGCACTTATTGAATGGGATTACTGCAGTTCTAGCTGTGTTAACTAAACAAGTATTACTCTCTAACATGCAAAATGTTCTTAACATGGAACATGTTGCATTTCTAACCACAGCCTCACGCTTTTTTTTACTGACATTTGGTTATGTACCAGTGATTCACTTGCCAATGCTGAGCGGATAATATATTCTACTAACAATTACATTGATATTAATGACACTTGTCATTTTTAACTGCAAAATGCAAGCTTTGTTGGGCTAGCACAGTGAGTATGTGATTAGTTTATTATTTTGAAGCAGCACTATAGAAATTGCTGATTACAGTTACAATGATGGATTACATTGTTGTTGCAGTGCTTAATACCCTGCTGAATCCTAACATGGCCTTGCTTCAGCAGCTGTCGTCAATGAACACTCCAGCTTCTGGAATGTTACCCTCTGGACAATCAAACTCGAGCATGTCTCAAGGTATTGAATTATTCATATTGTTTTAAGAAGATTTAAATAAAAGCAAAGCAGTCCTTTAGGCTTGACCCCCCAAGAGGCTGCATTGCTGCAATGGATATGAAGTGTTAGTGACTTCATTTTCTTGACCTCAGCACATGAAAGCAGGTGGCTCGCTTTCTCCCTTCCATCTGATCTTCCCACTGGCAGTGTATTGCCACTGTACTCATTATGATTTAATTGGCTAGGTGGCTTTAGTGGAACCAAAGCTTCAAAAACATTTCTACCCTGACTGGGATTTGAAACTCCAACATTTTGGTTGACAATCCAGAATGCTCATCACTAGACTTTCATTCACCATAAGAAAATTTATAAAGCACAAGTTTATGTAACTAAATTCACATCAAATGTGTTAATTGGATGCCTCAACTAATGACACCTCTTACACATTCGTCCATCTGTCATGGCTTTTAGTGTTTGTCAGGAATAGAAAACTCTGATGTAATAAGGCTGAAATATTTTGATTGTGGTGACCTTGTGATAAGATTCATTGCATCAAAATCATCTTTACTAAAATGGCAAGTAAAGTATTAATAAATTTAAAGTAAAGGATTAATAAATTTGCCATGTAATAAGGTTTTTGGAGCTATACTGATACAAGCTCAGTTAAGTTATGTGGCATGGCAGCTGTGTTTGAACTTATTCTTGAAGTTGATATGGCTTTAAACTTCTGCAGGTGGAATGTATGGATCACAAGGAAACTCTGGCATGAGAAATGTTGCTCGACCTTATTTCAATTCTGGAAAAGGCCATGCAGAAGGTATTCAGTGGTTAATGATGTTTTTCAAGTTACGTTGTTGAATTGGTTCTTTAGATGCTACCATATTACTTGAATACTTGACATTGCTGAAAAGTTGCTGTCATGTAAACAATGCCATGTTGCAAATGACAATTTGCTATAAGCATGCAAATTTGTTTAATCATTGTGATTTTGAAGATACATGTAGGCCTATTCGTTTTTTCTCATCTTCCAAGTTCAGTCTTTCTTTCTCTTTTTCAATGTGTTTCGTAAGTCTTAATTAGAGCAACAACATTTTGTGTTGTGTCTATAGTAATGTGATGTAATCTTGTCAAATGATGCAAACCAATGCATTTTGAAAAGCTGGTCATTGCTGGATGGTCAGTCCAGTGGTACCAAGAAGGATAAGTGATGCAGACAAAGTCTTAAATTTTTATCAAAAACATTGTTTTGAAATATGCACAACATTGCTCAAGTTATATTACTCTGTTGGAATTTGTTTTGTCCTCTGAATCGTATCAAGTCTGTATCTTATGTTCTTTTTTTTCATTCGTGTTTGTTCACGTGGTAGGTCCAGAGGGATGTAACCTATTCATCTATCATATCCCTGAAGAATTTGGAGATTCAGACCTCATGCAGGTCTTTGCACCGTTTGGCAACATCGTCTCCTCGCGTGTTTTCATTGATAAGAAGACAAGCGTTAGCAAAGGCTTTGGTAAGCACTGCTAAAAGCTTTGCTCCATTTCTCATATGTTTCTATAAGTTTTAACGACAAGAGTGTACTAAAAGCGACTGGGAAACCAATGCAGCACGTCATTGAAGTGTTAAGAGATTATTGCTGAGGGGTATAATTATGCTTTCACTAATTACTGTTACCAGATAGCATTTTATGGATAGTAGTTGCAATTTTTTTATAGGAAATCACTCTTTACGTAACATTATTTTATGTGTTTGTATATGGGAACTGCTGAATAGTTGCATTCTTGAACCCTTTAATGACGAGCGTGTTCTGAAATGTATGGCAAAACCAATGCAGCTTGTCGTTAAAGGGTTAATGGTCTATCAGAAGTTAGCAATAACTGTCCTGTGATGACAAAGACATAAGACAAATTTTTGTGCACAGTTTCGTAGCTAATTCACGAAAATTTCTCACTGTAGGGCCTTTTTAATGTTTTAAACAGAAACTGCAGCCCAGTATGATTGTAGTATCTGAAAGGACTGAGCTGTAATCAAACTGCACATGTATGTAAGTTCTTAGTAGCACGAAGATTAGGTTTGTGACCAGATGGGCTCTGAGTTTGTAACTTGATGTTTTTGCAGGCTTTGTTAGTTATGACAATCCGATGTCTGCAAAAAATGCCATTCAGGCAATGAACGGCTTTCAGATTGGCAATCGTAGACTGAAGGTGGAACTGAAGAAACCACGGACAGAGGGCAAGCCCTACTAAGGAGTACGTAAGTGCATGCTGGTAAGTTACAGTTTACAGAAAGTGAATGAAATCAGGTAAAGTTGACAACATTGATTTGTTGCTAAGAATTTGTCTTCATATTAATTATCAGTGTGTCTTGACTTCTCCAATTTTTTTAAATCAGGGGATAAGGTGGATTCTGCAATGTGTCCACCTTCTTGAGGAATGAATCAGTATTCCGTCCTAGTTGTTGAAATATCTTAGCGTAAGGTATGTGTAGCACTTGACCAGGATTCTTTTCTAAAGTTTGTTCTTTATTTTTTTACAGATTGGCTTTTTATTTTTGTATTTTAATTGTTTGATTTCAGCATTTTCTTTTATGTTATTTACGTTTTTGCTTTGTATAATTTATTTCTGAATTTGTTTTTCTTTCTGCTGATGATACGGCCTGTTAGTGTAACTACACCACCATCATGAGCTTATAAAATTATACTTAGCTGATGGTGTTAATTTAAAGAAATATTTCATAAACAAATTATGCATGTACCTGGACATTTATATAGTAGCACCTTTTAAGTTGTTTGGCTAAGTACTGTTTAATGATGCTGTGCCGTAACAAAGCTAGTTAGCGTCACCCTCCTTTAACCTTGGGACTGGCACCGCCCATGTACAACACTGGCGGTGTTACTGTTTAAGTACCTCTCAGCACTGAAGCATAGCTATCCAACTATTCTAAAAAGGTGTGTTTTAAGTTGAAACTTCACACCAGACAGCCATGCCAGACATTTTCATGTGAAGCACCAGATGAAGGAACAATCTTGTGGATATATCAATAAGTTCCATGAAGGTTGGCAACAGAGTAATTACTAGTATTCTTGAACCAGAAATTATGGCAGTTGGTGATTTTATATTTAAATTGCAGCCTGCTGGGTTGCTATACCAACCAGGACTGAACCTTGTTTTAAGAACTTTGTTGTTATGCCTCTGAAGTTTTTCTAATAAGTTGGCGTGAAATGAACACTTTTCTTTCAACTATTACTTAATACTGAAATTGATATAATTAGGTAAATTCCTATTTAATTTTGGTGCCTTTGTTTTAACATTTGATTATTTCAGTGATCCATTTTACTTTTTTCTTTTTCTACAACCCTGTCCGTTTTATGTAATTAAGTTATATCTTTACTAATTAAGGTATTGGTAATTTGAAACTAGAGTCTATGATGTAAATACCTTTAAGCAAAATTTTTTATAATGCCACTTCAAGAGAAACAAATCAAAGGCATGTTGGACCTGACAACACAAAAGAATGATTGAATAGAATGTTTCTGAACCTGAGAACCATTCTCTTCAATGAAAAATGAGACAAAGAAAGGTCAGGAACTCAAGTCTCAGACCTGTTCCAAGGCAGCTTGTTCTAGGAAGATCAGCCAACGAATCAAAGCTTCAATGGTCAGCCTTGGAAGTTGGACTCAACGGACAATCAAGTCACATTGCACAGCAGAGCAAAGAAATCTGAAACTAGGAGTGGGAGATCTTAAGTTTTAGTGTGTTTTGCATGGGTGACCAGTGCAGTTCCTCTCACCTGAAACTGGCTATATGTCTAAACCTAGGTACACCACCAATTAAATAAACAGCAGCATTTCGATGATTGCCACAGATGAATGCGAGAATAAGTCAGGCCTTCAGAAATGGCATTACCGTAGTCAACCTTGATGCGCATGAAAGCAAACAGGGTCAGAGCAGCTTGTTTTGTAATTGAGCAACATGATGTGCAAATCTGATGCAGGTGATCAAAGTACGTTTAACATAACATTCTACTTGCTCTGATATGGTCAATTCCTTGTCCATTGTCACACCAAGGTCATGCACATTAGTGGAGAAAAAGACATCAGGGAACCAGTGCTGTAAACAGGCAAATCAGTTTTGGAAATATGCCCATGGCTATAAAGCCAGTTGATCTGGTTTCCCAGGATTAAGCTGAAGGCTGTTGGACGCACCAAGGACCTCTGTTGTCTGAAGCATTTTCTCCATGAAGAAGAAAGCCAAAACAGGTGACAGATGGACCTGGGGCATATGACTGAGTATTATCAGCATGCTGATGAATCGCAATTCCTACAGAAGAAGGGAATAGGTTTCAATTGAAAATTATAGTGCAAGTGTAATTTGAAATTTATGTAGTGTCACTTCAAGAAAAAACTAACCAGAGATGTTGAGTACTGTCACTATGATCAAGACTTTGTGGAGGACCAAGTGAGACCAGTTGGAGCATGAGGAAGCAAAGTCACTACATGATGTTGCTCAGAGAGAAGGAATCAAAACTGATAGAGGGTGATTCACAACATTGAACGATCTTTCAAGGAACTTCAAAAGAATGCTGTGGTCAACATTATTGAGGACTGCTCTGTGTGATAAAGGTTAAGGAGATTTACCTGCCCCATGATCAATGGCACCACAGATGTCCATAAGAATACCTGTTACAACAGACTCTGTGGAGTTAAACTTTCTGAACCCCAGCCGTCATCTTGGTTTTAGGGAGTTTGCATCAAGATATTTGAGACATATTTCTCAAATATCTTTGATAAAAGATTAGTTGGAAATAGCGCAATACTTGTGTGTATTCCTTTAGCTGTCGTATGATATGTAAACTGTTTGCCACTCAAGGTTAGACCTGTACATTATGATGTTGATATGTATTGTTCTACTGGTGTCAGGCAGTTGTCATGTGAAGAATAATTGTCATACTGTTGTTTTCTTTTATAGATAAAATGGCAGCCGTGTTGGTCATGTGACTTCTGTAACTGTAGTATCGCAGTTTGATATCAATCATTGACGTACCTATTGCTCGTGGTATTGACGTATTTCAGTAATGAACCTGTACTTGTTCGCATATTGACTACTGATCTGCAGTCTGCCATTGATTCAAGTTCGTTGTCACGCTCTGCGTTGGTCAACCTAAGTTTCAAATGGTATGCTGTGTACTGTCAGTTATTTGTTTTAACAGTAAAAGATTGCGTTATTTCGTCAAAACGATGTGTTTTGTTGAATTATTATCTTTTGTCATTCTTGCCTATTATAGCTCTTGTATGTCCTATTCAGATGTACTAATAATGTTTCGAGTGCTGCCATTTGTCCAGTAAAACCTGTGACTTGGATACATTTGTCTTTATGCTTTGTTGTGATCACAAGCACCAGTAATGGCGGTAGTGTCTCCAACCAAGTATAAACTAAAAACTGTTTTTTGTCAGATATTTTTTGTCCAGTGTTTTTTACATCATGAGCTGAATGCAGCAAAAGACTAAAGTGTAGTAAATGTTTAATTAATTTTACTTGAGTGGTATGGTGTGATGGCTGCGAGTGGCATGAGTGGGAGAGAACTCTTGACAATCATTCTGCTCTGACAGAGATTTGAACCCTTGAACATGTGTATTGACAGTCAAGTATGTTAACCACTAAATTAACGTGAACCCTCTATTTGGAAAGCTGCACTGTAAGTATTTTGCCAAGGTTATTATTTATTTTCTTCACTATTTGAGTAGCATCACTTGTGGCATCAATCAATAATCGCAAGCAGTTGTGCATTAGATGCTTGCTCAACCAAACCGTGACCTTGTGAAGAGAGACTCGGATTAGTTTATTTTGAAGCAGCAAAAGAGAGACTCGAATCTGTGCACTCCACGCTACAAAGCAAGCCCTTCTCCAGTTGACGTATTTCTAATATGATTTGATGACCTCAGCCGCTTTGTTAAAACGCTGAAACAAGAAAATTCTGCTCCATGTTAAGGATCAAAGATCCCAAGTGAATTGTAACAAATTAAAAATCATAAATTCTGTTGGGCCTTGTTGTGATTATGTGTGTGTATGGTTTCTGATGAGAGTTTTGCCAAAGGGGTCATTTCATCTCAATTCAACAAAATTAATGCTTCCCACTCGACCATCTCAGATTTTGATGAAATTTGCACAGACATCCTTAAAATTCTGTCAAAAATAAAATACTAAGAATATTGCTGTAAAACTTTTCACAGCATGCTCTAATACATTAATGCACATTTTGTACAAATTACATCAAAATCTTAGATGGTCGAGTTGGAAACTTAAAAAAAATTTGTTGATTTTAGACAGAATGACCCTGAGATTTTATGAAAAACAACAGGTAACTTGATCTGAGCATAAGAAACCTGGTGTAGAAATAAAATGCATTGGTCAACTTAAGCTGACTAATCATGGTCAGTATGGTTGCTTTGACCCAGTTTTCTGCTTATATGCTAGTAGCAATATTTTCATTTCTTAAAGTTATCGGGTAAGTTTGTGAGATATAGGCTGGCAGTCTTTTCACTTCTGTCCGTTGACTAAAGACCTTGTTTCCTCGGGGTGCTCATGCTGGGAGTGCCTCTGAGCAGTTGCTACTGCTAGAGGTGCCTTAATAAGTATCCAAATACAATACAGTGTGAACTATGAATTTCCAACGGTGATTTTACCACAAGGGCAGTCCCGTGATGCTGCCTAAGCTGGCATATATCATATTGGGATCAACCTGTCGTAACTGAACTAGGATGGATGAAACTAATCCAATTTTTGAACACTTTCATGCCAATGTATTCCAGGCCTGTGCCGTGAAGAAGAAGCTTGTTCAAGCATCAAGTACTTCAATGCGTGCAGTCGGCAACCTATGTAACTTCCATTTTATTTATACTTGTACCGGTAACTGTGAACCTGGCCAACAGACAAACCTCACAGCATAGCACAGACCTTGTCCATTGCACTTGTTCTTGCCCTGACTGCACACCTGACTGTTTTTTTGTTTTTGTCCTATACTGATTTCACTATTTCTATTGTAACTGGTTGCGGTTTGTCAACCCGTCAGAAATAAAACGAATATCTAGCTCTATTAAGTCTTGTGTGTATTTGATCTGATCTTCATTTTGGATAACCTAAAATATAAAATTCCCCTCGCATTTCAGTGTATTATTTGTAAGTTATTAACCAGTGGTGCATCTACATGTACAATGCAAGGTGAGAGCTTAATATATACACTACAGGAATAGTTTTAAGTTTCTTGTAATATGTGATTACGTTCAACTCGGTATACCTGATGGTCAAAGGAATACAAAAGAAACGAGGTTTGACGCTATCTTGTACATCTATTACTTGGAGACGACAATGCAAGTCTTTCAACAGTTTCTACACAGCTTCATCAGCTCAACAAGCTTGTCTGCTTTGATGTGTGTTCAAAACTCTACTTGCTGCAAGAAAACTTAAATCTACTGCAATGAACTGTTCGAATTGCTTCTTCTTCAGAATTGTGTTTCCCGATTATTTAAGAGTTAGTTCACAACTTCTTTCTTCGTTTAACGTGAACTTTTCTTATGCGAGGCATGGTGTCTTTTCTTGTCCGTATGTTTTTGAGGACTTGGGGATCTCTTGTTGTGTTTCTTATTCTTGTCCTTATGTTTGTATCTCTCTGATGATGACTGGCTCCGTGATCGTTTCCTGTGTGATGTGTGTTCAGAAACTTGACTTGAGCTTCGGGATCGCTTCCGGGATCTGTGTTTTGAGGCGTGTTCCGACGGACTTGAGCTTCGTGACCTTTCTGATTTTGTGTGTCCCTTTCGCTTGTGATGTTTCTAGCAAAATGACAAACCAGCCTGTTTTTACCCAAAGTAAACTGGCCGTTATTCCATTAAATAAACAATTTATGAATTAGATTATTAGGCACAAAGCTTTATCTATCACTGCCAGTTAAACAGTGTCAGTTTAAATGTATGTAATGTATCGTCTACATGTACAGTTTTTAATATACCACATCTACTCACTGCAAATCAAGTTACCCACATCCTTGTTTGACCAAACACAATAATAATAATAGTCGGGAGATCTTCTACAGTGCTAAAGACTCAACGCATCAGTCGATGGTCGCTGCCAAATTCTGGGGTTAGTAGTCGAAAGCCAAGAAGGAATTTTAAGACTACAGTGGAAATGAGTTAAGGGAAATTTAAGTTTTTAAATGAGATCAGACTTTATTCGCCAATATCCTTAGTGCTGCATGTAACAGAATTCAGTTACTTGTACTTCAGCAACACAGTTGACATTCTTTTACGAGCATGAAAGAGCTGCTTGCAGTTCACAAGCTGCAGTTTGGCCATGCCTTAACTACACACCATGAGAAAAGAACTACTGACCTGCTTCTCTACTCTGTCTTTTGACTTTTTCCTTCCTCTTTTATGCTCTGATGTTGTTGCTTCCTCGAACACTAAGTCATACTTGTCACTATTGCGTAAATTAAGGACAATCTAATACATTCACCATGAGGAATAGTACATTTACCAGGCTTTACAGATAATTAAGTTTTTAAAATTATTTTTCAATAGTTCCAGAATACATAAATTTCAATTGCCATTGATGCTACTACTGTACTTCCTCATATTGTACTGTACTGCATCATGAAAAGAAACTCAACACCCAAAATTTATTCAAGCAAAATTTCTGCAAATCTGTTTAAGTTAAAATCAAGAGTGTCCTCGTAGATAAATTGTGGCCATTCACATTGTTAAAGGCTCCCATCTAGAATTTCTCTGTGCTTCTAGCCACTAGTTTTCAATACAGATTTACAGGTGCTGTAATACAGTTTTATGACACTGTTGGGAAAGGCTTTATCCCTTGGCCAAACATGCAAATTGGTCATAGAAGGCATGGTGCAAATTCTTCCACCCTGATCTGCTAATTAAAAGACACAATCTGTACATTATATTCTAAGGAAAAGGATACTTCCTTCTGTCGTCTGGATGTTTGATGCGCAACTGCTCCTTGTCCTCTTCTTTGCCGGTTTCAGGTTTTCCTTTCCCTGTTCCATATATAAGAACATGTTGAACATGTGAAACGTTGCAAGTATAAACAGACTAAACACTTATAATGTACATTACTGTAGCTCCCAAGTTTTTACAGCTTACACACAAATACCACATACATTTAACAGCCTCATAACGTCACAAGTCATGTTATATTGTTGCTCTTGGTCAAGTTTATAATAATCCAACGTTTCTTTAGAGCACCTACTCTTACTGCTGTATTATGCCATATGAATTTGAGAACAGCTCAAAATAATTTCTGCCGACCTCAAAAGCCTTTGTTGTCATTAAACTGTGGAACCATCAGAGCCTCTAACAGCTAAGTTATAGTTTGCTAAAAAACCTAAAAGAGTTATAGAAGCTGGTAGTGTAAGGTTCAATCCATCGCAAACCCAAGTTAAGAATATTTTATTACAGTGAATGATTACAATGTTTGCGAATGTAGTTATGAATGTGGTTATGAGGAAGAAGCAGATTTGGCATTTCAGTTTTGAGCAATAGGCCCAACGAAAAATGCAAGCGTTGGTAAGTAGTATGGTGAACACTGTTTTGCTTTGCTATGTATCTTGGTTACAGCAAATTTTCAAATTGCAATCATTTCAACTCCAGACACATGTGCTATGTTGTTAATAACTTGTTAACTGTCAGCAATTTTTATTCTGGTAAATTGGCAATCACCTTTTGGATTCCACTGGACTTTGGACACAGACTGGCTAAAGTCTACATGAATGCGTCTCTCATCAATTAGAACATTGTCCATTTTGAAATATGCTTTCTCACAATCTTCTGGCTAAAAAGAACAAATTTAAAACTTTTACGGTTGATTGCAAGTTTTGCAGTGATTAGATATTTCATTATTACACTATATTCACTCCTGAATTTATAAAAATTACTCTGACATGGCTATAATGAAAAGAAAGAACGGAATAAAACAAAACTAATTAACAAAACTAAATATTTGCTAATCAAGTAATCATTTATAATTCAGAAGCTCCTACTTTTTCGAATTCTATGAATGCATATTGTAACGATTCTTTTGTCTTCTGGTCTTTGATCACTTCACAGCTACAAAATCAATTACTTTCATTTGAACAAATAACAGAGCAGAGCATAAGCTCCAACAAGAAATAATGTAATGTAATTGTAAATTTATATAGCGCCCTGCGCCCCTTTAAGATATCTACTCAGAGCTCTGTGCTAGCCAATATGATGTTAAAAGTCATTACAAACGAATATATTACATAAATGTTAAACTAGGCTAAACAAAAAATACTGTGGTAAGAATGCAAACATTTTTCCAATAGAAGAGATCAAGCATAACCTCAGGATAAGCTTTGTTCCTTTTGGATGGAAAGGACAATGATGATGACCATGGGATCTGACTGCATGGATTTGACCCCAATTCCATTCAATGTCACATACGGTTCAGTACTGTACTCATGACTGCTTCTTTACATCCTTTACCTGGTTGATATCTAGATAACCACTGCTGATGGCACTGTTCTGATAACAATGAACTGCACTGTACTTGCCATGTTTGTGAGGAACTGGCTTATCTTTTTGTTACTAAGCATTTACTAAGCATTGCTATTTAATAACCAAGCACCAACCGATGGCACTGAGCAATTGTGAGTGAAGGACTTGCTCAATGTTCCTACACATTAACCTCCTCAGGTGGCTTGAACCTGTACTCTGCGTTACAAGGTGAGTGCTCTAAGCAACCTAACAAAACCAATGTCCCAAAGTGGACACGGTAGCCAACTATACGAGTGCTCATCAAAGTCGACTACTGAAGTGGAAGTAAAGATACAGACGACCGTTGATCAGCTGCTGGCTGGGCACATGTGCATGCACGATTGACAAAGAATTTATATGATCATGATTACGGGTACTTCACTGGCATCAACAACTCGTCATCCACATCTTGGGTGTACTTGTGGACGAAAATTTATCTATGGCTGATCATATGACCTTCCAAGCACTCGCCTACAGCACCAATTGGCCCTTCTGCTTTACCAATTTCTGCATTTTATCAAGTACT
Source organism: Aporrectodea caliginosa (assembly GCA_020284085.1). Classification (NCBI taxonomy): domain Eukaryota; kingdom Metazoa; phylum Annelida; class Clitellata; order Crassiclitellata; family Lumbricidae; genus Aporrectodea; species Aporrectodea caliginosa. The sequence continues at coordinate 89,361 of JACEVL010000911.1, read as the reverse complement.
GTTTTAGAGTACTATGACATCTAAATGTACTGTTTCCTTAACTATTGCAATTTGTCAACACTTGTGAATTATTTGTAAATAAAATAACTGATAAATGTCTTACATACAAATACACAGACAGGTTTAACATTTTTATAAATTTGTAACAGGATTTAATTTAAAGAGATACAGCAAGTATGTGCATGTATAATCATACCTTACGATTGTACCAAAACGTGAGAATATAATTTCAAGATCTTCAGATGTTGTGACTGGATTTAGTTTACAGACAAATAGCACATTGTCTGGTGGTTTCACATCAACATCTGGCAGATCACCAACCTGTTAAGACCAACATATTCACATGTACCATTAAGCAAACAAGACCAACATAATATGTAACATTAAGCAACCATTCAGCATGGAAGCACTTGTCCACAGTAGTAACAAATAGTCATCAATAGTAACCCCTTATTTCCTTCAGTACAATTACATGTATCTGGCAATGCTGTTTTGTGTATTAAGTTTGTAGGTATGTATATATTATCAAGACAAGTGTACTTTTAAGAACTCAAATGCTTCACACATGGCTATTTGAACCAATTAAACAAACTTGTGTGACTTTGAGTAGTGTGGGCCCTGGAGGTTTAGATACATTACGCATTGCAACAGCCAACACAGCAATGCGAGAGTTCTATCTGCCCTCCAACAGTTTGGAAGAGACAAGCTGGACACCCTTGCCACAAATGGGCATGAGTCAGACCTGCAGCGGCTGAATTTCGAATTATATGCAGCCTGGAGACCTGCCCAGAATAGAGACAGCTCTTGCAGCAAGTGGAATTGGCGATGCTCCATGTCACAGATGATGCTGGTCAAGTAGGGTCAGAAAAAACAAATCGAGCGGAGAAACGGAAACATGGTTTAATACACGAGAAAGCACAGTGGGTGCATTGTTATTGAGAAGCATGGCACTTGCATATCCACTGACAAGAGCACAGACTGTCAATCTGGCATGAAGCTGCACCCTTGAGCTCCCAGATGTATTCTAGGGAGCTATCATCATGCTAGATCAATTGCTGATAGAGGATCTTCAATGTTAAACCAATTATGGCAACTTGGATAAAGACAATTAAATTTTACAAAGATGATTTTTATTCTTGTAATGTGTATGCTCATTCACCATAAACATCCTTACATCTTATGTATCGATATGAACTGAAATGCAGTTGAACTGCCATCAACATAATTCAGATATTCTATTTAAGATCTTGTCAATTTTCCAATACAGAAAAGTCATCAAATTAGTCTGAAACCTAGTACATTGCTCCATAACATTACATGAACTTCAAAATCACTCATGAATGCATACTTCCATGTTTTTTTGTCCAATCCGTGGAAGTGATATACAATTAATCCATAATTGCCATGGTGATATATAAGCATAAAGTGTAGGTGATTTTCAAGTAATCTAACAGATAACCAACATAAGCCATTAAGTGAATATGAGTTAATCTTCTTCAAAACAACAGGCTACAGTTCATCCATTTTCAGAACTTTTTAATACATGTGTAATTCTCTAAATCTTTAATCAATCAAAGCCTAAGCGAAGCTCAGTAAACTCAGATTTGAAACCATTAGCATACCATCTCAAGTAGCTGTGCATTTGCTTTTGCCTCTTTTTCTTTGCGACGCGTTTCGATCTCTTCAGCCGGCAAACCTTTGTCATCGTCTATCTCTTCATCGACACCAATGCGGCCACCCTGTTGACAACAAGACATTCATGTCAAGCCCTGCATTCCTCTAATGAAAACTTTCTACGGCTACAGCAGTACTGTGCAGGAAGTCACAACAAAAGTCACAACAAAAATTAGCCCTGAACTAATCTTTAAAACATTTCATTTCAAAGTCGCTATTTCAATACTAAATTTAACAAAAGTTGTAGAGCACCCAAATGAAAATAGACAAAGTAATTAGTTTGACGAAAACCAGTTTTCACTCATCTATGTGCATATAGGTAATTCTGTCACACAACCCAATTACATACATATCAAAAAGGTTTCCCGAGATTCAAATTAGGTCAAGGTAAACATATTTAAATACTTGCTAGTATGCAGCAATCATGCGAGTATACCTGAAAAATCTATAGGTCAGTCCATAAGTGCCATGTGTAGTTCAGCAACCACAGAAAATAGATCACTAAAGGGATTCGCTCAATTAGTAAAATTCCTAAAAACAAATAAGTAATGACAAAATAGCATTTTCAACTCAATCTTTCAGGGCTGCAGAAGAAATCCAGTACAAGTCAAATCTCTCCACTGTTGCCAGACAACTGCATTTAGAAAAACTGCTCCAGCTAAGCATGCCCTTACCTTGAACCTTGCTGGAGTAGGTGAAGGTGATCGATCTGGAATGTAACTTTCCAAACCCGGTGGGTCGTCAAATGGGTCATCAAGTACAACCGTGTGGAATATTCTAATATCTTTATATGGCATGTTATTGCTATCAACAATTGCTTCGTTCAAAGTGTTGACGACGTCCAGACCTTCTGCCACTTCGCCAAATACCGTATGATTCTGACTGTCCAGGTAGTCGATGTTGGGTGCAAGGGTTATGAAGAACTGTCAACAGAAAAGAAACAGTCAGGCTCTAAATGAAAAAACTGTTTACATCTAAAGATAATATGCTTAGGAAATTAAAATATTTCTAAAGCAAATACCCGCTTGAAGTGCTGGACCAAAGTTCGGTGTTACTGAAGGCTTCAGATCTGTGAGGTAGGCCTAAATGTTATCGACAGGTAATGTAAAGATGATTTAGAGATAAAAAGACTACAGTATAACTAACCTGTGATCCATGTACTCCATTGCCACCATTCACCATTGACACTGTACCAAACTTTTTGTGCTTAATACGTGGCAAAGTCTCGGCTTCGAAGTACGCAGCCTGGCCTCCATAAAGAAGGCTGGATCAAACAAAGTAATAGAGAAAAACATAATACACAATATCAGTAATGATGCAAATGAATAATGCACAAAAAGAAAAATCTGATATTCCAACAAAACCATAACATCTGCTTTATTAAACACCATACTTCAATATAAAATGTTTCTATGTCTTTCTTCCAATGTGTTCGATATTACCAATGTGAAATGAATAAATAATCTCTATTGTCCTCAGTTATTTGTCAAGTCCACTGCTCCCTTATGCACTGATAGCTCAAGTACTTTAGTTATAATGGAAAGCCAGATTCTTAATTTTTACGAATTTTTTCCAAGAACTTCCCAAAATTGTGAAATTTTTACAAACATCTAAACACTACATTTTTCGTAATCCTGAATGTTACCTGAAAACAGACTTTCCGCCTTTTCCATTTCCATCTGGATCTCCAGTCTGTGCAGCAAGATTTCTCTAACATAAAAACACCATTGCAGAAACTGATTTGTTATAATTTTCCAAAGAAGTATTTAATTCAGCATTTTTTATGTTTTCTCAACAAAACGTCTTTTGCAGTAATGGATTCTTACTCAACACAATGCCATGAGAGGGTACTATACAACTATTCAGGTATATGTATATGCCAAACACTACAACAGTCTCTAGCTCATCAAACAAACAAACAAAAGAGCAATATTCAAAATACCAATGCACCATTCATCATCATCATCAGTTCCTGAAGCCAGCCACTTGGCAGCAATGGATATGAATAAATAATCTCTATTGTCCTCAGTCATTTGTTAAGTCCACTGCTCCCTTAGTGTTATTCCACGTGATGTAATGTCCTCATTTATACTATCTATCCAGCGTAGTCTTGTTCTGCCTTGGCAACTTTTTTCCTTCGTATCTTGCATACATGTAGCGCACTGAGTGGGATTGGGCAAACTAGCATTCTCTCTACATATCCACACCTTTGGGTCTTCCTTGAGCAACTTTGTCTTGCACAGTTGTTTGAATAACTAATTATTGTCATATAATAATAATAAAATAATAAATAATAATAAATAATAATAATAATATAATAATAATGTCATCGTTTCTTATTTTCTGTAGTCTTTAACTCCCTGCAACAACTCATTTCTGCTGTAATAATTCTGTTCTCATCTTGATGTAATGTCCAACATTCCGACCCATAAATTATAGGCAAATGCAACAAAATCTTGTTAAGTGTCAAATGTCAATATTAGCCATTCCATAGAATGTTAATTATTAGTGTAAAAATTACCTGAACACTGTGAAACAAACTGAAATTATAGTATTTCACTTTACACAGCTTTAGAAAATTCAGACAACCTACAACAAAACAATCACAAATATATATATGCTACTGGAACAATAAGAAGTTTAGACCCTTCAATTAATCCCAATATTAGGAAGCCAAGGCTACATGGTATCTTTACTACATATAACATTAACCAAAGCAAAATCACACTGGTGCCTAACTAAGGAACACCTACATTGGTATATATCGTAACAGTCTTACTGCATTTGCATGTTTAGTCATCAGTTTTCCCTCGTTTCCTGGTTCAATCTTATTGTCTTTGCATCTGTGGAGTCTACCAGTATTGCAGCTGGCAATTTGTTTTGTCACTGAAGGGTCAGAATTTCTTTTGGACTCACTAGGGGTGTCTTCAATACAAAGTCACACACAGCTGTTTTTGATTGCCACTGCTTCCATCACCACAAAACCTCTGTAATAGGCTTGTGATAGGCTTTGAGGAAAGTTATTAACTGTAGGCTTTGAGGAAAGTTATTAACTGTAGGCCTGTGTCTGAAGTAAAGCGTCATGTGAACATGTCAGAGTTACATTAACAGTCATTCATTCTGTTCAATAGTATACTTGCAGACTTGCATGTTTTCACACTTTATTTGAGCCTATGTAATCTGGCAGTTATTGCAAGCCTTGCACAAACCTGTTGCCTATGACTTTTGAGATTGATCCAGCATGGTGCAAATCTGTTTCCAATTTGCCCAATGGTCCAGGTGGGCTTCAGTAGGTCTACTTTTGTGTTTAGAAGCACTACACATTCAAAATCCGGGCGGGCGCCCATGGTGGTGCTATATAAATTTGCAATTACCATTACCATGGACTAGTCAGCCACTCTTCTGAGTGTTATATTCTGAAGACCTCATAAAAGTTAAATCTGCGCAAATAATTTCGTTTTCATTTAGAAAATCGATCTCAGAGACTGATCCAGTACAGTGGACGTTTTAATTGAGGTTTCGAGGTTTCGCTTCGCATCGTTCCACTGACCGCAGAAAATCTTAAATCTACACAACATGTTCACTTACATCTAGGTCGTTCTTTAACGTAAAGGTCTATTGTAATGTCCCCACATGAAGTTTCTAAAATAACGGACATTCTTCTCCAAATATAATATATTTTATAATTATAACAAAATCTCTAAACTGTCCATGCGAACATGTCACTCACGATCTGCCAACACAAAGATTGCGAATATATCCAAGACTGAAATATTATAGTATTACGTAGATGGTGCGACTCGTAAGAGGCAGAGCCGTTTAAGAGGTGGAGCGACCGGTTAGTATCTATAGTCTTTCGTAGTTATAATCGTAATCTCCAAACTTCTAAAGCGCCATTCGAAAGCCAAGCGCAGAGCACCAGCTTATTCACGAGCGATGCGTCTAGTCAGAGGGGTTGTCCAAAAGAGTAATCCGAGGGAGGTCCGAGTTCGGTTTCCAGAGGATCAGAGCAGATGTTAAGGTGTGTGTCTTTTAGGTCGAGGATTGGAAGTTACATGATCAGCTATAAATGAGGCAGGATAAGAGTTCTTGACAAGGAAACACTTTAGTTTCGAGTGGAAAGCCTTGGGGTGATGAATAGAGCAGTCTGAGGCAGATTATGGTGGATGATTGGCGATGATGGCGGAAGATCCGAAAAAGTGCGAAATTCAGGGCTTGAGTCTTGAGATATAATATTAGGCCTATATTAATAGGCCTACGTTCTAACGAGTATGCGGTGCAGTGGTGAATAGCCTATTGCTCGGTTGGAGAACTTGAGGTGAGTATAGTGACCGAGGGTCGAGAGCGTGAGAACGGATCTCGAGGATGATCGGGTAGAGCGGGCTTGCTGGATGGTGAAGAGTTCGAGAAGATATCTGGACTGGGAGTGTTGTTACTGTTGTAGGGAGTTATATAATATTTTCGTTTATTGAAACAATCCAGTTATGCAATTTAAACAATTCACAAGAACACAAATGACAGAAGACATAAATCTTAACTACTAACAGAACAGACTGCTTGCAATAAACTGGCGGTCCTTGCTGGGCCTAGCCTCTGCCTATCTACGCGACCTCTGCTGCCCTATACCTAGGGTGCTCCAGGTCGTCGCTCTCTCCGCTCTACTGAGCGGGGCGTGCTCATGGTCCCTTTGCCCGCACAGCTACTAAGCAGAATTAATCGGGCCTTCTCAGTGGTTGGCCCATCCCTCTAGAACGGGATTCCTTTGACGTTGCGCTTGCATCCCAGAATCCACTCTGAATCTTTCTATACTTGCCTCAAAACTGTCCTTTTCAGCCGTGCTGGGGTCGGGAGCGCTTCTGAGTTGTAACCTTGAAGGGGCGCTATATAAAACTTCGTAATGAATGAATGAATAGGCCTACATAAATAGCAGCCTACAATTTAAAGCATATCCGCCCTAACCAGGGCTGTTAAAGGCTTGGTTTTTTGTTTTGGTTTTTGGTTTTTTTTGAAAAACCAAAAAAAACAAAATCTGGAAATTTTGGTTTTTGGTTTTTACAAATTTCAAAATTATAAATGCCAAAAATGTCGTCTCTTCAAGTCTCTTGGCAATTGCTGTATGGTCTTTTTAAACTTCATTTTATGATATTCTACGGTTCTACTGTTCTAATTAATTTCATTTATATGCATCTGATTAATTTGAACGGTATTATGCCATTTTTATGAGTTTTATGATCCGAAATAGGAAAATCTCCAAAACAAAAAAACCAAAAACCAAAAAACCAATAAAACCAAAAACCAAAAACCAACTTTTCATTTTGAAAAAGTTTGGTTTTTGCACCTCTGGCCCTAACGGAGCTCGAACTCGGTACCTCTCGCTCTCCATGCCAGTGTGTTATCCAACGCGCTATCGGGCCCCGATAAGTAAGTTAACGAGAGGACGTTGAAGTGAATTCGCTCTGGGAGTTTGAGTGAATTCGCTCTGGGATATGCCATGTTTATGAGTTTTATGATCCGAAATCGGAAAATCTCAAAAAACAAAAATGTAACTAACTTTTTATTTTTGGATGATTTAGTTCTCTACCTACAATGATTTAGGTGCTGGTTAATGAGTGTTTGCATTATTTATTAAGACTTGCAATCACAAATGTGACAGCGGTAAGTCAAACCTGGGATTCAAACGTTGCAAAGTGTCTCGCGCTTACGAAGCGACCTAATAGAGAAATCAGGGAACCAGCTCTTTGCAAATGCTGCATTCTGATTGGATGCCGATCTCCGCCCGCTAAAAATTTGAAAGGTAAAAAGTTTATTAAAACATTTATTATTGTTTCTGCAAAATATTATTTACTCTAACAAACAGCACGAATTTTAAATTTTAAGTCAAGATGCCTAGGACATTCTGTGTTTGAGTTGTGTATAGCACAATCCATTTAATGGCTGTATACTGTGTAGGGTGCGTAGACCCCAACCTCCGAAGTTATGGAGTTTTCTAAATAGCCTATATTTTTTAAGTGAAACCAAAATTATTTGTGCAAATCTAACTCAGGAATATTTTCGGGATATATTATTTAGGAGACTGTCAGGCTAGGTCATGTTTTCTGGATTCGCAGAAGAGAGAGTGGCAAGTTGGGAGTAGTTGACAAACGAGAATGTTGAGCGAACCGGTGGAAAGTGCCTAAAATCAAACAAAATGGCGACCACAGATTGTGTCGATGCAGACCATCGACGTATATGCAGACCACTGCATACTGCAGATATTCAAAAAAGTAATAGGTACTTAACGAATAACATAAGCCGTTTAGAAATGCGTAGTGCTTCTGCGGCGGAAAATTCCGCCACGCAACGCATGATAAAATTACTTCTGCGGCGGAAGTTTTTTTAGCACGTCTTCTAATGACAACCCTGACCTTTATCGACCCCACCACACCAACCTGACTCTAATTGACCCTCACGATGCCTAACCTCACCCTAACCGACCTTCTTGACAGTTGATAGGAAGTAAAGCATTTTGAACAATGCACATGCGCCGAAGGTTGCGCATGCGCAAAGATCTTCCGCCACGGAATTATGTCGCAGAAGATTTAACCTTTACAATTATGTTTTTGAAGCATAGTGCTTCTGCGGCGGAAAATCACACAATGCATGAAGAAATTACTTCTGTTGTGGAAAGTTTTTAACATTATATCTAATGTTTGATGACCCTGGCCCCAACCTACTGTCACAGCGCCTTACCGACCCTCACGACGCCAATTGATAGGAAGTAACTCATTTTGAACAGTGCACTTGCACCGAAGGTTGCGCATGTGCAAAGGTTTTCTGCCACGGAATTGTGTCAAAAAATTACTTTTTGGACAGAATTTTCTGCCGCAGAAGATCTTTCTTTTTTAAATTATACAGTCAGGTTACTTTCTATTATATGATGCATTCAATTATTTTAGAAAATGACAAAGAGAGCAGAAAAGAATGCTACATATTTCTGACTCAGCATTTGGTGCTTCTACTAATTGGCTTATTTGTGGATGTTTTTGCCTGTAGAACTCTGTTAACGCGATCTGGAGTAGCACTGTGTTAACACGATCTGGGGTAACTGTCAAAAGTTCAGTTTACCAAAAGCCATTTGCAGGTATGATTAAGATAAGTAAAATAAATATAGTATCAGCTCTGTTGATGTTGAATCATACACTTGAAAACTTTGGAGGAGTCCCAAAGATATAGGTACTGTTTGGAAACAATGCATTTTGATATTTTTTAATATTTGACTGATATTTTGATTTTGTATAAATGTATTTTTCATATATTTTTGTTGATCGATATTACTTTAAAATTTCTTGGCTGCAGTTAGCCTTGATTTTGTTTTAGATTCTTGACAAGTTTCAAACTATGAACATGCTAACCTTAGTCACTACAATAGTTTAAAAACTCTTGAACTTTAGGTTAATTAAACTTGGCTAAAAGTGTAATTATATCAAAGTTCAACAGTTTTATACATATGTCCTTTTAACTGATGAACGAGCTGTAGGCTGCTCTAGAGAACTCGACGAAGTAAAGTTTATGGTTGAGTTTCAAAATATAGAAGTAATACGTTTACCAGTCCTGGCCTAGTTTTAACTTCTGCTTTTGTAAATTAGCCAGTATTTCAGATCTAGACCTATATTATTTTTGGTCAGTACCAAGTAAAACTGTTGGATGTCATCTGATCCACTTTGGTGTTATTCTGCATCCTTGTTTTGATTTTGTTTCAAAATCATTCATTTCATGAGATACTAGTGTGATAGAATGTACATTCAAAATAAGTACTGATAATCTTTATTCCATGATGTGTGATAGAATGTCTTCTACAAAGCATCTGTACGATTCTCAGCCTTTGGGATGGCAAATAAACGAAGCAGCGGTCAAAGTCTTGAAAGGATTTGACTTGCGACTTGGTGAAATGTATGTCTGGGTTGGTGAAGTGATTGCTGAAGCAAAGAAAACATTGGCAGTGTGAGTATCTCAGTGTTTCCAGTCTTTCCAGAATTTTAGATTTCATGCTGAAGAAGTTTTTCTATATTAGAATGTATGTAGTTATTTAAATACAAAAGTTAGTGGTAGTCACTGGCAGTTGATTTTACATAGTGGTAATTTTCCTGAGTTTCATTCAAAAGTGACGTAGTGAAGTTTTTATATTAACGATGAGCACAACAAACTTTTTGGCAAAACTGTGGTATATAGGCAACCACACATATAAAGTTTTAATATATATTTTCAAACAGTTGAAGAAACTCAGACTATTGAAGAGAAAACCTTGCACTAATACTTACTGTAGAGATGAGAATAAAATAAGAACTTAGAATGCACAAACGCTGCATAAGCAATACTAAAACAGGATCTTCTGCATTTAAATACCAAAAAATTTATGAATTTTAAAGGGCTAAGAGATCAGTAGTAATAACTAAAACATAAATAGATGTGCTTTTTATAAATGTAAGTGACTAATGCAGTAACATGATAATACATATCATTTTAATGATGACTTATGATTTCGGAAACTGGGGTATGCTAAAGCTAAGACAGTTTTTGAAAGACCAGTGTGACTTTTTTGTCTGATATTATTATGTTATTTTTATCCATCTAGTTTAACTTACGGAAATCTTGCTTGCTTGCTTGAGCCACAGGCTAAAAAGTCAAATCTTGCGACGACTAATTCGATCACTTACAATCATTCAATCGTCACGAAACTTGGCAGATAGACTCGCCCTCGCAGACACTTCATTCTATAAAAATTTCAGCTCCCCAAAAAGGCTAGCTTATAGAATCGGGGACTCAACTTTTCGAATCGGGGAATCCCCTTTTCCCATACGCAGCGTTGTCATTGGCCGCAACAAAAACGGGCGCGCTGCCTGATTAAACGCACGCTATGACGTAAAATGAACGCAAACTATATATTTGTAGAGGTAACTGCTTCGTAAGACGCATTATAGGATTACTAGATGGATATTAGTAAAAAACTTTGCTTTTACGGGCTGTATTTTATTTCTATTTAATATTATTCCTGTAGTTTTGCTGTGAAATGTCTAAGCTTGCTGGCATGAGGTGTTTTGTTGTACAAGTTGATTGATTGGATTTTTTCTATTGAATCTTTTAATGATGTGTAGAGAAGACATAAAAATGTTGCCAAAGACTCCATCTGCTAAGTCTCGAACGCGCCGATGTCAACAAACGTTGAGATCAAATGCTGCCCGCAACAGTGAGGTTGCAGATATCAGTATGGAGATTCTTCCAGCTAAGAAAACAAGGCACGTTTTACTTTGCTTTCCCTCTGTTACATTATGTGGGGACATTTCATTAGCTATTCTGGTTGGATTTGGGTTAATCAAAGGTAGTGATGTAGCTTTTCCGGAAAAATATTTTGCGAAAAATTGTCCGGAAATTTTCCAGACATTTTCCGGAAATTTTCCGCAGAACCGGAAAAATACATTTAACTCATGATGCCAGATTTTCAGTATGAGATGACACTAGAAAATTTCTGTTTTTAAAGTTCCTGTCAAATGCAGGCAACATTCACTTTAAAAGAATTAAAATAAAGAAATAAAGATTAAGGACTGTTTATTATTAGCGGTTGAGGCTAGAGTAGCCTAGCTTGATATGTTGTTAGTGTTATGAACTATCAGTATTATATACAGTCTGGCAATTTGACATTTTGTCGGCTGCTTAGCTATTAGTCAGCTTTGCCTTAGTCCATGCACCGCTCACTGAAGGCAACAGCTCATAGATAAGCGATTAAACTAAAACACATTCTTTTGCTACTTCCCTAGAAAAGCAGGTGTGAAAATAGATTAGTGTCAGACTGCAATGGCAATGCCAATAACATTATATTTCAAGACATAAAATAATAGTATAATAGGCCTCATGAGAATTAATCTGTTGCAGTATTAAAATGGTGTCTAGTATTACTACATCAATTGCTGTTTTTGTCTCATAGTTTCATAACTAAAATATATTAAGGAGACTAAATCCTAAAAAATATTTTCTCTAAATTAACAGTGAAGTTTAATTCCAATTAATTCTTAAATGTATTGTCGTTGTTAAATATGGTAAACAAATTATCTATTTTCCTGAAATGTTCTTTAGTGAATCGAGATATCTTCGAGATATCTTGAACTAGATAGCAATTGCAACTGACTCTAGATTTTACCATCTGGTAATGGGTGACCCTAATTTAGCGGGATACTTATCCCTTCAGCGACCCCTTGTTACCCTGACGATGAAAACTGCTTAATTTTAAATGCACTGTTCGAAAGGTTAACAATAAATTATGATTGATTGATTGTTGAGAGTTGTGAACACACTGAACAGTAAGCACTATTGAATAAACATATCAGTTATAATTACACAAGATAGTATAGAGTTAGTGATGTTTAAACATTATTATGTATTTAAATTTTTATTTAGTATTTATTATTTTGATGGAAAAATATCGGAAAATTTTCCGGAAAAAACACTGGAAATTTTCCGGAAAAATATGAAATTTTCCCGACAATTTTTCTGCCTCACAACACTAATCAAAGGTATCAATGTTGTTTAGTTTGTTAGAGTCTTGAGCTGCTAATTGTGCCATATTCTGTTTAGTTCACATGCTAGGTATAATTCTTATATTGTTTATGTGTGTATGTGTTCATTTTTACAATATTGTAAAAATGAACACAAAGGTATTTATCTTTACAGGTGACTTCCGAAACATGCTGTTGTAAAATGTGCTGTATAATTTTACTTATCTGTGAGAATCAACTTGCTCATAACTGATTGATAGATGCTTCTGAGTTTGAAATGTTGGCATTTGTATGGTGGTAACACATATCCCGGCCAGAACCAGAGAAATGATATTTTAAATCTCAGGTCCTGTGTAATTTCTGCTTGTTATAAGGGTAGTATTCGTTAAGTTTTTTAGATGCCAATTGACATAAAATTCTGCTTGATTACTATTATAACTGTTTTTAGGAAGAAGGCTTCAAAAACAAGTAAGAAGGTGAACTTGGTTGAGGATTCTTCTCTGCTGAATGAGATCAGTAGGCTTGAGGATGTTGATGAGGAGGAGGATGCACAGACTGAGAATGTGAAGAAACTTGCAGCATTGCCGTATGTATTACGCTGATTGTGACAGTTTGGGATTATAGCATTTTGTGGTAATGTAGGGTTGTTAATATCGTTTTTTTGGCAAACCGATTATCGGTTTTAGAAATCCGATTTAAACCGATTATCGTTTTTTTATTGGCCTTCATAGAAAATTTAATATATTATGATATAATGCAAGTTACCAAAAACTGATGATTGCTACATACGTTCACGTACGGGGTTGTACTATTACCTCGTTGGCTGTGGAAGACTCCGTTTTATCGCTTTGTCAATAATGAAAACTGATAATCGTTTTAGAAACCGATAATCGGATTTCCAATTATTGTTTAGCATCCCTAATGTATTGTACAGTTCATGAGAATGCATTTCGGTCGTGTCACCCCTTATGTGGCAGCATCACAGTTAATGATGTTAAACCATTTTGTGGTAATCTATTGTACAGTTGGTGAAAATTTATTTAAGTCGTTTTACATCTTGTGTGGTGGCATCATTGTTAATGATGTTATCCATAAAAACTACACCAGTCCTGTCTTTCATTCATTTCAGAGATTTATATAGCGCCCCTTCAAGGTGCACAAGATCTAAGATGAGAGATTTGCAGGGAGCTTCTACTGTCGTCACTGCCGAGGCTACTCCCCCGAACTCTAGCAACGGTGTGTCTACAGCTGGTACCCCTTCGACTGCAACGCGTTCCAAAGGGTAAGTTGTGAATTGTAGTGCAAGAAGATTTCTTCAGGAACTATTTTTGAATAAACCCTGTGGATTTTTAAATGTGCCGTCACCACTGTAAATGGAGCAGGTTGTAAGAAACCTCTGGTGTGAATGCAATGGTATGGAGGTTAAACAGGAAGACATTTTGTTTGGAATACATGGTTTAGCCAGTTTCACTGCCATTCTGTTTAGGTACTTGCAGTTCTGTTTCTTTCCCAACAGAAATAAAATTAAACAACTGCAGGAGATGTTGTGCAAAGATCCTGGCTTTGGACTGAAGCCTGCTCAGACAGCTGCTGATGATCAGCCAAGTAATACGAAGCGAAGGTCATCAAAGAGACTTCAGGATGCTGGAAATGTCAGTATGAGATTTACTTCTTAACATTCATTGTCTTTGACATATTTGTATTTTGATATACTACACTGCACATTTGAAGCTGCTGCTCTTTGCATTGGTTTCCTAGTTACATCACTGAGAAGATGTGTAAGCCAGTTTGGGTATCGATTGGCTATAAAAAGTTTGAGTTTTGACCTGGTCTTTTCAATTGATTATTGTCACTGACTCTATTGCACTTTGAGGCCACTGACTTATGCGGTGTGTGTTAGCAACATCATGTATAGTGCTCAGAAATTTCAAAGGCTGTGGATTAATTTAGAAACTAACTTGCCTTATTAAGAACTAAAGGAAGTCATTGGCAAAAATTAGAAACTTTTATAAAAGCTTGTGTGGAGTTTAAGAAAATTTGTCCTTGTGTCTACATTCAGTTGTTTTTATGATGTGAAAGGTTTGGCATAAGGAAATTTTTACACTTGTAAATTTCATTTTTACATTTTTCTTTATGCTTATATTGCATTTTGATTTTTCATTGCTTTGTGCTTCTAAAGAAATATTCTTCTGTGTAAATGTATACATTTTTACTTTTTACATAGGATAACGAATCTCGTGCTAAGCGTCACTGCAATGAAGGAGACAAAATCAGTCCAGATCGTGAGTCTACTGATCTAGTGATCTTATTATTTTAAATGGGCAGTGAATTTCCAAAGAATTATGCATATGTGTTGGTCATTGTGCCAGATCGATTCAAATGATCGACTAACATGAAGAGCTTATAATCAGTTATCAAAATGAGTGCAGCTTGAACCAATATTTATTGCTTTGTGGTATCATGCTAAACTTGCCAGTAATTCTTGCTGGGTTCACTTAATTGTATTACCATTGTTTAGCATTTGCTTGGTTTATGCTGGATTTTATATATGAAATTTCTTATCATGCGCTTTACTATCATATAAATTCTGGTATGTTTGGGTTCATGGACAGATCCTAAACTTTACTCGGCTTGAATGCAATACTGTACCTTAAAAAGTGAAATCTTATTTTAGCACAGTATTTGTTGTGGTTTCAAAGATTTGTGCTGAAGAATGTTTCATTGTATGTTGCTGTACATTAAGTTCCTTTGCTGATGAACTATGTTTATAATGATTTTGATTTTTGTTTCTGTTAATGTCTTAGAAGCCACAGTGTCTGCATCTGGCCATATTCAGGATTCAAAGAACAATGTCAAAGTTAGAATCTGTTTCATTCTCATAGTTATTTGTAGACCAGAATCATCGCTAGACAAATGAGGCACCAGTACTAAGGCTATTGTTGTGCATATGAACCACTTCTAAAGGTGTAGAATAATATACTAAAGAATTAATTAAATAAGCATCATTCTAGATTAAAAAATAGAATAATAGTCTAGATTATAAATTTGTTTTGGGTGTTATTATTTGCATGCAAGATTTAATGTAAGCTGTATTTCATAGGCCTTACACATAATATGCATTGGTTTGTAATAGTGTTATTGGTTTTGTATGAGTAAAAGACGCCACATGAAATCCATCATAATGATTATGGTTCATGACATGCATACTACTTGTTTTGTCAGTGAAGTTTAAAGTGGCTTCATTTCATTGTTTCTTTGATGTCAGGGCACATATGTCAGTTCTTGTTACCCGGTACTGAAAAAGGCTCCAACACCCAACAATCAGAGCACTGCTTCATTTCTACAGCGCAACACTCCAAAAGTTTTGAACCGCCAGGTCAGCATTTAATCATCGTTCTCCCAGATTATATTCTGATTTTAGCCATAACTGCACAAGATGGTCTTCTGTTTATTTAGTGATTTCCAATATTTGAAATATTAGGTCTTGTTTATATTAGGTTTTATGGTGAAAAGCTGGTATTGTAACGTTTGTTCTTTTTGAACAGCAGTTTAGCTGAGTAGCAGCCTTTTGGTCTAAGTTTCAGTGCCTTCAGTGTTGCTTTCATAAGGTTTTTCTGCTGTAATGGCCTATTAAGGACTGGTGTCTATCTGGCATATTTTGGGATTTTGTTGTTATTGGGGTAGAGTAAGCTCAGAAGCACACCTAACTGTGATTCACAGGACAGGCTTTGTGCTGAAGTGCTACAACTTTTTGTTTTCAACAGGAAATGCAGGATGTGGGTCGTAAGACTCTGGCTGTGAAGGTTAAGAAGATGGAGGAATTGACTCAGAAGAAAAACGAAGAACTGCAGAAGAAGATTGAGGAACAGAAGAGGTGATCTTCTTGAGAACAATTTACTCTTTTTGTTATCAACTAACTTCGCCTTGTCTGTACTGTTTCGTAATTAACTAAGTGGATGCATGTGAAGATGAGAACTGACTTTGTTAATATTTATTTCTTTTTTAATTGTTCCTCTAGTTTTATTTACTGAAGATTTTAGACATGAGCACCTCACTGATTTAGTTTTATTGGCCCAGCAATTTTCAGTTCTGTAGGTTTTCTGTTACTTTTGTCCCAGTGTTTGACATTGATTTCTTAGCATTTCTTCCACAGCATTAGACAGTAGGTCTGCAGTTGTGTAGAATAGTAATGTATCCTGTCTTTCTTCTGCGTAAGTCTCCATATGAACCAGCTTCTGCTTTGGAACTAAGCTTGGCAACATCTGCCGCCTTTAGGTTGCTGATAGAAGTTACCAATCTTAGTTCCAATGCAGAAACATATATGTAACTTTCTTCAAAAGCTTACTTGTTGGTTTGAGACACAATAATGGTGCTTCTTTTAGGCTTGTAGAAAAGTTGATGGTGTTTGAGACATAAATAAAAGGCATATTTTAAAATGAAAGAAAAGCGTAATATTTCTTGAAGAGGGTTACTTGTACATTTGATAGTGCTTGCTTTTACTTGTTACTTATAGAAGATCTTATATTGTCTGAGAGAGAATTATGGTGCCTATTTTTTAACTTATAGACAAGCATATGTCTTGAAGAGTTTACTTGTTCATCGTAGAAGAATGATGCTGCTTTCTTTAGGCTTAGAGAGGAGCATCACACTTCTGTGCTTAAGCGACGCCAAGAATTAGAACAGTCGGTCGTTAAGAAAGGCCCATCTAAATTAGATGAGACATCCTCTGCAATCAAGACAAATGATCGAGAAAAAAGCAAACTCGGGTAAGAAACTACTTCCCAGTTAAGCAGCTTCTGGAGTTTTTAGTGTTATTTCATTACTTGCTGTTTTGTATAGACTTGCCAAGGAAATGCATACTATTGTACGTCTTTATCAAATAGTCAAATCTATTTTCTGAAGCAGCCAAACTACATAGCTGAGCAAAAGGCTTTCATTGGCTTTTTCACTGTACATTGCAATATAATGATGCTAATATTGTACTGGTACATAGTTTAAGGTGCATTCATTTAGAACTGTTTGATAGTTATATTCGTAACACTTGCAAGGTCCGTAAAAAGTACTGTGCAGATGTTCAGGTACTAGCATAACACACATTTCCAAACGTAACTAAATATCAGTTGAGCTTGGCCACAAATGTTTATATCTTGACTTCTGGTTTTTGAAATTAAAATTATGTAAGATTAATTTTTATTTTGAAGCAGTTTTTATAGGTGCTGGACTGTGTTGTTCTTTTTCCAGTACACTTAGGGAACGGAGACTTGCTGAAGCTGAGCAAAGACGCAGGCAAGAAGAGGAGGCAAGAAAACAGGCCCTTGTGCAGCAGGTGTCGTATTTTATTCCATTTGTTGAACTGTGGACTATAAGCATTTGTGATCTGTGTGAGTTGTTTCTTGTTTGCTTTAAGCAGGGCAGATTTTCTTGAAATTATCAAGGGCACAGCAGATGATAGTAAGAAGATAAACCATTTTATATGCACTGAACCGAATTTGGACAGGCCAGGGTCGCTGTGAATGTAACCTTTTTAAATTGGGACAAGCCAACTGATCCATGCAGCTGTGACCCAGTCCAGCCTGACACACTGTTGATCTCTGTACACACGTTTGAATGGTGGACTATTAGTATTGACTTCATCTCGCTGATGATTGCGCAACTGAATGGGCATGGACTGTTTCTGCTAGAAGAATATATCATTTGTAGCCCTATACTTGGTAGACTTGTCTAAACCATCCCTGATCAGTCCATTTTTTAAAGAAAGTTCTGAAGCAGATTTGCAGTTTGTGTGCATAATGATTTTGTAATAGCGCAACAGTAAATTGGTGCTGAATAATGTGACTTCATACTGGAAAGTGAATCAATCGTATTTCAATGTTTGTGATTGTAGGAGAAAGAGAAGCAGATGTTGGAAGAACAGCAACGTCGTCGTAAGGAACAGGAGGAGCAGGAAAGGCAGCAGCGAATTGTCGAACAGAGGCGTCAGGAGGAAGAACGACGCCTCAGACAGGAAAGAGATCGACAGGAGGAACAAGAACGACTGAGGAAGTTGGAGTTACAGAGACTGAAAGAGGAAGAAGAGAAGCGAAAACAAAAGGAAGAAAGGTACTAGCCATTGGGTCCTTGCAAATGCATATGCACTTTGGGTTATATATGGCCTGGAGGTGAGCCTAGAACAGAGACAGCTGGCTGGACGTTGTAGAAATGGTATTGCTCCAGAAGGGAGCAAGCTTTAGATGATGATATGCATAAAGCTATATTTCTTCCCAGTTATGCAGAAATGAAATGTCCAAACGGCTTGAACGCACTCTAAGTGCAGTCAGCACCTGACATTCATGCTCTGCGACCTTTGACATTTGATTATATTTTGAGAAATTCATATTGTTTCTTGCTATTTGAATATTTCATTAGTTATATTTGATACTCTATTTACTTTTACAACTTACGTGAAGGTATATTTTGGCTTTGAGTCTTTAAAATGATCCTTATATTAGTTGAGTATATGGATTGTTACAGTTTTCAGCTGATCTTATTTTCTAGGGAGCGAAAGGAAAAGGCAGAACGTGAGCGGCTGGAGCTTGAAAGGCAGCAAAAGAAAGAAAAACAGAGGCAGCTGGAACTTGAGAAGAAGAAGGAACTGGTATGTCAAGATAATCATTTTAGTTTATAAGATGTATGAGATAGATAATTGAAATTGCAGGGACTTAGAGATGGATTGGTAAGAAATCAAATCTGCAGAAAAGAATGAACAGGATACATTGATTAAGCTGAGAAAACTTATGTTTTCTGCAATTTTTCACTCTTCAGTTGAAGTTACAAGTTAAGTTTATTGTTTTGTTTCTTGTAACTTATGCCACTGACTGTCTTACAGGAGCGCCAGAAGATTGCTGAGGAGCAGGCACGTCTGGAAGAGGAGCAGCGTGCCTTGGAAGAGAAGCGAAATCTTCAGAAAATAATCGAAAAGCATAACCAGACTTTGAAGCAGGGTGCTAATGTGCCATCTTCAGCATCTTCTAACAGCATCCAAAAGACCCAGACAAATGCATCGAATAGTGCTGTACCTGTTAAGTGCTCAGCACAGTCTCAGCCAGGCAGCACCATCAGCCAAGCACAACCACAGCAGGCCAGTGCCTCAGCAAAACCAACGCTAAACACAACGTTTGAAAAGGAAGGAATTGCCAAAGCGGCAGCACACAACAACTGTGATTCGTAAGTAAATCGAACCTTCAGAACAAGAACTGTTGCCAGATGTGATGTTATTGTTTCACTAATAGTTGTAGTTTAAGCAGTAGACATATGTGTTCATCTAGATGTCTTGGAGGCTAACTTGTCAGCCTTTCACTTTTTGTAATGAACGGTCATATTTTAGCATTGTTCTTCAATTGACAGTGCTCAGTGCCCAGACTGTACAGCTTTCTATTGACAACATAATTATTAATGTCAGTAGAGGCATGTAAGAGATGAACCATTGCCTAAGGCTGCCTAACATGAAGGAAATTGCGTTAAAAGAAGTTAGGCCAACATGGAGTACAGATCAGACACCAATGACAAACTGGTTATCTGTGAAGTGGGCGCTGAAACGGGTAAAGGGTTGAGACCTGTTTATCTTGGGTTCAGATCATGGTACATTATATCCAGTTTATGATTGAGCCATGCCATTACAAAGAACTGGTCTATTTGTTGGATTACTTTTGTTACTTTTGGTTCTGCACCACAACCAAATGATCCATTAGTCTCAGGACAACACCTCACTGATGATTACAGTTGAGATAGAAATGTGCAAAAATATTCAGAGGGATTTCCTTTTGCTACAGTGGGTGTATAGTGACACTGATTATGAAAGTGATTCTGCCCCCCCGTATAGAGAATGTAGAATTAATTTCATAAGTAGTTTCAGTGATTGTATCCTCCCAGATTCTGGTTACCCTAGTACCTGCAAGACTGTTCAATGCTCAAACATAATTACCTAAAATTATCATATTCTGATTATTTTACTTTTGCAGGACATAAGGGAACACTTCTGGACAGTGCTGTGCTAAGTTTCTGTATTGCTTTACTGATTCTGCTCAGTCTACCAAATATTTAGTGCTCCTCCAGCTGTCCCATAAGACCGTCTGGAATTGAATGCATTTGTAGATAGGTTTTGGCATGCCATCAATTGATGCCTTGTGCACTATTAAAAAAACTGAAATGTATACATTTATCAGATTAGCTGTAGTTGGCTCTAACCAACTAACCTTCCATTGTATGGTTATACCATAACACTACAAGTCTTAAGTCCACTTGTTTACCAGAATGTGGACATTCAGCTATACAGTTATACAATCAGTTGTGGAGTTTGTTAATTTATTGTCTGGCTGTTTTTCTTCGTTTTGTAATTAGTTATGAGATGACTCCTCGTGTAAAGAAGATAAAGACGACTTCGACCGACAGCAACTACAACATAGATGATCTTCATTCGGAGGATTCTACCGATGATGAATCTCAGCCGCGGAAAAAGATTCCCCTTTGGGCACAGGGTCAGTTGATGGTCCTTATTCTGTATTTATGTAGTTCATGTTTTAAGTTGATTGTGTGTGGTTGTGTACCGGTATGTAGACGCTTGTACAGTCAACTGAAAATTTCTTATTCATGTGTTCATAAAATGCACAACATCCCAGACAGATAGCTGAAATTGCTTTGAGCAGGCATGGGCAGCTTCTTTTAACTGAGAGCTGCCCTAAGATTTTAAGAGCAGCTTAGGGGCCGTATGCCAATTGCGGGCTAATTTTTGCAGATTAATTTGCCCCAGAAAATTAGACAATATTAATTTTATTCCAGATATATTGCAGAATAACCGTTTAAGTAAATGAAGATAATTTTTATAATGGAAACCTAATTATCCTAATACCTACAGTCCTACACTACAATCAAAAAACAAAATATGTTTATGTTTATTGAGTTTTAACAATACATAAAATGGATAAAAAGTTCCCAAGTGTTAGGTAGGCTGACAATGCTAATATATATGACATGTCAAGGGCTGGTTGAAAGGTCCCTGGGGGCCGTATGTTGCCCACCTCTGGCGCTGAGGATCAGGATGGCGAGTGAAGTCAGTTGTAAAACTTGATTTGTTCCCATGATGGGATGGGCCACTTGAAAAGTAGTAGGTAATAGATGTTTTTGTGAGATGTGTAAGGGTTGTCCAGTGGATACAGATAGTAAATCATTAATTGATTAGAGAGATTTATGTAGCACCTCTTCAAGGCTACTAAGAAGTGCTCCCGATCATGATACATATTGAGAATCTTGTTGCTATGTATGTTATTTATGTTGCAGATTATTTGCTGTCACTGTTGACTGTTGTTTAAATGGAATTTAATTAAATAATTCACTGAACTTTTTCCTTTTGTTATTATAAACAGGGAACCAGCTGAAGATTGCTTTGATCAATCAGATCACAAATCCTCCAGATGTCGATAAAATGTTTGGTCATATTCTCAGTCCGGACCTGAATGAGGTATTCACCAAGAAACGTGCTCGCTTCAATAAACGAACCAGCTCTGCTAACTGGGACGAACCAGTGTTGCCGACGAAAAACTAACGCTCTGGTTAATGTGCGTTTAGTTGTACATAATAACAGTGTGATGCATAAAAGGTAATTGCTAGATTTTAGAGACTTTTGCAATTCGTAAATATTTTAATTCCTGTCGGCTGATTTCTGAAGACTTCAAAAGTTGCAGCAGTAACATAGATCGATTTGGAAACAGTGAAAGTTCGATGTTCTGTGATTTTTATTTGGCCTTCAATCGCATTTAATGTCGGCTTTAGTCAGGAGAGGACAGAAGTTTGTTTTGAGATATCTGCTTCACCTGCGCTCTCTAGCTAACTCGGCTATAATGAGTACACGCACCATTCCCACTGTCCGTGGGAAATCAGACGGGGAGGTAGTGGACTGCTACCTGTTCTCATAAGCTGAGGCTAAGAAAATGAAGTCGCTTAAATTTTATACCTTTAGCTGCCTCGCAGTTAGTTTAAAGAACTTTTGTTTTCTTAGTCTGGACTAGGTTTGTGTCAGTGGGGCAACTGATTGGCCTCAAAGCCCATTCCCCTTTGGTTGGAGGACACTTGCGGGCTCAAATCTGCAAGAGATGTGTGCTCAGATCCTGGTGAAGTATGCAAAATTCTGTCGCCTGAAATGTGAAGTTTTACCGATTTATGATTGACGGTTAATGAGAACTAGGTTGATTCTTGCAGCAATTTGGTTGCATTTGTATGGTTTCTATTGTCTGGGCTTGTTCGTCTCACTCCAGAACTTGATACAATTGCCTGTAATGTATAATTTTTATCTGTATATTGTTCAGTAGATAAGTTTATTAAAAGAAATTTGTTGTTGTACTGTAGTGAATGGTTGACAAGTTACGGATTCTGTCTGAATTTGTTGGCAATGCTATATTTGGCTAATAGAATCGCTTCTGTAATTGATCAACGGAGAGGTCAACAGATACAGTAATTAAAATTTCCATCAGAATTTGCCAATGAAATATTGAACCAATTTGAGACACAATTGTCTTTGTAATTACATGTATTCATTCTTTTTTCATTCAGCAGAATAATTATGAATATTGACAGTCTGTTAACTGTACTGTAATTAAATGTTTTATGTTTATCAAACATCCTTTCACTGGATTCTCTGGTTTGTTCGTGAGGTGTTTATGCAATGGAACTGAGCATTACTTGGCTTCTATTTGAGGCATGCGACTTAAGGCTGTCATTCTCAGTGTTTGCTGTATGACTTGTGATAGCTTTGTCTGATCTGATGATGGTAGTGATGATTTTCAACTAATCTTTTGTTGATTGGCAGGGGACCTGTGAGATGAATATTATACCTGACTGGTCTGGAAGTTGACAGTGTTTTTGGGTATTAATTTTCTTTTACCTAGAGCATGTGTTTTATCAGTTGAAAAAATATAAAGAAAGCCTGATGACTGAATTGGCAATCCGTCTGTTGCCTTGTTTCTGTGTATCATTTCCGGGTGATTTCAATATTGATCGGAACGCGTTCTCCGATGTGCGATCCCTCGAACCCGTACAGCTCTCTGTTTTCCTGGATGAGAGCGCAGCACGGGCAGAGCAGATGGACGGCCACATCGGTGAGCATCGTGCCATGAAGGCGTCTGTGTTGGCGTATTCTCCAGCGGATGACGGGACCAAGGGCGCACATACCTAGGCAGTAGAGGGCGCCGATGAGAGCCCCATCGTCGTAGAAGTAGGCGGCGTTTCGGCCGACCGTGTAGCAGGGCACGAGGAACGTGGCACAGCAGAGGCGCCAGTCGGACAGACAGCCGAACAGGTCGAACGACCAGTAGTCCGTCGTCTCCTCTTCTGGAGGTCGTCTGTGCACCGGCGCAGAGGCCGCCGACGCCATCGCAGCCGACGGAATCGACCCCGTCGACGTCTGCATCGATGGATGAAGAAGAAGGAGGGCTGGAAATAAAGCAAGACATTCACAAGAATCATACACGTACTTGGTGTCTGTGTCTCTGGGTAGACCCTGGAGATGTGTCCGGTCCTGCGGTTAAAGCGGCTTTAAGTGTAGGCGCATCTACGACAGCTGCATCCTAACTGTTCAGATTACCTTCCCTTATTTTGATAACTTGTTTATTCTATTTCAAACGATGCGCCGCGATTTGAACCCTGAACTTGGTGTTGGAGTCTAGTCATCAGAATATGTATTCTGATAACTGACCTTTATCATCGGAGTTGGGCTGGGAGCGCCTCTGAGTAGGTATTTCTGAAATTCTGAGGGTGCTATATAAATGCTACGAATGAATTAATATATCAACCGAAGATCGTTCTGCGTACGTTAATTAACGTTGGGCTATAATCAATTCGAAATAATGCGATGGGTCAGAGAAACCTAGGTTGAGCTGTAGGTCTATTATGCCGTACGAACGGCTTTTCTTGCAATAAGATATTAAAATGTGGATACCCTTCCTCAGAGAAACCAGAAGGCAGGCAAAACAATTAGTACTTTATGAAAGTTTTATAGTTTAATTTATTGGAGGTGAAGCGAATTATTCATCTAATCCTTCTGTTAAGTACATCATACCTAGGCACAACCAGGGCTGACGACAGAAATTCCGGGCCCCTAGGCAGAGCAGTCACGGACCCCTAACTATCCTTAGATTTTATGAGAAATGTTTTTACAAAACAAACTGAAATAATAATAGTGTGGGTACAACCCTACAAAATTATATTTAGGCCTATATATGCAACTATTGTAGTTAAGTGCCCGTAATAGGCCCTATTATATTTTAAAAGGTATAAATCTAACTTTGTATAACTTATTATAATATTTTTTATAAGATGATTGCTGGGCCCAACCCGGGCCCCTAAAAGTCGCTGGGTTTTTGCCACCCCCTGCCCCCTCTGGGCGGGCTTGGGCACACCGTACTCTAATTGCATCATAGCCATAAACAACGTACTCTAGAGTTCACAGTGCCTACAGGTATAATGGCCTCTAGAGTACAAAATGTGCCTTGAGTCCACCCTGCCTCCTACACCGGCTGAATTTTAAATTTGGACGTAATAACTGCATGTTATAAGTGACATTAAAGAACTGACTGGTCGCGCAGTGATTCCAAAGGTTAGAACGAGACGCGAGAGCCCAGCACTCACCTTGCAAAAATATTACTTGCTATTATCATAGCAATATTTATTTTCAAAAGCAGAGATGGGTTTAGCCTATATAATTTGTGAAATATACGGCAGATTTTAAGCTGCCGCAAACTAGTCGATCTACTCGATGGGCAGTTAGTGTAGTATGACATCGTAATCGTAAGCTCCAAACTTCTAAAGCGCCACTCGAAAGCCAAACGCAGTGCACCAGCTTATAATATTCACGAGCGCTGTGATAAGTGAGACGAAAAGAAGTAGGCCAATAATTTGTTGGTATTTCTAAGGATAGCCTATGTGTTATGACTGCGTGGCTAGAGAATTCTAAACAGCTTAGTAATTCTAAATTCTAACTTGATGTGGCGCAGTGATGTCAAACAGGCGAATTACAGTACTCGACTCTACTACACGTATAAACAAGGGCAGGGCATTATGCTAGGCCCTATAGTGAAACCAAAACATACAGTTTGCCGTATGTGAGATCTGATTCTACGATGTCCTCTATGTGAAAGTGATATGATATGGGGGCCTACTACTAATAGACCTAAGTTGGGTCACCTAAGAGTCAGAAATTGACAAAAGTCAGAAATGATTCCTAAATAATAAGAAATGAAAGCACCTGCGCACCATATATCTTCTAAGAAAATCGTACAGTAAAATTATCAAAACTCTAGGCTATTATTGTCATTGAAGGGAATCGTTGCAAAACGATTCTCTTAGCATAGATAGGCCTAGTCCTACCTGTTGGCGGCGGCTTTGTTAACTATAAGCGAGTTTAATCCAGATAGCACAAAAGGAAGCGAATGCCTTTCCAGTCTATGGTTGGCTTGTTGTCTATCGAGAGGCAGACTTCACAAATGCACTTGAATCTGGGTCATATCAACCAGAGACAGAGCCGCTGTGCATGAGCAGCAGTTAACGTCTGTGTTGGAGGGTGATAACGACTAACTGAACAGTTGCCATACAAACGAATGTCATTGATTTGCCTATGTAGGCCTATAGGCTTTGCCGTGCATGCCTGTGTTCGCCTATATTGGCCTATATTTAGACTAACGTTCGTCTATTGATCGCAAATTATAGGACATCTGCGTGGGCAATTGTCCACAGTCATACGACGGTTTCTTTATGTTCTAAGCATTTGACAAGACAAAAAAGCTATTTACTATGGTGTGTGTGTTTTTTATAAATGCAAAAGACGTTTGGCGCTTTCCAGATGATGCTCTTGTTTTGTTGTTGCTGCTGCTGCTGCTGCTGCTTCTGTTGTTCCAGAAGTCTTGGAGTCAAGTGGGCTTCTCTAAGTACTATTACATTTCTCTAACGCTTTTGCGAGGTAGCCTACTTACAATCAGCATCAGCATCAAATATTCGTTTATTAGAAAAATTCCAATAAATATTGACACAACCGCAACTTAATACAATGCGCCATGTACGTGTATACCAATAGGCCCTATTCATTTTAAATCTCTATTACTCAAGTCATCCTCTCTCACACTCCTCTTTTAGTCCTATATCCTTCTACCAGAGGAATGTACCATTAATTCCCGGCTGACAGCAGGTGGCCCAACGCTGTTACCACCCACCCATTCTTTGATTCTACTATCAACGCGACACAGACAGACAGACAGACACAGATCCATTAATGAACAAACGACCAAAAAATTCGTCGATCTGTTAGTTATCTTCTAGACACTTGATGTAGAACCTTTAAGGAAGAAGAAAACAAAGACGAGGAAGGAGCAGAAGAAGAACAGTCACTTAAGCTATTGTCTGAGAGGCAACATATGGGCATGAAGTGCTACAACGACTTCATTTTCTTAACCCCGGCATATGTGGACGGATGACCAGTCCTCTCCCTCGCCGTCCCATTTCCCCACCGATTGAGTACGGTCAGAGTACTCATCATAGCTGAGTTGGCTAGAGGGCGCAGGTGGAGCAGAAATCTTGAACCCTCGACCTGTCGGTTGACATTCCAACAGAATAACCACTAGGCTATCGTGACCCCTATAGCGCCGTTAACGTACCTTATAAAAGGCTTTGCTTCCTGTGGTATAAGTTTAAATGGTTTTGAAGTTAATTTAAAACAAAAAATTGACCAGAAAGAAAACAGAGCGGTGATAGCTATAGGAAAACCACAAAAACTGTCGGGCACCCGCACACACATTGTGCAGAGTGTGCAGTCCCACAAGGCCAAGAACCGCAGCACAGCTGAATAGCTTCGTCTCTACAAAGAACTTAGTAATTGTATAATTGCAGAGTTCTTAGCGCTGCATCCAATGGGGAACCAATTTCCCAGCGTAGCCTCAAGCACATCGTGCGCTCTCTATGTACATGTCTCTGTACATATGTGTCTGTATGTGCGTATACCTGCGGAAGTGTCTGTGTGTCTGTGTCTTTCTTGTCAGACGTGTTCCTTTCCACAGCATGTGTAGTCTACGTGAGCTGCAATAAAGACTAACAGTCCCGGAGCAGATTTGGCAAAGAAAGGCCGCGGGTGTTGATTGCAATCTTCCCCTACGTCGCGTCTCAACAATTCATAATTACATGACGGTCATTATTACGATCAGCCTTAATTGTTCTTCATTGTCTCGTTGTATGCATCGTAAACGTTTCGCTTGACTGCCTGCAGTGTCTTCAGCAGCACCCGGATGCTTTGAAGCCAGACGAAGATGCCGAATGCACCTGGCCGGTTGCTGAGACCAAAACTGTTTGATGCTACTATTCGCCTGGAGGATGGAGATCGCAAAGACAAACCGTTGTCATCTTCTTTGAATTCTGGAGATGACCACTCAGATGAACAATATTATTGTCTAACGACGATTCTTTAATTTGTGCGTTCCATTGTTTAATTATGCAAAAAGATCTGCAATGATAATTAACTAAGTTTGTTGACTGTAATAGCAACTTCATTTTACAAAGGACAATGTTAGTATGCTGCATATAGTTTATGGACAACATAACTACACTTTACACTGTTAGTGGAAGGCTCGAAGTTCCTCGAACTTGTACTCTTGTTGGCCCGTAGGCCTATACAATTACCGTGTTTCATGGTATCCGAATGGTTAGAGGCTGGCCGCGATGCCGTTGCAAATACCCTGTACGCACTTAGACTATTAAAATTTAGAATATTAAAAGCCTGATCGAGATTGATCTTCTCAAAATGTCTGTCTCTAAAAGCATCGCGTGAAAGCCAATGTAACATTGACGGCGGGTATGAAAGAATAATCCATTAAAATCAACACAGGCTATAAAATCAAAGTCCGGCCTAGAATAATCAGATCTGATGATTGTATGGTCTACGCGCAATATATTTACTTTACACGGGAAGCTAAAATGGTGTGGTGCCCATTCAAACAGGCAGCGGTGTTGAAGGCTGTCATTCGATGAACCAACAGAGCTAGACAGTCGCTATGGAAATAATTGTACGATGATGATGATGATGCAGGCCTGTCGATCGAGACTTACTCACTTCGGAGTCCGCGAACAGGACGATTATAAGCCTTAAAGGCTTTTAATTAGTTTAGGTGTTTATTATGTTATTGGAGACCATGCATGATGTTATCGTAGGCCTTCATTATTAATTTTTTTATCAATTTATTATTATACATTTATTACTTATTAGCCAGCTTTACTCAACTTCTGACTTTCTTTACTTTGACTATTAGCCTATGGACAAGGACGGCTCTCGCGTCTCAACACTGTCGACAGGCGCGTTTTTCTGTTGCTGGCCTCCCATAGACTTTGGCAGTGGCGTCTACCAATGGGGGGGTTTGGAGACCGATCTCCATCGAACTTCAAAAGTGGGGGGGTTGGCCGATTTTGGCCGAAAGTGGGGGGGTTTCATTTTTTCATGTTACCTCTTTTCTCCTGTATGATTGTAATAATAGTAACCTACATTAAACCATCATCATGGGATCGAAATTCTCTTATGTTTCCATTACAGTAGCAAACGGCTTGTACAACAGAACACTTACTGCATGCACAGCCTGCACTGCCATGGAGGGGGGGTGGAGATCCTGTTATATCAAGGCATGGACCCCTGGGTATACCAGGCGTCCGTGTATCAAGGCAGATCTACCCTAACGAGTCTTCGATCAACGGGCCAACGGCTTACGCGATATACCAGCCAAACATTTGGGGAGGGGTGAAGACCCTGAGGTCGCTTCGCTAATGACACGGTGGCCCAGACTGGCAGAGTTCTCCGCTGCAAACCTGCAATCTGCATCATGTGTGTCATCGCTTAGACAGTGCTCCGGCTTAGCTTCCGAAATGGCCCATCTCTATCCTCTCTCTGACCTGTCCAGTCAGTGTGTGGCGGACATTTCAAATGAATATATGCATAGGAGTAATAATATTATATAGCCTACGTTGGACTCGCGAATATATGAACGCGTTGCAAATAGGTTCATTTAGCCTGCTTTATTTCTTCTGACTTCTGAGTGAGTATTTGTTATGAAATGATGCACAATGATATAGGGACGCGGTGGTGTAGCGGTATGTTCTTTGCCTTGTAACCCGAAGGTCGGTCGCAAGTTTGAATCTACCTCAAGCAAGTTGAAGCAACTGTGCAGCGACCCTGGACAAGTTGCTCACCCTTAATCGTCTGTGAGGAAGCAGGAAGGCAATGGGAAACCACCTCAATCATATAATCCCCCGGGTGGCATAAAAAAAGCCAATGGATCTGCCTTCGGGTAGAGAACCCATCATCATCATCATCGTCGTCGTCGTCATCATCATCATCATCATCCATTCCTATAGCAGTATAGCTACATTGCAAATAGCTAATAACAGATTTATTAATTGTGCGCAAATCAGTGTATAGCCAGATAGCATTTTAAAGACTTTAAACACTTAAAGTCATTCTAACTATTGTAACCAGATTGACTCCAGACTTCAACTTGGTAGGCCTATACAGATAAACCCATAAGAGGTCCTTAAATACATTTATGTAGAAAATGTATCTCTAAAATTGTTATTTCGCCAGCCGGATGCCAAACGAAATTTTTTTAACTGTCATGTCTTAATTGTTAATTCTAAAACAGTTTTAGTCCGATTGACTTCAAACTTGACCTAGATAAGGTCATAAGGAGTGACGGGTTCCAAATAACATGGTATCAACAGACGTACATTTATCCCAATGATTATTTTATATCTTTTTTCCCCAGACCCATGTTGTGTCAGGGTTAGAAGGATTATTTCTTGCTGACTTTCTTCACAAAGTAAAAAGTCCAAGAAAAGAGATATGA
The DNA here is from genome assembly GCA_020284085.1 of Aporrectodea caliginosa. NCBI lineage: Eukaryota > Metazoa > Annelida > Clitellata > Crassiclitellata > Lumbricidae > Aporrectodea > Aporrectodea caliginosa. The sequence continues at coordinate 59,267 of JACEVL010000911.1, read as the reverse complement.
CATTGTGTTTGTTGGTATTCATTATTACTGGCCGTTAACACTTTCATATTAATTTTTCTATTACCATCTTTAAATAGCTTTAGACAAGAGTACAATGGGTTGCATTGATTTTGTGATGGACTATAATGTCTACATAGTGAAATGATGAGAAGATGACACTTGACAGTAACAGTAGCAGACTAACAACCTGCAAATTTTTTAATAGCTGAAAAAAGGTCCCGGAATGCCCCTCCGGACCGTTCCGGCCGAAAAAAAGCACTGCACCGAAATGCGTATTTCAGAGGTCAAATTTTTGGGGGGCCCAGTGGGGGGGTTGGTTCTCCAATGACTACTGGGGGGGTTAGACGCCACTGGTCACTTTGGAACTCTCCTTCGGTTAAAGCCTAAAAGGTCGCTCTGCTTTCAGGTCTCAAATAAAAACTAACGTTTTCCTCGACTCATTTCCTCCGGAGGCTGTGCCTGTTTCCATGTCTTCTCAAACTCCCTTAATTGGATTTCGACTGGACTCATCCTGGAATCTGGCTTGAATAACGATTTTGATTATTTGATTAACCAATCGGCTACCGTATCCTCTATGTCATCTATGACATAATATTATAGGAGGCCTTACGGTACAAGGGGCCGTCCATAAATGACGTCACGCAATTTTGGCCGATTTTTAACCCCCTCCCCCCTCCTCGTCACACTTCGTCACAAAAAGTAACACCCCCTCTGAAAATGACGTCACAAAGCTCTGACCCCCCTAAAACCAAATTTCCATGGTGAAGCAAAATGCTCCTTCATGGAACAAATAGGGAAACCATGAATATTTTAAAATCTAACGGTGACCAAATAATGAAAAAATTAGAAAATTATTAATAATGGTGCCCGTATACATCAAAATAATTAAAAAAATAATTAAAATTTAATCATCAAAATTAGTGCTGTCATTAATAAAATTCAATTGTTGTATTTTGTTAAATTTAATAACATATACCTGGTGTGACGTCACACTTCTCAGACCCCCCACCCCATGTCACACATCGTCACAAATTTCCGACCCCTCCCCTAGGTGCGTGACGTCATTTATGGACGGCCCCAATGAGGATGGCCTTCATGACGTCATCGTAGGCCTTTATGACGTAATTGCATGTTGGCCGTTATGATGTAATCGGAGGGAAGCCTCCCTGACGTAATAGGAAGCCTCTATGACGTATATGTTTGTAGGTCGTTATGATGTAATCGGAAGGAAGCCACCCTGACGTAATAGGAAGCCTTTATGACGTATTTGTTTGTTGGTCGTTATGATGTAATGATTGTAATCGGAAGGAAGCCACACTGACGTAATCGGAAGCCTTTATGACGTAATTGCAGGTAGGCCGTTATGATGTAATCGGAAGGAAGCCACCCTGACGTAATAGGAAGCCTTTATGACGTATTTGTTTGTAGATCGTTATGATGTAATCGGAGGGAAGCCTCCCTGACGTAATAGGAAGCCTTTATGACGTACTTGTTTGTAGGTCGTTATGATGTAATCGGAAGGAAGCCACTCTGACGTAATAGGAAGCCTTTATGACGTTATCAGAAGCCGTTCAGGTCGTCAGCATTTAATCAGAAGCCTTCACAACGCCCATTATTACGCCATTGTATGTTATTCTTTATGACGTAATTCTGATGGTATATCGGAGACCCTTTTGTTGTCATAGCAAGTCCTTATGACGTAATTGTAGGCCATTATGACATAATGGGATTCCGTAATCATAGGCATCCTTGATGTTATCGTAGACT
>JACEVL010000911.1:0-50000 GCA_020284085.1 Aporrectodea caliginosa | reverse complement strand
GTATGATGTATGTATGTATGTATGAATGTATATGTATGTATGCGTGTCTAATGTGTATGTGTGCATGTATGTATGTTTGTTTGTATGCGAGTAAGAAAGTAAGGATGTAAGTATTTATGCTGCCTCCTTGCTTGACCGAATAATGGCGTAGAAGCCACGGGAATCCGCTGGAAACAAAGCGAGAGAGAGAGAGCGCTGAGCTCATTAATAGGCCAATGCATGTCTCTCTCCCATTGTAGACGACCCCATTGCAAGATGGTCGCCAAGATGGCCGATTTCCTTCAGAAATACAACGTAATACCAACGGCCACCATGGTATACACACATGCACAGCCTAAGGTTACTGCAAAGAGCGCATAAAAGCCAGTCTTATGAACAGAAACAGCGCAGACCAAAGGTTTAAACAGCATTTCATGTAGCGTCATCTTAGATACGTCTTTCAGTGACGCAGTGCAATCCACAGAGCACACGATCTAGCAAAACTGTGCATGCATTCCTACCTACTTTGACTACCAAATAAATACAGAGGCGCAGAGAAAAATACCTTAAGACCAAATAATGTGCACGTATTCGAAAGGTTATTAACACGGTTAACTAATGTGTAGTGTACTGTTGCTTTGAATGTCTAGTTCGGATGCACTTGGGCACCATATAATTATGTTCTGCGTCTCCTCTAGCTCATCCGGCTGAGGCACTGCTTTAGGTGTACGCCTGGAGATGCTGTGCTTCCATTGTCGTCATCATCACCATCACCCACATCATCATCATCGTCGTAGTCGTCATCGTCATCATCGTCGTAGTCGTCATCGTCATCAACATTATGAGCGTCGTCGATGTCATCGTCATATGATAGTGAGTGACGGAGGATACTGTTGCCATGGAGGCTGAGGTTGGTGTGATGCTGTCTGTGGCCAGATGAAGCACGGTTGATGATGCTGAGCCGAAGAAAAGAGAACGACGGGGGAATATGAGGTGAAGTGGACGATCTGGATGATGGCCAAAGCCTCCAATCGCAAGTCGCAACCCGCAGGAGTACTAACCTATACTCATATGGCGGAAGTATAATTAGCGCTAATTAGTTATTAGAGCAGAGGACTTGTGACGCCATGAGAAGAGGAGAAGGAGTCGAAAGACTGCGAGAAAATAACAGGAGGAGGAGGAAGAGGAGGGAGTGAAGCCTAGAAGAAGGAAGAGAAGGAGTAGAGGGAAGAGGGAGGGAAATAGAAGGAAGACAAGTGAAATGACGAAGAATGGATTTGGATTGAGAAAATACGTCTTAGAGGAGGAGGAAGAGGAGGAAGAGGAGGAGAAAGTGAGAGATGTTTGAGGAGGAAGGAAGAGAAAGACAAGACGATGGAAAAGACAATGAAAGGAAGCGGAAGGAATGGAAGAAGAACTATCCTGAGCTGATGGATAAAAGACAACAGAGACGAAGAAGGAGAAATGAAGAGGGTAATTAAAAAACAAGAGAAGAAGGAGGTATAATGTTCAGGAAGATACAAAGAAGGATGAGGAAACAGAAGTTGCGGTAGAGCTTAAGTAGCCTATATGTCTAATATGAGAAAGAGGAGAAAGGCAAAGAACAAAAGTATGCGTAATAATACAAGGAAGTAGGAGTATGGAACGAAAGCAAGAACCCTCTTTTAATATATATGCGATAAGCGAGAACGTGAACGGTTCGGGAGAATCTTTTAAATAGTGTTCCACTCCAACTTTATAGCTAAAGACTGACTTTGATGGCTTGTTGTAACCTAGGTTACTGCAAATTCGTTCGTACCTTAATTCTTCATTATTGACGCTGTCGTCATAGTGATCATCATGATTATCATGACCATCATCGTCGTCATCATAGTTGTCGTCATCATCGCGTGAACTAAACCTCACATTCTTATATAGTACGGATATATCTCCGTATTTCTCATTTATCCCCTCTTCGTACTCTTGCTTTCTTTTCCCGTTAATTCTCGATCTTTCGTGTTCATTGTCCTCCTCCTCCTCCTTTTCTTCCTGCTTCCTCGCTCAATCCTTTCGTCGTATCAATCTTCGTTGTTGATTACCTCATCGTAGAACCAGTTATTTATCCACTAATCCGCAAGCATTGTATGTTAGATCATAGGCTTGCAAGTGAATTTATTATCATGCTGATGCAGGCTGAATACAAACATCGTGAATCTTCTGTATGCATAGAACTGCTGCTGGGTAGATCGGCGGGATTTCGCTGGCGGTACATCCGGTCGCCGACAAATTTCGTTCGGAAAGAATGTGCACTTTTATTGGATTTTAAGCCGTTTGGTTATAAAAATTATATTGCGTCCCGCGTCCTCTTCTGTGGTGCTTGCCGCGTGGAATTTTCTCGTTCTAGATGAATGTGATAACACCTATGCAATCATCACACTGACAGTCGTGAGACTCGTGACGACTGTCAGTGTAGTTGGTAACAACTAAAACCGAACGGTCAGGGATTTCCACGTTCTCCTCCTGTGAGCCTTCAAAACTGGACTATAACGATTCCAGCAACACAACATCTGTAACAGTTATCCTGATCCGGCGACAGTAACATTTTACATCAATCGTATATTTTATAAAATGTGAGCACTTAATTGTCTTGCATTATTACATGGCTACTTACTTACTTATTTATAAATGTTTCGTAGCTTTCTATATTACAAAGGACACACATATAATGCAAGATGATGATGATGGTGATGATGATAATGATGATGATGTGGTGGTGGTGGTGGTGGTGATTAATGATTATGATGATGATGATGATGGTGGTGGTGGTGGTGGTGCTTCTGCTGCTGATGACGATGACGACGAAAATGATGACGATGTTGATGATAATAGTGTTGTTGAAGAAGGTACGAACATAATTACAGAAACGTATATATAGGCTACAACCTGCCATCAAAGTCAGTCTTTAGCTAATTTCGGAGTGGAACCTTGTTTAAAAGATTCTCCTGCACCGTTTACGTTCTCTCTTATCGCATATTACATGAGGGTTCTTGCTTTCGCTCCTCCTCTTCCTCCTCCTTGTCCTCCTCGTCCTCCTCCTTCTCCTTCTCCTCCTCCTCATCCTTCTCAGCCCCTCTTCCTCCTCAACTTCTTCTTATATTTCTTGTCTCATGTAAATATACGCAAATCACAACAGTTGTAAACATTGTTTTGTAAAGAATATAATTTAATGAAATTAGACAGTCTTCGTATAATAGACGCTTTCATAATGAGGCTTCTGAGTCATAATCAAAGCAACTGATTAGCTCAGAGAGTTTACATAGGTATAGGCACTCTTTTAATGTCACATATATACATTCAAAAGCTCAACTCAAAGTTTCATGCTAAAAATAGTTCATGATGACACTTATAAACGTTCTGCTTCATGGATAACATAATTACAATAGCTTTGTACAGTCTACGCAGGTTCCAAGTTCATCTATACACTTAGAAGAGGCGCTATAAAAATTAAAATTGCATATGGAAGCACAGGATGCAAGTCAGATGCTGCAACTATATGTAATATCACTGTTATCGATTATAACCTATAATTTTGCAGCGTCAATGCAATTCAAACACACCTAGGATAAATGTAGTTAGGCTGTATGGTCAGTGGGTCTATCCTGATGGCATACATTTACAATTGAGACAATGGGCGTCCTCTCAGGCCTACAAATTAATATATTCATATAAATTTCTGCAGGAGAGGGTTGAATAGGGTAAGTCAGAACGGAACCTTGAAGTACATGTGCTGTTGTCGTTCTCGAACTTCTATAACTGAAGGACTATAGTTATAATTTCTAAATTGGCACCATTCCCGGAAACCTTAAGCTTGTATAATTTCATTAATTTCAAGCCAGATGTTTATGCCACTCGCTCGTTAACTGGTGTATAAGAACGCCCATTGTAGGTTGTTAAGCTATAGTTTTGGTGCAGACATATAGGCATAGGAATGTAAATATACTGTGAGATACAGAATCACTTACTAATTAGGCATATCTATGGGGCACGGCGCCACGATCAGTCTAAGAAAAGCAGAATATGCCCCAAAGAGATGTGTTCCTTTCAAGCGTTTCGCTTGTGATCGAAATAAGCAATCCATTCACAGCTCTATACATGCAATGCCACACATTCATGTATATATCCGTTCGTCCCATGACATCTTCATTAAGACTTGCGTAACATGTTGTTTGTTTGTTTTGTCGGAGTCAGCTGGCAACTGTATACACACCGTTGAGGAACGTCATAAGAGGATAGGCAACGCTTTCACACGTGTGCGATATGTCCTTTTGGCGTTGCTCCACGATTCTCGTCCGTTTGTTTCTCCTCATCACATATCATAACATTCTTTAGGCTTACACAGAGAAGCCCGTCGGCGAAAGGGCTTTGAATAAAGACCAATATAGTGTCTATTGTACCACATGAAGATATGCCGCCGACGCCGTGTACCATACACCTTATACTCCTCTGAAACTCAAAGAACAATAGAGTTGCTTTATATCTTTTTTGGTCAAAGTCGCAAAGTCGAACAGATTGACGTCATCGACGACGTAACAGATGATGACGTCATCATCTGGTCTGCGCTCGGGTTGAGTCCGGTTGCTATGGACACGGAAGCAGCAGACGGTGATGATGATGACGACGACGATGATGATGACGACGACGACGGCATGACGTATGAGGCAGGCTGGAGATGCGGCTGTTGGAGGTGATGGAAGTTGATCGGGCGATAGTTGGGATACTGATGCTGAGACAGTTGGAGCTGGTATTCGATGTTGTTGGCGTAAGCGCTGAGCGACAGAACGGAAGAGGCGACATCGAAGTCCGTGCCTTGGATGTTCTGTGACTGTGGTAGACCAGCGCTGGCAGACGAGACATACGGAGACCCCCCGGTGGTAGATCCCGTCCCATTTTCCACCCGACCGGAGCTACTACCGTTGGGAGTGTGCGCCGCCTCCGTGTCCGATCCATCCTGGAGTGAATCGGCTCCACCGAGGGACATGACGTCACCGTCCATTCCAGGTCCCATTCCAGCGATTGGCGTCATCCTCTTTTCCTTCTGTCGACGGTTGCAGAACCAGACCCTCACGACCTCCTTTTCCAGCTGGAGCTGTTCCGCCAGGCGACCGATCTCCGTCGCAGATGGCTTCGGTTGGCGCATGAACCATGACTCCAGCGCTCCCTTGATCGTTACCTCGATGCTTGTTCGCTTCTTCCGCTTCCGGCTCGGAATCGCCATCTTGTCGAGGGTCGCGGGTGACGTACTGCTCACGTCCGCCTCCTCCAACCACTTCTGGAGCAGTGGCTTCAGCTTGCACATGTTCTTGAAGCTGAGCTGGAGCGCTTCGAAGCGGCAGATGGTCGTCTGTGAGAAGACGTTCCCGTAGAGGGTCCCAAGGGCAAGGCCAACGTCCGCCTGTGTGAAGCCGAGCTTGATGCGGCGCTGCTTGAACTGCTTGGCAAAGTGTTCCATGTCGTCTGAGGTGGGAGATCCTTCCGATTCCTCCGACTGGCTCTCCATTCCCTGAGAATCCGGCGCGTCCAGGGTAGCTTCGCACAGACCACTGGCGATCCAGTTGTTTCCATGGGAAAAGTACGGAGCGGCGTAGGACGGATATCTCGGAGGCTGGTAGTTCTGGAAGAGCATCCCATCAGTTACAGACGGATTCTGGACAGGTTGTTGTTGTTGCTGCTGCTGCTGTTGTTGCCACTGGTAGAAGGAACTGTTCTGGGTGGACTGGAGGAATCGAGGATCAACAATGGCAGGTGGTTTGACATCTTCCATCTGGTTCGTTGATTGATAGGAGGACCACGAGGGTCTTTGGTCTTCGTAGGAAAAGAGGTCTGGACGCTGAGCGTAAGGTGTGAACTGATGATACCTGGCGTGGATGCTGAGGTAGTCGCTGTTCGGTTGCTGATGCTGCTGATTCATCGGATCGGAGGCCAGGCCGAGTGACGCCAGGTTGTAAGAGTTGACTTCGCTGCTGCCAATGATCTGCATGTCCTTCTGATCCAGCTGATCCAGCTGCTGCTGCTGCTGTGGAAGATGCCGCTGGCGTTCTGGAGTGGCACCAGTGACCCATCCCCTGCCACTCCACCCGCTGCTCCTCCACTTCCAGTCCGGAACGAGGGAGACGTTGAGCTACTGACTCCGACCATGTACTGGCTACTCGTTAGACCGGTAATAGACTCGTTCATTTTACTCTACCGTTACAGTTTACTTTACCTGAAGAACTGAAATAAAACTATCCGTAGAAATCGTTACGCTGCTCTAACTGCGACACTTTCGAATGCGTAGTCACGACCCCAGTGACTGTGGTACCTTGCCTAAAATTATAGAGAGCAGTTGTGGCCCGTTCTGCAACTGGCCAAACGAGTCGAACTGAGGAGGAGGCCCGGCTGGTCGTCGTATACGATGGCCGACCCTCTGGGCGCCGCCACACGGCTCTGATTGGCTGCACAGGTAAGTGATTGATGCTACCAGGTGCGTAGGTAACGCTGGCCAGGTATCGGAATGACACCGGACAATTAAGCACGGGCGGCTGCGAATGGGGGGCGGGAGGGAGGGTTGAGACGGACCGTGCGCGGAATTGACCGCCTAACTGGACCTGTCACCCGAATATGACGCAATTCAGTCCGTTCCACAGGGAACTGGAACTTTTGAAAGGGAACGCCGTGTCTATTCCATCCGGGATTTTCGATGCAGTTTCATGATCGAACTCCGAAAGGAACTGGAAGGTTCCAAAGTCCCGTCGTATTGCGAAACTGCGGCTGACGTGCACGGACTGGTCACGGATCGGAGACTAGGAATTGATAAACTCAAGAGAAAGTCTATAATTTGCGCAGAACACCGATGGGAGGGAGGTCCACTTAGGGAACGAACGGGAGAAATCTTGATCGCCTCCATAGATAAGCAGACGACACAGGAGGCGATTATAGCACCACACTACTATTAAATTAATCATACTTAATACAAATGTATGCCTACATGCATCATGAACTTAGGCCTATTCACAATCATTATGCATGATTGATGCATGCTAGCACACGTAGGCAGTTATGGATGAAAGATGCAATTGATAGATAGATGTGCAAGTATTGTACTAAATGGACGCTATAGAAGACATTTGAAATACGCCTAAGTCGCAGACGTAGTTCACAAACTGTCTGCACAGTTTTGAACCCCAGCCTTGCTAATGTATTATCCGCCTTGCAACTGCCTTGCAATTTATGTCAACTCATCGAGAACTTTAGAGTATAAGATTTGTTTTAAAATCCGCATTCAACCGTTGCGGAGTAAAAGATCCAAAGTCGATGGTCTATAATATATGAAGTATAAGCAATAACGTGTCCCATATCCGTCTGCGTGGTATTCTGGAAGAAGACATTAATTTTTCCTAAAGACCCGTGGACAGGCAACCGACAGCTTTCTATAGGACTTTTGTTGCTAGTCAAATAATCACTGTATACAAGGTTAAGAAAGACGACAATCACTTGCTCAAGGTCATTGGAATGTAGCGTCTACTTAATAGCTATGTCTCACAGTTTTCATTTTTCTTTCAGAACAGCAGCAAACAATTCGGAAGGTCAAGATGAGCACAACACAACTCAGACGTGTCTAGACATTATATACTGCCATTAATATCATATCAATATAATTGCATTTAATTATTGTCTCGCTCGCAGTTTTAAATTTAATGTTCAGTTTTAAATTTTTATCTTTTCCAAATTCCTGTCCTCTATAGCCTTGCCTAGAACATGTTCTAGGCAAGGCTATAGGCTGCTTCCAACTATATAGCCTACAGAAAGTGAACCACCTAAATAGGCTAAATGCCTAAATCGAAGTTGCACTAACTATCATGAGTTCTAAAGTATTAAAGTATTGTCATACATGCCTACATCCATCCATCCATCCATCCATCCATCCATCCATCCATCCATCCATCCATCCATCCATCCATCCATCCATCCATCCATCCATCCATCCATCCATCCATCCATCCATCCATCCATCCATCCATCCATCCATCCATCCATCCATCCATCCATCCATCCATCCATCCATCCATCCATCCATCCATCCATCCATCCATCCATCCATCCATCCATCCATCCATCCATCCATCCATCCATCCATCCATCCATCCATCCATCAGATCAATCATCCATCCATCCATCCATCCATCCATCCATCCATCCATCCATCCATCCATCCATCCATCATCCATCCATCCATCCATCCATCCATCCATACATCCATCCATCATCCATCCATCCATACATACATACATACATACATACATACATACATACATACATACATACATACATACATACATACATACATACATACATACATACATACATATATATATATACACACAAATACATACATACATACATATACATACATACATACATGCATACATATTTCGTTTATAAAACTGGTATGCGCAGTGACGGCGCCAGAGGGAGAGGGGCTTAGCCCCCCTAGTGGGAGATCACTCCAAATCACAGGGAGGAGGGGACAAAATGGAAGGGCTTGGAGCTTTAGCCCCCAAACCTGAAATCCTGGCGCCTCCACTGGGTATGTGTCTGTAACCTTCTTTCAGAAATTTTAATTAACATTTCGCAATTATCGATCTGGCAGTACAGTAGGCGGTCAACTGCATTACATTCTTGGGTAACTACTAGACATGCTGGATTACCTAAGAAGTCGACGCAAGTCGGTAAGCCAGTCGACAAGTCTAAGCGACTTCATCAGTCGATAATCAAGTGACTTAGTCGACTAAGTTGTTAAGTCAGTCACTAACTTATTAAGTCAGTCGGTAATAATCCTTAGCGACTAAGCGGAAGGTGAGAGACACGTGAAAAACGGTGAGTTAATTGCGCATCTTCTACGATGTCATAGCTTTTGCGAGTGAGCGGCTTAGATCTGTGAGCGTATACACTACACTCCAGTGTCACCTAGGCCTCACGACTGTCCTGCAAGACTCCGAGTCTCTGACAAGGACATTCGGAGCAGAGATTGACTCCTCCATAACCCACATTGGCCTCATATTACCTACCTCCTATATGAACCTGCCCACACGGCTCAGTTTGATTGGAAGAACTTGAGGCCAGCGATCGAGAGAATGTTCGTCGCCGAATGCAGATGAATGTTTAGCCTCATGCAGGTGTGGCCTCATAGATGTTTGGCCTCATGCAGGTTTGGCTTTACCAATATTTGGTCTCAGGCAGTGCTAGACAGTCAGTGAGATCAGTCTCTGTCCGTTTCATCGTTCTCGATTACCAACAGAACCGAGAGACGATCAGGTTGCCACAATAGGAACTAGATCTCTATCCTTAGAGACAGTACTTTAGTTATTGCGCAGGCTAGCTATAGGACCAGAGAGAGACCAGAAGAATTGTTCGAGTAATCAATGCGTCAGCTTGAAATCTGCACTGCGCAAAACATGGAAACTTGCCTAATAGGCCTATAAGTATATAGGCTAAATGTGGGCCGTACATATAAGAGTCTGCACTACATGAAAAGTCGTCGTACAAATATAACGTTGCACTACAAGAAGAAGAAAATTGCACTACGTCAGGGCCATATTTCTGCACAACTCAAAAACACACAAAGATAAACGTTCGCACAGCAGATATTTATAAATGTGTATACCACACAGTGATTGAAATTTGCACAAGTAGGCCTATCTAAATTTGTTTACTACATAAAATAGTAATTTGCATGCAAGACCCGTGCGTTTGAACTCATAAAGACTGAGGCCTACATAGGGCCTAACACAAATTGTGGTTTTTAAATGTATGTAGACCTACACCAAAATACGATTAGCAATTGGTTAATAAACAATATACTTAGGGGGCCTATACTTACTTACACGAGCATGCAATCGTGGCTACTTGCTATAGGCCTACTATCACGTGTCAGAAACTTGTTCCATTTGAGCATCAAGGTTTCACTATTCTTGCGTTCACTTTCCCGGTCAAATACCTGGTTGCAAATGAACTCAGAGCTAATTAGGCCAAGAGGATTGGCTTTTGGGAGAGTCTGAATAGGCGCCACATAAATAGCTGGAATTGAGCGCTCGCGGAAAAGCTGGCGCCATGCGCTTGATGTTTAAGAAATGGTGATCACTAATAGTTATAAACTATACCCAAACTACCACTTACAAGCCATAATTTATTACCGACTTCATTTTCTCGGTCTACTCTGCATGTCTAAGCCCATATCATGGACTACACCACGTAGTGCTTCTCGTCATTGCTGCATAGGACGGTATCTGGTTTAAGGTAGCCTAGTAATCGGTGGGACAGAGGTAGGTGAGGTGGAGCAGTGGAGGAGGGCGCACCGGAGTGGTGGGGAGGTGAGGGGATATACGTCGGAGGCGATGGGAGGGCGGATGGGGAAGCAGGTGCTGGATCTAATTACGTCTTGTTTTATGTTAATCAATTCAGAGCATCTGATGAAGCGTATCGCTCGTTAGAAATTCTAAACAGTCGGAACAGTTATACTCTGTCCCCACACATACCATGCATCACACCCTCTCAGCCCAGTCAGCATCTTTATTTTACATATATGATATATATATATATATTATATATATATATATATATATATATATATATATATATATATATATATATACGCATATATGTAGGCCCATACGGTTGCGAAATTTACAAAGTTACGCCGTATACAGCCGGTTTATTGCGACTTATATATGAGCACAGTCAACAGCATTGTTCTTTCAAGTAAGAGTTCCTTTGGGGCTGCAATTGTTCTGTCTAGACTTGCATTGTTCCTTGACTTCGAACACGATTCCTTCGAATTCGATCTCGATGTCTGCAAATGGAGTCCCGCTCTCTGGCAGAATTCTACCTTTGAATAAGATTTCTGTCTGTCTGTCTCTCTGTCTCTCTCTCTCTGTCTCTCTCTCTCTCTCTACGAGCGTAACAAACTTAAGTTGAATTGAAGATGTCAGAGACTCTGAGTCTGATATTGACTTAACATGGCGAATAGGACTCATATTACATTCTCTTTTTAATAGGCCTCCTTCAGAGCCTCCTCATTCCACACCATGGAGAAACTAAATATGATCAATCAAGAAAGCCTATAATATATAGACGGTGTAATTCAGTGTAATATGTGATTCGGTGTGATATGTAATTCATTGTTATATGTTACTCAGTGTAATACGTAATTCAATTTCACATGAAATGCAGCGTTTTTAGAGGGCTATATGTATACAACCGCCAAATATGTCATTCAGTGCAACATACGATTCAGTGATAAATGTAATTCAGTCGAATATGTCATTTCGTGTAAAATATCGGTCTCCTATGTAAAACAGTGTAATATTTAGATCAGTGTAATAATGTAGATCAGTCTAATAGGCCCTATATAGGCCTATGTAAACCTAAATAAGTGTAGGCCTAATGCAGCGTAAAGCAACAACATGCGAAAGTTGCAAAAATTTTAACGATGTTGAAACGATGATTGAAAGAAGGTCATGTTATTGACTTTGGTTCGTTCAAAGACAATTAGTTCAATATCAGGATAGAAAAAGGATACTTAGGCCTATAGTACAGTTAAAACGGATCAATTTCTCTGCTTGAAAGGACTCGTCTTGCATAAATGGACTGCAGTCGTCATATATATATTCATAGGGCCTATATCCATACTTCCATAGGCTTTAAATATGCAGTTCAATATTATATATAGTTTCACGGTAGGCTATTAGGGCCTAAACGCTTAAATGTGTTCCATCTGCTCATGAGAAGTCAGGAGCCACGCGCGTGCAGTCGTGCACTTTGCACAAAGGACGCGCAAATCATCTGCCATGCTAGCTGTTATAGGCCTACCATAACATATTATACGGTGCATGTATATAGCCTATACCTGATTATATATCCTATAGCTCTGTTACATGCCGATCCTCTCTTCGATCAGTAACTTCGGACAACTGTGTTGTTTCCTGTAGGCTATATAATAGTATATATATATAGGTCTACTTGGCTGTCGCTCACTCACAACTGCATGGTGAAATTCCTCCATCTGGAACCCTAAACTGTCTCATGCCTTGTCGCCAGGGCCGATGAGAGGGGGGTCAGGTGGGGTTGCTGCCCCGGGGCCCGGTTCTATGGCAGGGCCCCTGGCAAGGGCCCGGAAATGTGTAAAACATTTTTTAAACTGAAGGAACATGTGGGTTTTGGCCTAATGCAGTTTAATAGGCCTATCTTCAACTTAATAGCTAGGTAATGAAGTAAATGAGGTACTAGATCTATTGAATTTCATTACCAAAATGTAAGCCAATAACGAATGTGACGGTGGAAATTGGATTGAAAAGGTTAGCATTGTTGTTAACGAAAACGATTTAATAACTGTGAAACTTAACAGTCTGAGTTGCTCAGTCAGAGGATTTAGGGGTGATCACAGTAACAGATTAACTCTGGAGACGACAAGTTGAGGACTCATTGTTGGCCTTGGCCTGACGGAGGAGAAACAAAGACGACAGTAACAGAAGTTGGTAATCACTCATCAGAATGGTTTTGGACTATCTGCTGATGCAAAGTTAACTGATGCCTGCAGACAACTTTCGATTTCTGACTGAATTCTATACTCCACCAGAATCGTATGCGTGGCCAAGAACTTTGCATTACGGTGTGCGTAATGTAAAGTTCTATGCCACGTTATAGTTGAATAACTTGAATTTGAAAAACACTGCTTATCAGTAGGCCTATTTTGAGATTTATCAGCAGTTGGCCTAGAATTGATTATTCGTTTTCTGGGGGCATAAAATGTTTACTGGATGTAAATTTCTGAATTGAAATTTGAGTTAGGCCTATTGTCAAAATAAATAATACTTTAACTTACAGATGATGTAGGCCTAATTTATCACAATAAATAATTGATATCAAATTACCAATATTTGATATTATAAGGGCTCAAAACCCGTCACATGTCGGTTTCTGACCTTTTATAGTCAGTGATATTCTACAATTAATCTGCTTCGAAATACTTTTTACAGAATGAAAATATTTTTTTTCTAACTGAAGTTATATGCTCGTTTGATTCTTTCATTAATATACATAGTGAGAAAATCGAATAAAACATTTCGGAATATTCGTGTCATCAAAGTCCTCAGCAAACATTAGGCCTACTTGATTATACAACAATCTTGCTGGGCAATTAAGGGCTATATTCTGTATGGAATAAAGCAAACGGCATCAAAATCGAATTGCCGAATTGAAGAATGTTCTATAGCTCAATACCTATAGGAAGCGACAAGTGACGGGTTTTGAGCCCTGGCGTCACATATAATTCCATTAAGTTGATAACGAATTAGAAGCTGAATTACCATCAGAAATCTTGAGCTCAATAAAGGAAAGAAAGATTGGGGAAAGTCAGACATGCAAACGAAACACAAACAATCCTTCAAAGCCTTGCATTTTCAATTTCATCAAAAGCGAATGATGCAGCAAATCAAGCTGACAATATCGTTGCTAGTATGATAGTAGATATACGTGG
Organism: Aporrectodea caliginosa; assembly: GCA_020284085.1. Taxonomy (NCBI): domain Eukaryota; kingdom Metazoa; phylum Annelida; class Clitellata; order Crassiclitellata; family Lumbricidae; genus Aporrectodea; species Aporrectodea caliginosa. Next base: position 36,472 of record JACEVL010000911.1, on the reverse strand, counting down.
AGCTGATCATGGTAGGCTACAGAGCGAGTTATTGACGTAGTCCATGTAGATAATGCAACACAGCAATTGACCCTCACCTCTTGAAATTGAATATCATAATGCGATAAATGTCAGTTTAAAAATCATTTATCACATTCACATAATCACATTTTCATATTAAATTTCTGTAAATTTCTTTATAATTAGAGTCATAGATGGACCTTTAAACCAGAAATTGATTTTCACATTGACTTTTAGGGCCTACTATTATTATTCAGGGCTTTTAAAAGGAATTTTTAGAACTGCACGACCCCTTAAAAAGCCATAGTGAATTATTCCAAATCGGATGACAATGAACATTTTAAAACTAGCTACAGCTGCACAAATTCATCTAAAACTGCCATTTTTGTGTAGAACTGCACAATAAAAAGCCCGGTTATTATTATTATTACCCTTATTATTATTCGTTAAATGTAGTTTGGTATACCATTTTTCAGGCTTACACCAGACTTGGGCTTAATAATAAAAACGAGGGGCCCTGATGGATGTCTGCCCCGGGGCCCGAATTGGCTCTCGACGCCCATGCTTGTCGCGACTCTTACCGAGGCTATATATAGTTTTCGTTTTACATGGAAAAGTTCTAAACGTTGCCTATTTTGTCCGGCTTCAACGTGCATTTCTGAACTTTCGTAAGGGGCACACTATCTAATTTCAGTTTTATTCCAGGAACATCACTTCCTTTGGAAGCTTTACAATATGGCATTAGGCTTTTATGTCTGGTTATAAGGCCTATGCGTTACATTACAGAACACAGGAGCAGGCAGGCTAACCATAAGCTTAATTATGAGGATGTGGCTGAAGAATTCAGCGTTATGACAGTGACTTGAAGAAGGTAGGCCTACACCAGGTCGGCCTTATATTCTTTGACAAGAAATTTTATACTATACGCCTATAGGTCTTCGTTTAGTTTCTGGTAAAAAGAAATTGCGTAAGTCAATATTATTCATCTGATCGTTATAGTCGAAGTCTCCGAAGTTTTCAGTGAAAAAGTCTTGGGAACTAGGGCCTAGGCCTATATATAGTTGGATTTCGGCAAATATTATAAGGAGAGTTCATAATAGAAAAGCTTAATAATATTGTCTCCATTCACTTAACGATTGCATGGATATGAAACTAACGTATTTTGCGCTTCCCAATCAATGTTGAAAGCCGGATAATTATGCTGCTTTCGTGACAACGTTGTTAAGTTACAGCATAATAGCGCATGCAGAGTTTGAGGCCACGATTATGGCTTTGCTATACGCTATAGGGCTTATTTAAAATATGGGCCTATAATGTCTCACTATATATACTGCTTTCTAACTTTTATTGAAAATATAGTTCCACAGTGGACTATATGCGTCAACGAAAATATGCAAAAATGGTGCATGGCATTTCACTTTTCATGTAGTTAGTATATATATATGCATGTATGCATATTAAAGTATGATGTAGTTTGCTCTAAAATAAGTAAATATGAATAATGTTGAATACATGACGACCTAACTTTGGATGCCATACAGGCAATCGTATACAGTGGACCTACATACCAGACCTGCACGTATACCCACACATGGTACTAAAAAATGTACTCGTGCGCTCCATAAACTGTGCGTGCAGCTGCGTTCGGCACGACGACTCAGTCGGAGCAAAAACGAGCAACTATGACCAAGAAGTAGGAGGGAGGAGTCAGCAAGACAGAGGAAGCGATTGGGGAGGAAGGAGGTGCGGGGGGCGGTTCAGCCAACCGTTTAGAATAAGGGACGGAGGGTCGTCGGCAGGGGAGGGCACGGCGGCCTCTGCTGCAGTGAAGGCGTCCGTTGAACCTTTGCTGCTCCGGAAACTGCGACACATGCAGAGAGAAACGCGGGAAGTGCGCATGGCATTAAAACTACTTCCTAAGAAGCATAATACTGTACTCCACGCACGTTTATATATATATATGAAATTATATATGTGTGTGAGTATGTTTGTGTGTGTCTGTGTGTGTCTCTGTGTATGCCTAATTGAGTGTACATATGTATGTGCTTGCATGTATGTATGTAATGTATACATGTAATGTATGTATGGATGTATATATGTATGTATGTATACGCCTTTCTATGCATTCATGTGTGGGCGTGCGTGTGTGGATGTGTGTGTGTGTTTTTTGTTTCAATTGTTTGTGTGTACAGCATTCTTATGTGGACACGCATTTAATTAATATTAATCTACGCCACATACTGGTCGTGGACTAGTCAGTCGATTTATCATCTTCTGAAAGCAGCAGAAGGATCAGCTTCCTGACTGTGTCTCGACGTAATAGAGTCGATGTGTCACGAAACCTGTATTTTTTAACCACAGCCGTTCTAATTGATACAGAATCATATGACTGCTTAAGAAACGTTGCCGCTCAACAGGTTGCAACAGGTGGCAGAGTGATCGAGCGGCGGGGAGTTTCGAACAGGAACGTCCTCTTAGTTTCTCACATGAAGTTTAGTCACTAACCCACATGAAACCGTCAGAGTAATTATTTATGTATGCTACAAATGTATGTATCGAATCACAGTCTGTATGCTAGGAAAAGAAGTAGCCTATATGTGTGCCTTAAACTTTAAGACATACATAGGCTAGGCCTACTTCTTTTCCTTGACTTGCCTTTAAGACTTAAAGGCAAGTCAAGGTGAAGCAAAATAGGCCTAAGCTAAGATAAAGTAGGTAGGCCCTATAAGTCGAAATGTAAAGTTAGGTAAGACAAGGCCAAAAATATGAATTTAAAATGTTATATATCATATATTCGTTTATTAGCAACGAGACGTAGTTACCCGGCTTCGCACGGGTTATCTCCACCTTCATATTATATCGTTTCCGCTTGACATGCATGGTTAACTTTGGCTGCTTTGGCTGGCACTCACTGATAGATTTATTGACGAATCAGTATAATAATTAATTGACGAACCTTATTTTCGAACCGATAGAGTTATTGACGAAACGATTGAGTTATTGACGAACCGACTAAATTATTGACTAGCCGTTATGCTTATTGATGATCTATAGGCCCTATAGACGAAGGATAGAGTTATTGACGAACTGATAAAATTATTGACGAACCGATGGAGTTACTGACGAACCGGTAAAATTATTGACGAACCTTATTGACGAACCGATAGAGCTATTGACGAACCGAAGAAATTATTGACGAACCGATAGAGATATTGACAAACCGAATAAGTTACTGACGAACCGATATGCTTATTGAGGATCTTTATTGACGAACCGATGAAATTATTGACGAACCGATAGAGTTATTGAAAAACCGATAAAATTATTGACGAACCTTACTGACGAACCGATAGAGTTATTGACGAACCGATGAAATTATTGACGAACCGATAGAGTTATTGAAAAACCGATAAAATTATTGACGAACCCATAAAATTATTGACGAACCTTACTGACGAACCGATAGAGTTATTGACGAACCGATGAAATTATTGACGAAATGATAGATTTTGTTGACGAACCGGTAGGCCTATAATATTTGTCGAACCTTATTGATGAACCGAAAAAATTATTGACGAACCGATAGAGTTATTGACGACCCGATAGAGTAAGTATACTGACGAACCGGAAGCTTGTTGAAGATCCTTATTGACGGACCGATAGAGCTCTTGACGAACCGATAAAATTATTGACGAACCTTATTAACGAATCGATTGTGTTATTGACGAACATAGCTGCTTAGGTGATCCTATGCTGGATCCATTTCTGTATGAGCCAATCACAATCATAGAGGTCATCACAAGTTCACAATCAGTGATAATAATAATAATAATAATAATAATAATAATAATAATAATAATAATAATAATAATAATAATAATAATAATAATAATAATAATAATAATAATAATAATAATAATAATAATAATAATAATAATAATAATAATAATAATAATAATAATAATAACAACAACAACAACAACAACAACAACAACAACAATAATAATAATAATAATAATAATAATAATAATAATAATAATAATAATAATAATAATAATAATAATAATAATAATAATAATAATAATAATAATAATAATAATAATAATAATAATAATATTATGCGGCACCTATGGGCCAGCCAGGACGACGACGAGTAGGGTCATTTCCAGACAACCCCATCTACAATAGTAATATTCAAGTCCCTGAGGGATCATGTATACCTCGGGGCATAAAAAAAAATAAATAATAATAATAATAATAATAATAATAATACGGCATCAGCAGCCAGAGCGGGGGCAGCGGCGAGTCTGGCAGAGGACAGGAAGACACAGAAATATCACGCCTGTCTAGAAACACACGTTTTCATACCGATAGCCCTGGAAACGCTGGGTCCCATCAATACCGCTGGCCTCAATTTTATTTCTGACCTGGGTCGCCACCTCACGCTAACTACGGGTGAACCGAGAGAGACCAGCTACATTTTTCAGAGGATCTCGGTCACAGTACAACGCTTCATGCCGTATATATATATATATATATATATATATATATATATATATATATATATATAGCATTTAGTGGCACATTTATCAAACCCACGCTCGACATGGATGAGGAGTCCAGACACATTGCTTTTATAATTTCTAAGTCCCTGAGGGAATGAAGTACCTCAGGGCCAAATAAATAAATAAATAATAATAATAATAATAATCTTCGTTTAATAGTTTCATTCTGACAATTACGCAGTATAGGCCTAATTACAAATCAGTATGAACAGATGATCACAAGTTATTACAGGCGTCGAATTTAACTGTATGCGACAGCCATGCAAGGCGCCCATCACGTCCTACATCTCACTTTACCAACGCGCCATCTCGCGAATGATAGGCTGAGTGAACCTTTTTGGGAGGGTACGGGAAGCGATCCCGCTACCTACTGCTCTTCACGCCAGTGATGTTATCACTACTCGATGGACCATCCCCCGCCCCTCATTTTTGGGATCACATTCCACCATCGCAATGCGCCGACTCTGTAGCGCATTGGATAACACACTGGCATGGAGAGCGAGAGGTACCGAGTTCGAGTCCTTTAGGGCGGACATGCTTTGTAGGCTGCTATTAGCGCCGTGTATTGCAGGCTGTCGAACTGTTCTGTTAGTAGTTAAAATTTATGTCTTCTGTCATTTCTGTTCTTGTTGAAATAATGTGCAAACAACATGATTTTTGTGGATTTTATTTGGTGTAGTGCCGGTGATTAAGCTGTTTTTGCGCAGCCTTTGTGTGGGGACAGTGGGGTTGAGAAATTTGTGAGACTTTACAATAATAGTTGCGACTTGATGTAACGTTACATCTGAATTTTTAAAGGAAGGCTTCTGAAGGTGCGCCGCGCAGACGTTGATCAAATAATGATCGATCCCTATTGGCTATCCCAGACTGCAATAAAGGAAATACGGAAAGAAACAGACTCTAGAAAGAAAATGTCGACAAATAAAACGGTGTTGAGGTCGGTATGAAAAGTTGAACAAAAGTGCTCTGTCGATTGTCCCTTCAAAACACTTTACATTCACTCTACAGAAACCGTCATTCAGTCTTGTATTTATCTGAAGACATTTGAAATCGTCAACGGCTGTGTGTATGATTATCGTGAATAGCGAAGACATTGACGCATTCTGACGTGTTTACACGGTCAAATATTCACAGGTTTACTAATTTTTCTGATGTAACTGTCTGGTTACATTACATGTAGTGTACTGAAATGTGGTGAATCAAATCTGTTGTTTTGATAAATGATTTAATGGCTACATTGTGTACGTCTGCTAACATGGCCTACTTTTCTATGGTAGGCTATTGGCGACGTTACATATGCAACGCGTAAGCAAGCATTTTCAATCGGACAATCGTCCTCCGTTTTATACTCATTATAGTTATCAGAAACTGTACTCTAAGAGAATTTGACTTACACATATAGCACTTACGGAGAATGCCGTTTAGTTCACAATATTACTCGTCCCTCTTTGTTATTTGGTGGAGCACCTTTAGTAAGATGCATCTTACAGGAATGTGAAAAATTACCAAAATGAGCGGGCTATTGTGTTTGAAATTTTGTCTTTAATGATAAATAATTGAAGATTTGTCTTTCTAATGCTAGTGAGCATATTGGAATGTCATAAGACATAATAATAATAGACACGATACCCTGATCTAATGAACAAAACACTTGTATGTATGTGTTGTCGCTGTCTCAGTCTCTAATGCATATATCTGAATTATGAATTTTTGTCATGACTTGTTATAGATAGAGTGATTTTACTTCATTGCTGATTTCGATAAACTTATATCTTACAATCCTATTGGACTTCTACACAGGCACACTCATCTTAACTTCAAAATCGAGCATTGAGATATTTGAGAAATAGCTGATCGCTGAGCTTGTTTTAATTGACTGAGCTGTTTGTTTTGTTTATGACAGCCTTACTGAACTGATTAAAAAAACTTAATTTTACTGCGTTACATTTACTGTCATGTCCTACCGTCGCCGAGACGACCGTCGACATTATGACAGTAACAGCAGTGACACAGAATATTCAGAACCAGATGAAAGTCGCAAGAGCTGTATCAAGAGATCAAAGTATGATAAGAATTCAATGACTTTTATTGATTGGTTCAGATTTAAATTGTCATTGTGTGATTTGTATGCATACTGTTATGATTTTATTTAGTTCAGGTTAATTATTCTGTCTTTCATTGGTTGTAAAAAAAAGTATATAATTATCAAATCTGATTTATTGAAGTGCATTTATTGAAGTGCGTACAGTGTACTTTAGGAATGGCTGTGCATTTGTTCAAGTCTTTCTGCAACTGCTGAATTTGTTCCTAGCATATGTATGTATATGACAGGACTCTTACTATAGAACATTTGAAGTAGCTCACAGATATGCTCTCATAAGTTGTGAAGGACTCATGTTAACCCTAGGGCTACCAAGCTTTTTTTTGTAACACGGACTACCAAGGGGGGGTGGTTACCACCCCCCTGGATTTCGTGTTTGGTTTTACATATCATAACTTGTAATATAGCATTGGATTCAGCATTCATTTCTGCACAGAATGGTATATTTAGTTGTACATTATGTGAATGCACCTCGAAATTACATCACTTTTAACAAAGGCACCCATTAATTAGCAATATTGTATATTATTGCGTACATTTTGTACATTTTGGATAAACAAATATAAGATTATGTGTGTTTTGAAACTAATCTAAAGCTCTAATCTAATCTAATCTAATCTGAACATTTGTAAAGCGCTTCTCACAGCAGAGCTATTCAGAGCGCTCTCAGCGTGACAGGCCCGAGAAAAGAGAAAGGTCTTTAAGCAGGAAGAATGCCAGCGAGATCTCCTCCAGAATCCTGCTACAATTGCAGGGGAAGGTCATTCCATATTGATGGACCCACTACAGCGAAAGCCCGATGCTGGGTTAATGAGGTTCGCGACCGAGGTACGAAAAGATCAAGCCGGTCAGCAGAACGAAGAGGGCGAGAAGAACGTGCAGATAGTGGCTTACACATTAAGTCACAAAGGTACCTAGGAGCCAAGCCCTGCTGGGACTTAGTAACTAGGAGCAGGATCTTGTACTTGATTCTAGCCGAGAGAGGGAGCCAGTGAAGATCATTAGTCATGTAAGTGGAGATGTGAGAGTACCGAGGAAGACGTGCAATAAGTCTGGCTGCAGCGTTTAAGACAGATTGCACAGAGGACAGGCGAACCTTAGGAAGCCCAATTAGTACAGAGTTACAATAATCAATGCGTGAGGAGACAAAGGCATGAACCATGGTTGTAAACACTTTGGAGGACACCGATCTTCTAATGGCTCTTAGTCGCCTCAGTTGGTAGTAACAAGAGCGGGTCAGGAGAGATAGGTGGCCAGTAAATGTCAAAGCGCTATCAAGTGTGACACCCAGGTCACGAACACTGGAGGAAAAGGCAAAGTCTGGGAATAACGAGGCCAACAATAATTGGAGATCAAGTTTTTGTAGCTGTTGTTTGGTACCGAACCAGATCAGTTGAGTCTTTGAAGGATTTAGGTTAAGTCTGTTTGCTGTCATCCAAAGGTGGAGATCTTGCAATAGTGATCCGATCGTTTCTACCAATCTATGTATAAAAGATACACAAAATCATCCCTACACATGTTTATATAGTATAAATGTACATCCATACATATATATCCATACATATATATCGGTTTACGTTGTAATGCTGTATTCAGCCATTTTCACACAGATTACGTGTATTATTATTTATTTTGATCACTTCCGGTATTCAAAAGACAAAGATGTAGGTATGCAAATGAAGCCCTTCATTCCCTCTAAAGAATGGTATCTTTGTTTCTCTTCCAGGAAGACAAATGAATACGCTACAGACAAAAACTAAGGGGGGAGTCCTTCCATTCAGCCATTTTTCACGCATATTACGCGTATTATTATTTATTTTGAGCACTTCCGGTTGTCTCAGGTCAACTCAGTGACCATAGAAATGTAGCCCCACATTCCCTCTATAGAATGGTATAATTTGTGTCTCTTAATATTAAATGACGGATAAGATATAGTCGAAAATCTAGGGGGGGTGGTATCCACCCCCTGGTACCTCGTGTATATTGGGTATAACTTTTGAACGGTGTGAGATATCATCTCACATTTTACCTCAAAACGTGTGTAAATGAACCCCTACAGCTACCTAAAAGGTCAAATTTTTATTCCATACGGAAAAAGTTCGAAATGAAAAAAACCTAGGGGGTTGCCACCCCCCTTGGTAGCCCGAGGGTTAAGTCATTCTAGTATTAAAAACTTATTGTCTGGTAGTTGAGAGATTAAGATTTCTTCCGTTTTGGCTGAGTACCAAAGAAGAGGAGTTACCTACAATGCTTAAGCAGCTTAATTGTTCATGAGTTCCATGTAGTTTCCAGTGTCTTTGAACTGCGATATAAAACAGGATGAGAAAATATATTTTCACTCATTCTTTCATTTATATAGTCCCTGTTCAGGATGCCTGTTTTCATTCGTTATCCTTTTATTCATTCATTTATGCTATCAATCAGTGTATGTACCCTTTAGCATTCCTAGGCCAATCGTAGCTAAAGAAAACACTTTCTGAGTATGGATTGCATGTAACCTCTTTGGCAATGAGAGGATGCAGATATATTAGCAGTCATTTAATGTATGCCTTTAAATTTTCTGAGTTAAATTTGAAGTGTGTGTTTTCCATTTAGTTCAACCAGTACTCCAAAGAGCAAGCCGTGTCTTGTTAAGAGAATGTCATCAGGTGAGACCAGTGAGACAGAGAGCGTGGCAAATGCTAAGGATATGCTAGATGACAAAGATGTGGCTGGTCACGTGGACTTACAAAGTGGTCAGTTTTCATTGTCGCTAAATGTCACCAGAAGTCGCCTTCGCCTTAGTCCAAACCCACGTGAGTTGGAAAGTCGTAGGGTCTTGTCATAGCTCAAGTCAATTTTTAAAACTCATTAATATTACGGAAACTACTCTTCCGTCCAGTTTGTGATTACTGTTAGGGTTTGGAATTCAAGTTTTGACTTTGCAATTAAACCTTGTAGTGCTGTGTAAATAAAATAATGTGGTTAAAGGTCTTTTTCATAGCTGAGGAGGTATTGTGGTCACATCTTGTATAATGACTTTGCATTGTAGTGCTGTGTAAATAAAATAATGTGGTTAAAGGTCTTTTTCATAGCTGAGGAGGTATTGTGGTCACATCTTATAAGGACATTGGGGTAGGAACATTCAGAGACATTCCCTGTGTTTGTAAGAGGTTCTGACGGAACCGTTCTGTTTCTGTTTTCAAATTCTGAAATGAAACGGCTATCCTGCTTCACCTATACATTGTGTACAACTCGCTATATTACCAATACAAGTTTTTGTAAGAGCTTCTGTATTTAGGTCAATCTTAAATAAGAAACCTGGTTTCTATTTTATGTGGGCTACAGCAACTGTTTTGTTTCTTGTTACAGTTCAGAATCCTACTCTGTCACCGATTGCCCGACAGCCATCGAGTACCTCCACCACATCCGCTGTTTCGAATAACTTCAGCATCGCTGGTGTTCGAGTCACAGACAGAATAACTCTGGTTGTTGATGACACGCGGTTTGTGGTGGAACCAGATATATTTCGCATGTATCCAGACACTATGTTGGGAAGGTACGTTTACATTGTTCTGTGTATTTATGTTAGCTCCAGGAATTCTCTTTTGTAAACAGCTGTATGAAGTAATATCAAATATAATGTCTGGTAGTTTGCACAGATAGCATATTTGAACCATTTGAGCACCACTTATGTTTAGCTACTGTTGTCGTCACAGTTGCATTGTTTGGGCTTCAGTATAATTGTCTCTTTTTCATGTAAGAGTAACCCTCCTTCCACTTGAACATTTTGGTTCTTTTGTTATCTAGAATGTTCTCCTCATCTCTTGATAACAACTTCACCCGGCCAAATGACCGAGGAGAATTTACAGTGGCTGATGGAATTTCTTCGACAGTCTTCAGAGCTATTCTGGTTAGTTGTCTTTTGTTCATGGCTTTTTATGCTCCTTATGATGTAGCATTATAGAAACTGAACTGCAGCATTGAAACTACATGGACTTGTTCTGTGATGACCCTTTTCAAAATTTCTTGATTGCTAATGTAGTATTGTGTCTTAATATGTTTGTAGTTTGTGCACTTATGATAATTAACTATTTTGACACCAAAATCCAAAATGACAGTACAGGGTCATGGATTTAATTATAGGCAATTTGAGTTTAATGTCATGTAGTTCATCAAATCATATGACATTAATCAAGCTGTGATACTATCCAATCAAATTCCAGCACAGTTCGATGTGTTAACTCTTTAACTGTGGAATACCATATGGGGTTAACAATTAGCTGTTGTGGAAAAAAATTTACTGACAAGCACATTTTTTTATAATGGAACCATACTTTGTGTGCAGCAAGTGGATATCGTTTCATTGGTACTAATGCACTTGTTACACAAAGGTTGGTGTCAAGATCAGTTACTACAGACAGAACATGTGACATTGGCACTCGTCTAGGCACCTATTCATCAGCAATGTCTTGAGATAGCTATACTGCTTACCTGAAGGTATTGAATGACATTGTGGCAAATTGGTGTTGTGTTCCTATTCACTCCTGTTTCCAGGATTTGAGCCTCCATGCTTACTGAGCTTTGTAATCAATGAGGATAGGTTTTCAGTTTTGTTGGGTTGCCTGTCGTCATGTTTGTGCTTCAGTTGAAAGATCTGTCCACACCTCACCATGTCCCTGAGGAATAATGTTGATAGAAACATGTAACAAATGAGCGATAATGTATATATTGCTGCAAACCCTTATCTTCATTCACTGAGTTGGTTCTTCAATGAAATTGTCTTCATTGTGTTGATTGTCTCTAGGACTACTATAAGACTGGAATCGTTCGTTGTCCACCAAGCGTTTCCATTCAGGAGCTGAAGGAGGCTTGTGATTATCTTCTGGTTCCCTTTGATGCTTCGGTCGTCAAATGCCAAAATCTACGTATGTTTCTCCAATTTAAGTTGGCACTGACTTACTAGTTTCATACTGAAATAATTCTCAAATATGGTGAGAACTTATGGTTAATCCTACTGGTGGATAACAGATATGTTGTTTTAAGTAAAGTGCACGGTCACACAGAAGCTGACTTTAAGGTAAATTACCATTGTGTTTGCTCATTTATCAACCAGTGCTGTACCAAATGTTGCACCAAAGTACTGAAGTAAACGTAACTTTCAGTAGTTAAGTAAAAGTACTTGTCAACAATTTTACAAAAGTAAAAAGCATTCCTTTATACTTTTAAATTGTAAAGTAAAATTAGTCTATTTTTGGGCCTATATTTGTATTTAATAATATATTATTATAGGGCTGTTGTAAATGGTTTTTAGTAACCATAGGAACAGATAGTGTATGGAATTTGCCATTGTTTTTTGTAACAGGTGGTCTTTTGCATGAGTTGTCAAATGATGGTGCTCGTAAACAGTTCAACCTGTTCCTTGAGGATATGATTTTACCTGAAATGGTGGTAGCGGCTCAGGTGAGAAAATGGCTTTGATTGAGAGGCATTACTGAGATTTAATCTGTTTTCGAATGGTTTCTAAATATCACTGGTTAGGGTGTGATCCACAAGGTTAAACTGAAACACAGTTCTTCATTAGTTTTGTGGAATCATGTATCATCATATAAGTGCAACAAAGTTGTGATATCACGGAACTTGTGAGCGCTGGTTATGAAGTCTACACATGTCATGCAACTTAATTGAGTTTTCTAGTAACAGAAATTTACAAGTAACTTTGAGTGTGACATACCAGGTAATGAATGGCTTTGTTTAGCTATATGCTAATGCATGAAAATTACCAACAAAGTGGCCTTGCTGGAAATTATTAGCTCCTGGCCATGATACAATACGATACAACTGTACTTTGATGTTGCCCTCCTTCCAAAGTTCAGAAGTGCACGCACGACGACGTCACAGATACAATTATATTGCAGAGCAGTTATTGTGAGTGAAGAACTTGATCAAGGTCCCTACACAGTAACTGCCTCGGGCGAGGCTCGAACCCGTACTCCATGTTACAGACTGACCGCTCTAACCAATCGGCCACTGTGCCCCACAAGCAGCAATATGGCGCAGGTTTGTCCACATTCAGAAACCGTGTCGTGCAGTTTGTTCTATACTCGCCTTTTGATGCAAATTGTACAGTTGCTGTATTTGACACCATAATACACAGTAGCTCTTGACCAGTCTCGTTAGATAGAGGTACTGTATTATAAATGTCAGACAAGTATTATTAATCAGTGTTTGTGGTTTGTTCATCTGTTGGACAGCACGGTGATCGTGAGTGTCATATAGTGATTCTGACAGATGAAGATGTGGTTGATTGGGATGGCGACTACCCTCCACAGATGGGAGACGAATGCCCTCAGGGTAACTTTCCTATACACTTCAGATACCTTTTGAAATTCCAGTTAATGGAATAGCTAAAACACAGACTTTTGCTGTTCTGGATTTGTAATTTAAGATGTTTTCTGAATGTGCAGTGAAACATGTTTGGCCTATTGAGCTGCACCTGATCCCTAGATCACTGTCTGACACATTCAACTGTTCTTTTTGAGTCGGGAGCACCTCGGAGTAGTTTCCTTGAAGAGGTGCTATATAAATACTTGAATGGATGAAAGAATACTTGAAGCATACTAACTCAGTTTTCTGAAATTGCATTATAAAGCATTTAGGCCTACTAAGTTGTAATACTTGCAAGTTGCTACTAATTGAGGTGATGTTTGTCAAGATGGTAGAACAGTTGTTGAAAGACAGATATAAATAACATGATGCTTATACGTTTGCAGTTATACACAGTACACAGATGTATCGCTTTTTCAAGTACATTGAAAACCGTGATGTAGCCAAACAGGTCTTGCGCGACAGAGGCCTGAAGAAGATTCGACTTGGAATTGAAGGTAACTTGAGACATATGCTTATTTTGTATCTCTGCAGAACTTCAAATTTCGATCTGTGTTAGCATACTATATTTTGGAAAACATTGCAACACCGAGGTTTCATTTTGCAGTTTGGTATCGATTTGTTTGTTGGAGAAATGCACATTAAGAGGCTTACTTTCTAGTCACTCTGAATTTTTGAAGGTAAAATTAGGTCTTTTCAGTGATGTAGTCGAGTCCACCTTAGCCGAGTCCGAGTCAAGTCCGAGTCCACCTAAGCCGAGTCGAGTCCGAGTCCAGAGTTGCTCGAGTCCGAGTCACAAAGGATCGAGTCCAAGTCCGAGTCCTTCAACACCAAAATTCACTGAAACACGCAATTTAATGGCAGAGAAAAATAACAGCACATTTATGCTGGAAAGAATTACCGGTATTATTATTATTTATTATTATTATTATTATTATTATTATTAAACTGCCTAAACAAAAAGAATCTTGCACAAAAGCGCTTAACAGGAAAGTCTAATCATACTAAATCTGAAACTAATAAAGTCTTAAGATTACTTTTGAAGAGCGATGATGTAATCTAATGTAGCTTGTCCGCTGCAACTTTTGGCTTTGGGACCTCAGCCATAATTTTAATTACAAGAATAATTGAAGAATTACGCTTTGAAAAACTGATTTCTAAACAATGAGATTAGACTAAGGTATTTTAATACTGCTTTGCTGCCAACACATCTGTTTCTAGATACATGCTAGGCCTACGGCTCCGAAGGCTCGTGCGCAGAGGGCTGCAAAATCGCTTAATGTTCGATTGCCATTCGGCTGGCCCAGCTGCGCGAATGGGGTATTCCGTTAGGTCAGAAGCGCTATAAACGGGTCAAATCTCCCTTCGATGGCCTTGATCTTCAGGCGCTTTATTCTGCCTAGCCATTACTTGAAGGGGGGGTATCGCGGTGAAGAATTTCCAGCGGCTGCAAACTCCAGAAATTCTGCCAAACGGGCCTCTTGTGCGCGTCTGATACACTCATTAACTCCGATGAGTGCAGGAGCCGAAGAATATCGTCTCTGGCAGGGTGGGATATGATCATCCGATGCCCTTTAAACGCCAACCGTCCACCTACGGCGAGCTCTTTGATATCTAATGTGCTCTTTAGTTTAGAATACCTATTTTGGACTCGTAAGTAAGGAAGTATACAAGTCGTTTTTTTATCGTGAGACAAAATTATGACTCGGAAACCGAGTCACCGAGTCAAATTCGAGTCCAGGGCCTTCGAGTCCGAGTCCAAGTCCGAGTCGTGACAAGCCAAGTCCGAGTCCACAAAAAATCGGACTCGAGTCGGACTCGAGTCCTAGGCCGGACTCGAGTACTACATCACTGGGTCTTTTACAAGTGACTGCCTTGCTGCTGTCATTTTTTTAAATCAAACGTGCAAGGTATTTTCTAAACATTATTGATACCATTGAAGCAGAGATGTTGGTGCACAGATTGATGCCTTGTGCAGTACTACAATGCATTAGAAATTGTAATATTAGATGTGAAATTTCATTAGAAAGCTAAGTAACAAGCAATCTAATTTGCATATTGCATGCTACAGAATCTAAACTGATTTGGTTTCTTATGCAGGTTATCCAACTTATAAGGAGAAAGTGAAGCGCAGGCCAGGAGGCCGACAAGAAGGTATACCAAACAAGGAAGCCTAATATATTTAAGACTATTCTATGCTTCCAGTTTAAACCTCTTCCAAGTCGAATCTCAAAATGTGATACTGATCAAAATGATACACTGGTGTCTCTGTGACAGAATTGAACAAAACTAGTAATTTCCAGACTACAACTCATGGTGCAAAAACCAGTGCATATTTTAACTGTTTAACTACTAGGACAAATGTCCCAGTAGTTTTAGGATATGTCCCAGCAGTTTTAGGATATGTCCCAGTAGTTTTGGTGATTTGCCCTAGGTAATACTCTAATTTCATAACATTGGAATTACAGTATGAGACTTTGTCCCACTAGTCAGTGGTGTAATATAAAGGGGGGAAATTGTGTCTATTATGTACCCGTACGTAGAGAGTCAGGGTGGATTGAGGAGGAGGGTAAAATTTTTGGTGGAAAACACGTTACTACCCCCCCTTGTGAAAAATTTCTGGAAAAACTATATAGATACGAGGCGGCGTCTGACACGCTTCGTGACCGTGTCCTTATCGGGCAAAGAGCAAAAAAAAGGCCATCAGATATCTTGGCGGAAGTAATGAAGATAATTTTGCGCCAGACTGCAACGACATGAACCCTAGTTACGTCCTGTGTAACTAATGGGACCTTGAAAATGTTTGACCGCTAACCCCTATATTTAAGACTATTCTATGCTTCCAGTTTAAACCTCTTCCAAGTCGAATCTCAAAATGTGATACTGATCAAAATAATACACTTGTGTGTCTGTGACAGAATTGAACAAAACTAGTAATTTCCAGACTACAACTCGTGGTGCAAAAACGGAATCTCTGTAAAAATTAACAGTCTTATTTCTACCTTGTCACGATGAATATCAATAAATCGATATTCTTATTGTTTTTTGTATCTTAAATTTGCTTATTTGATTTGCAAGAAGCATAACTATACTTCTTTTTTTACAGAAGCATAGTTATGTGAGGCTTATATGACCAATATAGTGTAATAATTACAAGGCTGGCTAAATCCTGCCATTTATTGGAGCTACCCTGTGCATGCTGAATGGCTGACGTATTAAGTTTTGCTGTTCTGGTTGTGTTGCAGTCATCTACAATTACGTCCAGCGTCCATTCCTTCACATGTCCTGGGAAAAAGAGGAAGCCAAAAGCCGACATGTCGACTTTCAGTGTGTCAAAAGCAAATCCATCACGAACCTGGCCGACCTCACTGGAGAACCAGAAGCTGCTGCAGCTGGAGCTGCCTTGGCTGCACCCCCAGACGAGTTTCCCATTCCTCCGCTGCCTGCGTTAGCTAACGAACCCTACCCTAATGGACCGCCTCCCCCTGAACCTCCGGAGAATGAATGACTCTGCCAACTGAAAATTCTATGTTTTTGTATTACCTGAAGTATTTTTTCCACAAATAACATTATAATTAAGCATCTTACCATTATATTTTATTAATGCTTTAGTTTGACACCGAATTTGTGGTGTGTGCTTGGCTGTTGGCACACACCTCCCCAAGCTCTTTTTGTTTACTAAAACAAATTTTTGGCTGTAGGGTAAGATCTGCTCATTGTTTTTGGGTACGATTGCTAAAGTAAATTGTAAGAATGTGAATTGGTGATTGGATGGCATTATAGGAATAGGGTTGGAATACCTAACTAAAACTTGAACTACAAGAATGTTACATTGGCCATTGGATGGTCTATATTTAAATTCTAGGTGTGAAAGAATTCAAATTTTTAAACTTGTATGTTGACTTTGGATGTTCTATTCCTTTGTTCATCATGCAGTAAATTTTAACTACTTGTTTTGCTTATACTTGAGGTAAGTTTTGCTTATACTTGAGATAGTGCAGTAAGAGTGCAAGTTTTGCATAAGAAAAGCCAAGCAGAACTAACTGCCTATGCCTGCAGCAGGTGTTTTTTTAACCAATGCTTCTCTTGCAGCATTCATAGACAAGTTTAGATCTGAATTTATTTAATACAAAACCAGTTACTGTTATAATTAGTACTAAACTTGACTCTTTTTAGCAGACTGTTCTAATGGTAAAACCAAAGACAAAAGGTTATCAGTTCATTTTGAGTTGTTCAGTGGTGCAGTTGTATTCTTCTTTATCAACATCCTGTCCTTTTCCAAGACTGTTTGGGCTTTTGTGTTTGGATAATTTCGTTGGCTTCTTAATTTCATCTTGGCTGCTTTACTAATAAATCTATTTTGAGTGCTTCACGTTTATTTCAGTCTTAATTAAAATGACAGTTTCAAGTCTGTAAATCGCAAGGCCTTGACCAAGGAGCTTAACTCATGGTATGACATCCATATCGCGTTCTATTCCAACGAATTTCAACTGCTCTGTAGGTCCATATCTACAAGAAAGAAACAGTCATTGGGCAATTAGGCTTGAAACTACCCTACTCATAAATTGTATGCACTTACAGAACTGAAATAGTTTACACTGAATATCATTCTTGCAGTTGAGTTGGTAGGAGACTAGGATTCCAAGTACCAGTGAACATTGAAGTACGGTTGTAATGTAAAAGATGCCTCTATAGAAAAACCTGAGGTGTGGTGCCAAAGTTGGAGAATCATTTGGCTGTTTGACAGGTCAAACTGATTACAGGATGCCTGTTAAACTTTCCTGACTTGCATTGGTACTCATTTACTGACCATGCAAAGATGGAGGGCTAAGTGGGATATTTCATGGATCTAGGCATGATGCATAAAAAAATCGACACTGGGCAGAGCAGCTACACCAAGCAGTAATAATTTTTGTTTCAGGGCTGCAAAGTTTCTGTCACAAGTCGAGTTACGTAAGCCAAATTTCTTGATTTGAGTGTTACCTGTAATCAAAGAAGAGTTCCTCTCCTGCCTGTATCGCACGTTTGGCAAATATTCCGATTCTGTGGTCTCCGTTGACCATCATGACTTTTGCATAGCAGTTTGGATTGATTGAATGGTTGGCAAAACGAATCTTATTGCCTTTCCGTGTTGCATCAACCACAAAGTCTAATGAAAATATTTCATCCAGAAGAGCAAGTCAAGCAGGCAACTTATAGCAAGATCTACACAAGCAATTCTTGTTCAAACGAGCAAAGGCTAAATCAACACGCTATACTGTATGTAGTTTACATGTCTATAGAAAACGACTCAAAAACATGGTCCAGACGTTGCAGAATCGAGACACAAAGGCAACTATGGCAATCCAATAGGACACCTTAACCTTTCGACTTGCCTCATGGACGACTGAGTTGGAACCAGATGGCAAGATAATTCTAGGACAGTTGCAAGCCAAGCTCGATTTAGCAGTACAGATGCTAATTTCACCATGCATCATTGTATCAACAAAACTAAGTGGCCTCCAAAGTGTTTAACCAAGAAAAACCCTTATTTTTTGCTTCAACAACCGAAGGAAACAGCCAAAGGTTAATCTTTCTGGCATCACCCCGATGTCAAGTCATGTAATATGTAGTGTCCTTCTGATTACGAGTTGGTGAAATACCAGTTCTCCACGATACAGTTTTGTCACAAACCGACAGTACATTGCAAATCATTAATACAAAATGCTGGTGACTAGTGTGAACAGTTTAACTGAATTTCATGCTAAATGTTTGACCAAATCAGCCGAACAACACTTAACAGGAGTCATACAAGCTGTCCTGGATTTAAGGAGATATTCGCACATATATTATGATGGTCACTGATTTGCACAGTCTCAGATTACAATCTTTCAGCCAGGTTGCCGAGGGTAAACACAACTATCAATGTTGGATAAGTGGAGCCAGGTGTTGAATATAAATCAATATTTCGTGAGCTTTTGCATTAACTAATAGATGCTGGAACAAACTAACCATCCTCATGTTAACCAATATTCACCGTAAAAGCCTTTAAAGTTAAGTGTTTCCACTGTACAAATTACAAGTTAACAGACAACAACTTTTACAAATGCCAAACGTTTTCAGTAGACATCAAAATTAAAAAATCTAATTCATAAATCAACTAAATCAGTCAGAATCAATTGCAACTTTTATCATATTTCAGCAGAACATTCTGGAGCAAGAAATTGAAACACTGTACCACTGTTGAGGTTGAAAAGGAAACTGCACATGTACTTGTCGTAGACTTTTCCGCGTCTGTCGGCTTCGTCCTGTGTTATAACCTACATAATATCCACAGTGTACAGAAACTCGGTTTAAAACATTATTCTGCAGAGTTATTGTACCATATAACTTTTCAAACAAGTGTCTATTGTCTATTATGGCACCAATCGAGTGACATGGTCACACAGGTTGCCAGAGCATTTGCCTTTGACCCTTACTGCTGGGGATTGAATCTCAGTGTGTCTTTAAATATACAGCTTGTGTAGTCATATAATATCTGTGGAAACGTTGTTTAGCAGTTGGTCATGTTTTAGCGATATATATAAGTTACTAATTACATTACATTATTTGATTTTTCTTCAATCCCCACCAAGAACTCAAAAGTTTCTTATTTCTGATACAAGGGCATGAATGTGGGATGGAGGTCGTAGAATCTGGATCAACAGAAGACAACTTTTGAATTGGGAATGGCAAGATGTAAGACAGCTACAAAAACTACAATGATATTTTCAATTGCATCCTTCTTTCATACCAACCCAGCATTCCTTGTTGAACTCTTTGAAGTACTTCACATGATTATATTTTGGAATGTATATATAGTCCATACAAAGTATCAAATTACAACAAAACTGGACCAGAATAATTATATTATTCCAACATTGCATAAAGCATCATTTCATCTTGTAACTAATGGCATTACTGAATGTTTGTTATTAAGGAAACTGTTTAATCTGTTACCACCGCCACCTTCCCTCCATCTCACCGTTGTGATGCTCACAACACAATTTTAATCTGTTCATTAATCATTAAATAACAATATTTTAACTCATCTGCCCAGTACCCCGGTTCTGAATATTCTTCTCTTATTCTGACCCTTTGACCCATGTACATTCCTATGGGCCATTTGTCCTTCCATGCAACACCCAGTTATCCGAATGCACTCATCAGTATCACTATGATGAAACAAGCTTAATGAGCCACGAAAAACATTCCTAGGCGTGGCACCACTTGTCATATGAACCGCAGGGCAGAGTACTTGAAGACTTAATGTGTGCTCGTACTTACTTCGCCACAGTATTCTGAGATGAAGTCATTTTTCTCACATGATTCTTTCAGAAATATGCCCCAACCAGCAACATCTGAAGGAGCCAGCAGTAAATGCTGAAACAATCCAACATGGCAATCGTTAACACTTTAACGATGACAGAGTATTAAAAGTGACTGGGAAATCAATGCAGCTCGTTGTTAAAGTGCTAAATTATCAAGACCTCATGAAAGTATTCCCAAAAAACTAGTTCTTGGAAATTCCAACAAACATTTTGCAAGGATTAATCTATTGTGTCATCAAGGGTAATGGTAGCACTCTGGCATGAAGAGCAGAAGATCAGAACGGATGCAGTATTGCTTCCCGCTACCATCCCAAAGGTCGACTCAGCCTTTCATTCGCCATGGAATGCAATAGAGATTTGGAAATGCATGGCTGCCCAGGATGCGACCGTACGTATTATACGTATTTTATTTTGGACGATAAAATACGTATAATACGCGTATGGTAAAACTTTGCGTGCCGTACGTTACAATACGTTGTACCCTATAATTGTAAAATTGAACACGAAACGTTACAACATAGTTAACTAAGTTACTAAAAGGCATAGCTGCCAAAAACAAACTTAACAAAGTTTACTGTAAGGTATCTACTGCGCGTATTCTTCTGAAACATCAACAAATTCAGTTTGCGTCCGACTCTGACGACTCAGAAATGACGTAACACCGCGTAAACTTATGAAGTGCTCGTATGGCACACCATTGAACATTAAATTGTTTCTAAGTCAACGTATTTTTACGTATAATACGCGTATTTTACATTCGGGGATAAAAATACGTATGATACGCGTATTTTATTATGGGACTCAACGTACGGTCGCACCCTGTGGCTGCCAAAACAGTTAAATTCGACGCCTGCAATAACTTGTGATCATCCATTCATACTATGTACTGTAATCATGCTACATTCTGTCAGTTTGAAATAATAAACATAGATATATATATAGATATGATTCAAACTGAGAACTTCTAGTAAAATTGAAACCAATTAGAAATGTGTCAAAGTCTGCATCAGTCGACTCGAAGTACCTTTCTCAAACCTCTCTGAACACCAACATTCTTGCAAGATATTTTGGCCGTATCAAACTGATCTGTAAAAGACAAAAACCTCTATACAGCTGAGAAAAAACTCTAAAAACATAAAAGTATAAAAATGATGCTATCCTCACGTAAGATTAGGAATTGTGAAGAATCATCATCACAACAGAATTGAGTCTGAGATTCAATAACTTACATTTAGGCTTAACTAAATCATGCCTAGAATCTGTTTAAGGTCTACATCTTTCTGGTTCATACTAGCTTTAGACAGAACCATGACTTGGGCAGAAAGAGCTTGGCTCATTTTCAGTGCTGACAATCACACAAATTTGACTAATAAATGTTTTTCTTTGTCTCTTTCTTCCCTCTACATTCATGTTCGGCTACTAATCTACTCACTTAAACTTTCTTTACACAAATGCAAAGAAGCTCAAATAGAGATTTGGAAATGTCTTCCCTAGATGCCACTAATAAACAATCCTGATCTAAAACCCCAAATGCTACTTAAGAAGTAAGTGAAATGGAGCAATGGATCTAAAAACAAGATTTACAAATAAATAACTGTTTGGCTGAATAAACTCTGACAAAAACTGGGGTACTTGGGGTGAACCATGAACAATGATTCTGTTTAATAACCACAGCTCACATAGAATAAAAAATTAAAACTAGCCAGCACAACTTCACACATTCTGCTAATAAACAGACGAAGCAGAAATTACCCGCTCCACATATCTGGCACAAGTCAGGGTCACATTCGCGGACAGCCATGAAACAAGGGCATTGCTTTGTGTTGCACTGTGCCTTACAACGACAGCCAGGAAACCGATTCTGACCTGTAAAAAAGTACAGTGCAAACAATTTAACATTTTAAAAATTGAATTTAGGTGTACAACCAGCTCCACACAAACCAGAACCTGACTGATTTTTGTAACAAGGTGAGTTCGTGTCAGCTTGCTCAAATGAATAAAGAAAAATTGATTGATTGCATTTGACCATCTCTACTTGCCAATATACCAGCATGGCTTATCAATCATCAACCACATTTCGAAACTGCAAATATAAATTAATTACATAGTAAAATTATTAATTCCCAATATTATATTATAATACATTATATAATATAAATTATTTATTCCCAAAATACACTTTATAATTATTTATTTCAAAAATACATTTTATCAATAATTTATTCTAAAAAAATTCAAATGTTGCAAAACTATTTATTTTAAAATTACATCAGTTTAAAATTACATTACAAAAATAATCTCAGAATACACTGTAAAAAACTTATTTCCAAATAAAATATTATATTCCAAATATATATTGTAATTTTTTCTAAAAAAAAATTATTTAAGTACTTTATTCGCAAAATTTCAATATACAATTAGGTTGGATGACTTAACACTTTAACGACGAGCTGCATTGGTTTCCCATTCCTTTTAGTACACTCTCATCGTTAAAATGTAAAGGCACTTTTACATTTTATAGCAATTTAGACACAAGTATCTTAATAAACATTAATTTGAAGCACTTAACTTCTGATATTAATAAACAAACGTGGCACTCACAATCCAAACTGCACTGGCAGAATTTCTCACAGAAGTTCTGGACCTGAATACATCGGCAAGACTCATCACACCGCTGGCCAGGATGGTCACATGGAATGTAGTTGTGAACATGGTGAGACGAACTGTCTCGCTTGACCTGGACCTTCCGAAAATGTACCATCGACCATAACCTACCACAGTGAAATATTCAACCATTTATATTTACTGCAAGAATTCTTGACAAGTTCAAATACTTAATAATAAATTGAACTATTCAATGTTTGATGCAGAATGGAAACCTTACGGTTTAAAAATTGCTTAAATAATGAGCACAAAATGTGTAAGTCTCGATCTCAGAAGAATGCAATTAGCTCCCCTAAACTAAATTGAAAGGCATGCAAAATAAATGAAAACTCATCGCTCTGTACAAGTATAGCAAAAATCAGTAATTCACGAACACATCTGAATGATAATTTCAAAAGTGACTGCAACAGATGTGGTCCTCTGAAGAAATCAAGCAGCGTAACCATTAATGAAAAAATACAATCACCATCACATGAAAATTTATAGACAATCTTATCTTAATCTAATTACTTCAATAACACCTTTATCATAATGCATAAAAACAATTCTGCGATAATATATTGGTAACAAGGGTTTTTGATATGGCACTTGCCAGAGAATTGCAGATCATTTGTAGATTATGCATGTTCATTTAGCAATACGAATGAAATGTGAGTAGTCAAGATGAGAAGACACCAGGGCATTTGTAAGTGAGAGTAAGACAGTTTGTGGCGTGTAATCTGAAAAAAGCGTCAAACAATAGAAAAAAATCTGTCAAGACAAAAGCATGCTCAAACCAGGAAGTATTTTGAAAGATAAAAACAGTTCTTGACACATATACGTCACTTAGGGTCAAGTTTGAGAAACTAAATTAACTGAAATTGCCAACCGGGTCTTTTTCTTCTTCTTTCTTGGAGGCTCCTTTTCTTCTTCAGCAGAAGCATCTGGAAGAGCAATATGTGCTGCATCCTTCTGAGCAAATTCATAAACCTGAAGAAAATTAAATGCAGCTAATAATTATTAAAAGTAGCATCATTACCTACTTTCTAAATGCCAATTATTGGCAGATCCATTTAGCATTCACCATTCAACTGAGAGGGAATTTAATCTGGCAAGCTTTGCAATTAATGTATTGCAAGCCAACTACAGTGCAACAATTTAACATGAAATGCAGGGCAATAATGTAAACAACTCATTTTAATCAAATTTCGTCTTAACTGTTTCTACAATTCCAGTTTTAAAAATGTTTAATATAAGCGAGCACAGTAGTGTTACAGCACTCGAAATGGAGTGCCCACATTCAAAGAAACTGCAAAAAGACTACACAAATTCAATTAGTAGTAATTACTCCCTAGTCCTACGTTGCAATTAATTCATCAGCCACAACAGATGGCATATATCCTAATCCTATGAAGATCTGGTATCACCACTTAGCATAATTCTCATTATAATAAGCTCAGTTTTCACCAAAGG
The DNA here is from genome assembly GCA_020284085.1 of Aporrectodea caliginosa. Lineage (NCBI taxonomy): Eukaryota > Metazoa > Annelida > Clitellata > Crassiclitellata > Lumbricidae > Aporrectodea > Aporrectodea caliginosa. The sequence goes on along the minus strand of JACEVL010000911.1, from coordinate 11,975 downwards.
ACCTTATCAACCCATTTTCTGACAAGAAATTCTTCCAAAAATACTAAATACTGAAAAGCATACCTGCTTGCATGTTTTAGTTTCAATGAGCCTGGCTATGACGCAGAAGTTGTTGCAGAAAGTGTTAAGGAGAACTCGAAATAACGATTCTTCAGCTCCGGTCCAATCAGGTGTTGTAGTTGCATTCAAAGACTGTGGCACATCTAAAACAACAGCAGAAGTCGAACTATGATAAAAACTAAAACAAACAAAGCTGCAGCAAATACCACTTGTACTGTAACCTGCATGGGTTCCAAACAATTTCTCCAACTGGTTTCCAAATAGCCTTTCTTGAATTAGTTCATCCTCTGTGGTTTAAATTTGCAGACAATCTATTCTGTGTCAATTATATTCAATTTCAATTCAATTCAATGGTCCCATCATTGTACATAATAACGACATAACATAAAAAAAGAACCAATAGTAAAACAAAGTTTTTTACTATATCCATCTAGTATCCTATAATCCGTCATATTAAGCAGTTACCTCTACAAATATATAGTCCGCGTTCATTTTACAACATAGCGTCCGTTTAATCAAGCACCGCACCCGTTTCTGTTGCAGCCAATGGCAACGCTGGCCAATCACAACGCTGCGTGTCGGAAAAGGGATTCCCCGATTCGAAAAGTTGAGTCCTCGATTCTATAAGCTAGCCTTTTGGGGGAGCTGAAATTTTGATAGAATGAAGTGTGTGCGAGGGCGAGTCTGTCTGCCAAGTTTCACGACGATTGAATGATTGTAAGTGATCGAACTAGTCGTCGCAAGATTTGACTTTTTAGCCTGTGGCTCAAGCAAGCAATCAAGCAAGATTGCAAGCAAGCAAGATTCCCGCAAGTTAAACTAGATGGATAAAAATGGATAGATGCTGGCATATAATCGTATCTATCCATTTTTTTTAGGAAACACATGATCTCTTTGACAAGTGTTTGCATTTTCAGACAATTAGAAGTCCCAGGAAACAATACTAGGAGTCTTACCCAGAGACAGTAAGTAGTCGTTGATAGTTTCACTGTCTTCGCTGCAGGTGCTTGCAGAGCTGCTCATTGTGCCGTCCCTCTTGCGTCGCTTACTGGAAGAGTTCTTCCCTCGAGGGGGAGGGGAGTGATCCCTGGATGACATCCGATCCCTTGAAGATTCATCCAGTTCCTTGCTCAGTCGATCAGAACCATTGCAGCTGTCATCACTTATCTCCTTGATTTCATGGTCTTTCGGAGGAATCAAATTCTGTGAAAACAGCAAATCACCACGTCCAGTTAAACAGATTCAGAAAGTATCATTTTAACAATACAAGGAAATTAAATTTGCTCAACAGACTCAAACCAAAATGTGTTAGATAACAACATACTATGAAACCAGCTTCAAAAATATTTTAAAATATTTATTTTACTTGTTGCACTTAAACATGCAGAGTTAAGCAAATCTGAACCTGAGGCATTAAACAAGTGTCTATAAATAAATTTTCCATGGTCTTTTACATGTACATATCTTTACATGGAAGCTTGAACACTGGACAACAGATCCAAATAGACCAATGTTCCACGTTGATCACCGCTTTGATGCAGTTGTTTTTGTTCCATATTCAAGACTACCACACATACTTACATATTCAATGAGATAACATTCCGAAGAGCATGGTTCCAATTCCTGCCTTGTTTCCAGCTTCTTACCAATCATACTTTTACTCGGTTTGTATGCTGTCAACAGAAAAACATTCCACAGACCTCTAGTACTAAAAACAGCTTCATTTGCTGTATTCTATTTAACACTTGAACAACAAGTTGCATTGGTCTCCTTTAGTACACTCGTTGTTAGTGTTAAACCAACAATGCATCAAAACACCAACAAGAAAACACCAATGCAAACATGAAAGTCTTAACTCTTAAGCCGACCCTTGGGTAGTAAATTCAAAACAGTTAAATGTTCAATCAAAATCACAACAGAATCATCAGCCATGCCTATCAACATAATTAAATATAGGTTCTTCCCAAAAACATTTAAGAGAAGCAAATAATCACATAGGGAAAGTTTCACTAAGCAACAATGAGCAATAAAGACAATAAAAATATGCAAATGAAAAAATGCCTTAAACATTGTAGTCATTGTTTGTGAACTTTAACATCAACTGCATGTCGATCAATCACATGAAAGGTTCTTAAAATCTAGTATACAGCGTTATACACATGTCCAGATAATTAACATACACATAAATATTCATGAACACGGTTATTTATATGGAACGAGGAAACACTTACGGTGTAAGAAGCAGTCATACTTGTAGCAACGTCTGCAGAACAGAGTATGAAAGGAATGCATCGTCTGTTCTTTAGGCACTGACTTAGCATTAGGACCATCGATGTTTGGGGTACACTCGAGGGGGGGCCTGTCTTCCACTCCTAGTCGTTGCTGCATCTCCTTTACATCTTTGTACCTGAGCAAAACGTATTCATAACAACATGAATTAAATCAACCACACACACAGCAAAACTAAACAAAGTTTCAAGATATACAAGAGCACCAGTTAAAACTTTTGTGCAAACACTTTGTGCAAAAGCCATGTTTACCAGTTACACAAGCAGTAAATAACTCAATTAACTATTATTAAACAGGATTAGAAATTGAGTATTTATGGCAAGAAATAACAATTTGCAGAAATAATTTGGCTGAGAAATGACTAGGCTGCTCAATTGTTCTATCATAATATTTCTAAAAGAGAGAGAGAGAGAGAAAAAGAGACAGACAGCGAGAGAGAAAAACACAGACAGAAACAGAGTTGGAGAGAGAGAGACAGAGAGAGCCACATACACACAGACAGACATACAGAGAGCAATCAGACTTCTTGTCTCTTGGCAGATCACTGAAATAGATGAGAAGTAACAACAGAAAACGTGTCGTGACATGTCGTCTGTTAATATTAAAGTCAGCATATTGTTTTGAAGCAAATTAAGGATCAACTGGACGGCCCAGCTTTTTCTGAATTAACCTTTGACTCTGAACGATCAATATAATTTAATACAACATCTTGCAAAAGCTGGTCCTTTATTCACTATGTGTAATCAAGATGCTACTTTGCAAACCAGTTATTGACTCTTTACAGATGCACAGGAGTTGCTGATCATATTCAATGTTCCCTGGCAAGTGCACGTACGAGTGGCCAGAACAACCAGTGACATATTACGTTAGCAAAGTGTTCATGATATAATTTGCCAAAGCTTCACCATCTGCCCAGCAGATAGTATTAACTCCACACAATTTAAGGGGAACATTGTTCCTATTCAAACCTCACAGGCTCACAGTGATGTAGGAAAGCAACAAGGTAAGTGCTAAAACCATACAAAGATTCGATTGGCAGCAGTTAATTATTTGTTATAATTGGCAGTGATAAAAATAAGCCAATTAGTTGACAATTGTTACCTTTCCTTGAGTTCTGACGAACTACCCTTAGCAGGAAAAGTCTCGGCAACAAGGTCAAAGGCATGGTCCTGAACAGAACTTGAACTCTTGCCATTGGTACTGGCATTTGCAACCCCAGTGGAAGAGTCATTGCTGTTGCTAACGATGCTTTTAGTTTCAGCAGCTGAATTTCACATAAAAAAATACTCCTATAAGAAAATCTTTTAACAAGACATTAGTTGGTCATTGCTCAACAAACAAGCAAAAAACAAGCAACAAACAAATCTTAGGCAAATCACTGAAATTGTTTGGGAAATTCAAAAAAACTTTGCTCACCATTAAGTTTTCACTAAAAATTATTCACCTTTTATGACTAATTACATCTATCAAAATAACATCATATCATACAAGCAACCAAAATTCATAGAACTTCAATTTAGGAAACCACAAAATAATTCCTCTACAACGTAAGCTTTTCAGTTATCACAGCTGAGACGAACAATCATGAAACAAAAGAGCAATAATTATATACAGGTCTCCTTTGACAAGAGAAACAGAATAATTATTTAAAACCGAAATCAGTAATTTAACTGTCTGTCATAAAATTACAGAATGCAACCTCTGGTTCTGTCCAATTTCTTTCCACCTGCTCCGACATCAGAGTTCTGTTCCTTGACAAAATCCACAAGATTGACCAGTATGTTGTCATCCATGTTATCCTCTTCACGGTCGCCATGAACTTTGCCATCATAATTCTTGATGAGCTCCTCGATGAATATTCCCCCATCCTTCTCGAGCATCTCATCGCCCATATAAGGAATATTATGCAGAATTGTCTCGTCTTCCACCTTAGAAAAAAAACATAGACTACACAAGCACCATTAACCCAAAACAGTGAGTAAAGAGTCCTCCAGTCAAATGGGTCCGGTCATTGGGTTGGGACTACTTTTTGTCTTTAGGATTCTGATTTCAGAATGCAGTTTTCTTTAGAACAGAACATCAACTGTTGCTTTCTATTCTATTCTATTCTATTCTATTTATGGACTTATAAAGCGCCTCTCGCAGTACAACCTAATCAGAAGCGCTTCCAGTGCGAAGGGCCCCTCGAAAAAAGAAAAGTCTTAAGAGAACGAGCAGAAACAGTGGTACCTCCAGATAACATTACAGCACGAGTTAAAGCAGGGAGGTCATTCCACAGCAAAGGTCCAACGGAGGCATAGGCACGATGCTGTGCTGTGGCAGTCCGAGACCTCGGAACTAGAAGGTCATGATGGTCAGAAGAGCGGAGAGGACGTCCAGAGGTAGCTGAGATAGGCCGTCTCATAAGATCACAGAGGTAGCGTGGAGCTTGACCTAAAAACGTTTTACACGTAAGAAAAAGAATTTTAAACTGAATTCGAGCAGTTAGAGGAAGCCAATGAAGGTCTTGAGTCATGAAAGTCGAAATATGGGAGAAACGAGGTAGGCGGGCAATTAAGGGTTTATGTTTTTCGCAATAGCTTTTTTGGTTTGAAACTGAATGTTGACCCTAAGTCCTTCCTGTTGTTATTATGTACTGCGATAATAGTAATAAATTAGGTGACCCTAGCTAGCGGGACTATTGTCCTTTCGGGGTTCCCTTTTGTGGCTTGTGATGAAAAATAATCTTGCTGCTACTGTGTTGTGATGTTAACAATGGCAAATAATCATGTTACCTTTGTTTCATTTTAATGGCTTCAATAAAAAGAATTGATTGATTGATTGATTGATTGATTAAACGAGCAGCAGAATTAAGTACTGATTGCAGTGGAGCCAGGCGGAGTTTTGGTAGGCCCATAAGTAACGAGTTACAGTAGTCAATGCGAGAACAGACAAAGGCATGAACCATGGAAGAAAAAATCGGCGAGGGGACAGATCGTCGAATGGCACGTAGACGCCGCAAGTGATAAAAACTGGACCGAGAGAGATTAGAGATATGTGCAGAGAAAGAAAGAGTACTGTCAAGAGTAACACCCAGGTTACGGACATTTGTCGAGAAAGTAAATTGAGGGAACTGCTTGGCAAGTAAATCGTAATCAAGTTTAATTAGCTGTTGGCGAGTGCCAAGCCAGATCAATTGAGTCTTGGAAGAGTTGAGTGAAAAACGATTAGAGGACATCCAACAATTGAGATCAGCAGAAAGAGATTCAATAGATTGGGAAAGAGCAAGCTGATGAGAAGAGGGGCCATGAACAAAGGCCTGGACATCATCAGCATAGAGGTGACCAGAGGCTGAGTGTTTAGCAAAGAGAAGAGGAATATCGGCTGTAAACAAGATATAAAGAAGTGGACCCAGCACAGATCCTTGTGGGACTCCAACTTTAACAGGTACCCATGAGGTGCGGGAGTCTCCTAGAATAACCATTTGAGTACGATCAGTAAGATAGGAGCGAAACCAAAGAAGAGGAAGGCCACTAAGACCAAAGGAAATTTCAAGGCGATATAATAGAATATCATGATCTACCATATCAAATGCTGAAGATGCATCAAAAAGTGCTAAGAGAGTAACGTGGGATTTATCCATAGCAGAATAGATGTCAGAGAGAAGAGAGAGAAGAGAGAGAAGAGCAGTTTCAGTTGAGTGGTGAGCTCTAAAGTCAGATTGTCTGGGCGGTAGAAGGCCTGACTGCTCAAGGTAAGGAAGAAGTTGCAGAGAAACAAGTCGCTCTAAAGTCTTTGAGAGAAAGGAGAGATTTGCAATAGGGCGATAGTTTTGGCATATGCTAGAATCCAGGTTGGGCTTCTTAAGAGTGGGAAACACAATAGCACGCTTCTGGGATGCTGGAAGGTGACCTTCTGAAAGAGACCTATTAAACAAGTAGAGAAGGAAGGGTACAATGTCATCTAGTACATCTACTATAACAAACGGGGGAAGGGGGTCAAGTTCACATGATTTTAAATTAGATGTAGAAAGCAGATGACGCAGTTCAGGTTCAAGGATAGGTCGAAAGTCCTTGAACACCGACTCAGTGGTAGTGTAGGAAGGTGGTGGTGAACCAGCTGTGGAATTTCGGAGCCCATCCAGTTTAGTTGTAAGCATCAGTAGAAAATCGTCCACTGAGAAGGAAGGATTCGCGGATGTACTAGAAGATCGACCCAGTAGACCGGAGATAGCGGACCAGAGACGTTTTGGATTCTTTGAGTTCCTGTTGACCAAATCTTCCCAATATGCCGCCTCTTTCTGACGATAGAGACGGTGAAGGGAGCGCAGTTGATTGATCCAGACGAGACGATCGGCTGGATCTCTAGAACGACGAAAACGTCGTTCAAGACAGCGGGTTCGACGACGCAGTTGATGACACTCTCGGTCGAACCAAACGGCAAGTGGCCGAACGCGAATCTTGATACCACGGAGTGGAATCATCTTGTCAAGAAGATTGCTGATCGTAGAGGAGTAGAGATCGTAGAGTTGTGAAGTTGACTGAGTATCTAGTTGCGAGGTAGAGGAGAAGAGAGGCGAGTTTCGCAAAGCCTCACTGAAGGCGCCTCGGTCGAGAGACTTCCATCCACGAAGATACCGGAGAGCATGAATGGGTTGTGAATGAAGAGGAGGGATAGAGAATTCAATAGGAGAGTGATCGGAGAGCGTCGGCGGAAGGATTTTTAAATCTTGTACCATAACGTCTTCAGGAGTGATGACAAGGTCAAGAGTACCGCCTTGAAGGTGTGTAGAGCCAGAGACGTGTTGACGAAGGCCGAATTGTGTTAGAAGATCCAGAAATCGGCTCGAAGGAGGTAGAGAAGGGTCTTCCAAGTGTAGGTTAAAATCACCTATGATTAACAGTTGACTATTGCGAGTGATGAGGCTCTCTAATACAGAAGAGAACTCATCAAAGAAACTGTCCGTGGGCGCAAAACTTTGTGCTATAATGGCAGTACAGAAGCTTCCAGACATGAATCTCTCTAGAAAAATGGCCAAGCCAAACAACCAATTCACTCACCATGAAGTTTTGCTGTACTGGAGCCCACGAATACATGCATGGAATTGCCGACACAGCTTTCAACAGACGAACTGGGACTGATTGAACACTGTCATGCATCAGACTTTTTACTTCACACTAAAGAAGGAAAATAAAACTAATCTCATATAAATAGTCAGCATAAATATTTTAATAAAACTAAACTAAGAACACAATCAGCACACATGAAAGCAGTTAGCCATATAGCCGTAGATATTACTGTTGTAACAATATGAATAAAGAGATTGATTGATTGAGTTAATCTTACTTTTAGATACAAAAATAAATTAAATAAAAAATTATTACAAATGCGGACTGCACTAATCATTTATCCCTAGCTAAGCCAGTAACTAGTGCTTTTGGTAAGGTCTTAGAACAGAGCTATAAGCTGTTCAGAAATAACTGCCGCTGAAGCTCAGAAATAAAGTAAAAAGCTAAATAGGTATTTATATGTACATGTCTGTAAAATTTATTACAATAACACAGCAAATATACATACAATACATATATTTATTATAAATTAATATACATTGTTATACAAACATGTACATGTACATCTATGTACAACAATACATATATGCAATCATTAATGTATGTTAGAGCTGTACCGATATCGCTTTTTGCCGATTATGCCGATACCGCGTATAGCCGATTATTAAATTGCCGATACCGATACCGCGTATAGCCGATTATTAAACTGCCAATACCCAATTTATGAGACCGAATATTTCATTATTTGTTTTGTCAAAATGTTCGGTTCCGAAACATAAACCAGTAATCTATCGTCACAACTATAAGGGTGGACGTTTAAATGAAGTTGGGAAGTTGTTAACGATAATTATGTTTTAATGCGTAATTAATAAATGACGTAAAACGATAGATGAAAATCGATGAAAAACTTGGAATATGCAATAATTCAAGTAAAATTATTAAATTATAACATAATTTTGACATCGGCACCGATTAACCGATTATTTCTGCCGATACCCGATTATGCCGATTGTTCTAATAATCGGCCCGATTACGCGTATGGCCGTTTAATCGGTACAGCTCTAATGTATGTATTGTAGTACATATAAGTAAGTATTATACAAACATGTACATACGACATACGTACTACAATACATGTATACATTCACCACAACCACACATGTGAAATACATACACATGATTCTGAGTAGTCAGGATATTTATGAATTTTGAAAATCAAAGCTCACACTTTATATGTCAGAGGACAATGAGTAAGAGATTAAGCATTGCCTAATTTCAACGCAGTAAAGGACTCGACATCCCTACCTTGCGTGTAACTGGAACTTGGCTGAAAGTTTCTGGGATGTGCAGCGGCTGGCAAGGCTTACTCTGCCAATAGATGTCATGATGATGGACCTTATCCTGCACGTACTGTTTATTTAGACGAAATGCATCCTGCACAGCAAGTCATCAATAGACGTCAAGACAGTCTGTATTGTTATAATCATCATCTAATCATCAATAACAAGTTGTGTTACAATTACGATTGTTATAAGAAGGCTTTGTGTACTAGATGAGAAGAATGGCTGCATGAAATAAGAACAATTAGGACATTTTATCAAAAGAAAATGCATCAATCCAAGAAAATCAAAACAAACATTAAAAAAATTGAAAAATCAAGATGCAAGAAACATAAAATCTAACTTTGACTTCTTCAAGATGCTTGAAACGCTTCTGCTGCAGTAGGCGACTGTATTCAGACTTGATTTTTTTGCGCCATTCACCTGATTGTGGATCAGTCGCCTTTGCGCTGGACTGCACAGCCATACCAGCCTACAAATGAAAATCAACTGTATTAGTTCTGACAGATATCAACCCAAGTTCAAAATAAGGTCTGCAAAGTCATTTCCCAAGTCCACAGCATCATACTTTTTGTTTAGATGAGAGAGGGAAGGCAACAGGGACGGTTATTTTGGATGGTGCTTAGGCTGAGAGAAATGGGCAAGCTGTGAATTAGGTGGATAGGGAAAAGAATTGTTGAATAGGAAGGACTTTAGTTTTAATGGAAAGTTTGAGAAGTGACAGAGCACCCCAAAGTAGTGTTCAAGAAGTACTTAAGTGCCATCATAGGTCGGGCTTTGGGGACTGTAACTGCATTTAATCAAATTTATCTGGTAAAAGTGCATTTTAGCATATTTACTTCATGATGCTGCCGGCCGAGTATTTTAGGGTATTTTATTATTTCTCTTATGTGTCTGCGTAAATGGAAGCTGGATTGATACAAATAATTGTTGGTCTAAATGGAAGCTTAATTGATGAAACTAGTTATTTGCTAAAATAGAAGCTGGATTGATGAAAAAAGCAAGTACTTTAGCGTCGTAAATGACTCGCCATTGCATAGGCTTCAGCGTTGGTCAAATACAAGTTGGATTGACGAAAAGAATTCAGATTGTTAAATAGAAGTGGGATTGATGAAAATAATTTCAGGTTAAATAGAAGTGGGATTGACTAAAAGAATCTTGCTCAAATAAAAGCTGGATTCATTACAGTTATCATGAAAATCATTGAAATAATTAAATGTAGGCCGATAAAGTCATTGAGAAATAAACATCTCTGGTCAACTAATTTGACTTAATGTAGTACTCGAAAGTAAGCCGGTCCCTGCTTGCGAGTATCGCTTCAGAAATTGTCGAGTTTCCGGCTACGAATGACTATATGAAACCGTGCATTGTCTTATCGACGAATGTTGAGCACGTGGCTAATTATTACTTTATAATTACATATTTACCAGCACTTCAGGACTTACACAATTACTACGGGTTTTATGTCTTTACTTTGAAGTGAACACCAATTGATAACTGGCTGTGCCACGGAAAACACAGAGCGTTGCGATTAAGTGGGCGATAATAGGAGGAGTAAACTGGAACTTTATACTACATAATTTGTTAACAAGAAGTGTCTCCGTTAAGCTTTCCATGAATATCGCAAACACTCACTTTTGTTCGCTTAACCGACTTATTTTTTGTAATCCGTGGGAGTTGAAGAAAATCTATTCAACAACACAAACAAAACATACAAGCCGCCACTAATTCAATACAGGGACAGCAGTAGGATCGGTGGGCATCCGGTTTCCAGGTCAAGCGCTGCACCATGAAGAAGGGCTGTTTGCTGATTTGGATGATTTAATTATCTGATTAGCGATAATGGCGAGACACGTTACTAATAAGGTCACAGTATAAATTATTACTTATACTGTGTATATACCAGTGCATATTTTAACGGATTTGGACTACTGGGACAAGTCTGCTACTCTACTTTCAATGTCATTGGAATCTCACATTGAAAGTAGAGTAGTATAGGCTGGGACTATTATTACAGACGGGATACGAAGCGGCAATATGTCAGCCAATCAGAGATCGTCTTTTCTAAAACATCGCGGGCGATGTATGTGACCATCTATTTTTAGATTACACTGTCATCCGGGCACTTAGCAGGATAAATACTCTCGACGGAGCAAACGCAAACAAAGCCAAATGAATCATTGTCGTCGTTGTTTTTAGTAATTTACAAGATGCATACGTTGAAAATTATTTTTTATTGAATTAAGTCGCTTTTGTTTCGTTACGACAATCGTCCAGAAAAGAAACGGGACTAAAACTGATCTGACCTGCAAAGGTCCCGGATGTAAAATCAGCGTCACAGACATAATCTAGGGCAATGACCCAATTTTCATCCATTTCGAATCCCGTCTATAATAATAGTCCCAGGTATAGGTATACCTTCGAACTAGGCCGGCCTACGGCACTCAAATCTCTTTTATTATTATTATGTTTAATGAATTACGATAATGCAGGACGCAAAAATAGGCTACTCATTACATATTCATTACTCTCGAACTGTCGTATCACTTGAGGACGCTATAAACATTTGGTATAGGCAGTCACTTTATGCTCTCCGTGTTAATTGCTGCCCACGGGTTCATCGCTCCACGACGTTATCCGTGCGACTACTTTTACCAGGATGTCGTATGCCTCTCCGGCCTGGTGGGTGATTGAGAGTCAGGACGGGCGGACCGCTACTGCGGCTACTGGCCCGGCTGCGATAGCCTACTTCCCCGAAAACAATCCTGAGTTTCGAACAACTATGCCAGAGTGCTGACAATCGCCTCTTTGATGCTGTTCGTGCAGATCCAGGCCATGCTACGAGCCACTGGTGACTCTTCTAGCGAGCAATGTTAGCATATCCGCACTCTGGTGTACATACATCGAAACAACAATCAACAGTTAATGTCAATAGGAGTACAACATTCTAACAATAAACGTGATGATTTTATTCGTGATTGTACACTTCATAATGTACACCAAAGTGCGTTTAGAAATTGTTTCAATAAATGATATACTTACTTACTTTAAGTTACTGCGCTATACAATTTGTCACGTGACAAAAAATCACCGAAGGCTTCTGATTGGCTGCCTTGCTCATGGCGGAAGTAAAGAGCGGAAACAAGAAGGGATTTAAATTTGAGATCAGTTGAGCGAGAACTGTTACTCTGCAAAGGTCAGTTGGAATAAGTTGTTGCTTTCTTAATAAAACGAAAGT
>JACEVL010000910.1:416731-515397 GCA_020284085.1 Aporrectodea caliginosa | reverse complement strand
CAACACAGTGTATGTATGGTACCATCCATGCAGATTGCAGACCTATATCTGCATAATTATTATCTCTAGCAGCCTCTCCTCCTCTTTCTCTTTTCTAAAAACCTGCCTCTTCACTCGGAGTCTTGCGCACTGGGAGCGCTTCTGAATGGTTCATCCTACAAGGGGCGCTTTCTAAATGTTTAGATAGGCCTACAATACAGTACAATACAATACAATACAATACAATATCTCTGTGTGTGTAGGCCCTATGTATGTATTGTAATATTGTAATTGAACATTTATATGTGTGTGCGAATGTATGTGTGAATGCTATGTATTTATGTGTGATTACAGTCATGCATGTATGTACATGTGTAATTGTGTATGCATGCAGTATGTATGTATCAATCAACCAATCAATCAAGTTGTTTTATTGCAACCAAAACAAAACATTACAATTATGCCAGAGAATGTAAATTAACAAAAATGCATTGGCGACAAAGGGAGGCCCAAAAGGGATGGAGATCCCGCTAAGGAGGGTCACCCAGATAGCAAATTACAAACAAAAAATTCCAAGTTAGCCAATAAAAACAGAAACTGAACCAGAAGGTGACTAGAGACAACAAGAGTTGAATTATCCAGAAACAAGTGATAACACGATCTTAACTATAAACTTAACTAAATCCTTAAATAAACGTGGTAATATGCACTTCTAGTGATCATCATCATATTCTCGTATTCGTTTATTTAACACAAAACTGTCGACAAAACGCAACAGAATAAATGATGGTCATCATCACCTCAGAGGATCCATGGGCCGAAGGCCCTCTAGGTGTCCAACGCTTGCATCAGATCCATGGGCCGAGGCCCGTTTGGAGTCCAATGCTTGCATTGATTTCATACGTATTTTTCTTTACGAACGGAGTATCTGCACCCATCCGTTCGACCTTCGCACTTCTCCCTTAAAGAGAGTTCCAGGCTTAGGACTGGCTCTGATATCCACTATCTTGTAGGTATCAGAGGCGGCGATGCCGCCCACGTTTGCCAGCTTTCAGGGTTCCTGCTGAGCCTGTCCACCTCGCGTAGCGCCCTAGGTGGTACTTCAGCCAAGACCTTCACCACTGATGGCATAGCCTCAGCAGGCACTCCCCTACTTACTGTTGCCACCCCCTCACCACGTTGAGGTGTGAGTCGGACTTTGGGAGGGTCTAGTGATGGTATACCTGATTAAATTGAGGAAAGAAGAAATGCACGTAATCTTTTTTTGAAAACCTGCAGAGTATTAGAGGAACGGATTTCTATTGGTAAAGCGTTCCATACTATAGTGCCGTATGATTTAATAGTAAACCGTCGAGTGTTTGAATGAGCTTTGACAGGACAATATGCTGCTAAATTCCTAGTGAAGTGCGTGTGAATGTCGGAGGCATGTGGGAGGAAATCCTTAAATGCAGGTTGGAGGAGGCCATGCTCAAGGCGAAAAAAGAATTCACCAATTTGAAGATCTTTTACCTGGTGTATTTTCAAGAGTTTGAGCTCGCTAAAGGATGGGCCAGTGTGCTCCCATTTTCGAATACCCGCAATTATATATACGAACAGCCCTCTTCTGTAAGAGAACTAGTTTATGCAGCCTTGATTCGTAAGTCGATGCCCAAATCAAGTTGCAGTAAATGAGGTAGGGGTAGCCTTTAGGTGAGGGTATAGTATAAGTTTATTCTAATTTCCTTTTGGTAGTTTATATGCGATACGGGTTAGAATACCTACATTCTTTGCGATTTTGGCTGCAATTTGATTACTATGCACCTTCCAGGTCATGTGCTGATCTATATGTACACCTAAAAACTTCGTTGACTCAACTTGAGTGATAGGAGTACCATTAATAAACAAAGATAAATCACCGCTGGGGTTAATTTTCCTGTGGGATTTAAATAAAATAAAGTTAGTTTTATCTAAATTAAGCGTGAGTTTATTTGCTTGGAACCAAGCAGCTATACTAGAAAGCTCAAAATTAACAGTTTGAATCAGCGTCTGCCAGGAACCATTGGAATAAAAAACGTTGGTATCGTCAGCAAATAATATGAAAAACAAAGTTGGGGAGACACTGGCCAAGTCGTTAATATAGAGCAGGAATAGGAGTGGCCCAAGATTGGAGCCTTGCGGAACTCCATATCTGATCAATCCCAGCTCGGAGAGGGTACCATTACAGAGGACTCTCTGTGCACGGTTCTCAAAGTAACTGGCGAACCACTTAAGCTGTGTCCCCCTAATCCCATAGTTTTCTAGTTTTTTAGCAGGATATTATGATTGACCGTATCAAACGCTTTAGCGAGATCGAAAACACCCTACTGAGTATTCATTATTTTCGATGGCGTTAGAAATCATGTCCTGCATATTGAGCAAGGTTGGAATCCATGCTGAGATTGGTAGATAATATTCGAGTTTTTTACAAAGCCATAATGGCGGTTGTACATGAGCTTTTCATAAAACTTAGAAAAGTAAGGGAGGACAGAAATAGGTCTAAAATAAATAGGTTACATTATCCTTTTCGCCTTTTTTAAGTATTGGCACTACTTTAGCTATTTTTATGGCTTGTGGAACAATTCCAGTAGTAAAAGAACAATTTATTATTTCCGCCAGGGGTTTAGCAACCAGGTGGAGATTGGGTGACGCTATACAAGGGTCGATGTATATAAGCATATATTTATATATTCATTATCCATGCATGCAAGCATATCCTTCGCTCTGCAGCATGTGGGGACCTGTTGATTCCGCGCTCCTAAACAGCAATTCGCTCTCAGCTATCAGCGATCATTATCATGTTTTGGACCATCTTCATTGAACCGTTTCACACTTGAAATTTGAACTTTCCGCCAAAGATAGCTCGGAAAACATTTTCAGTTTATCTGAAGACACAACTTTTTACATCTGTCAAATAGCCGTATTACATCACCTTTTGAGGTTCTTAAAACGCACTATTTAAGTGTAAGCTACATACATACAAAACGTCGCATATTTGTCTGTTCTTCCTCAGACATTACGAACGCGCACGGACCCAGTTGGGGCCATGGATTTAGCTCCTGCTCGTCGATTGTTTATTTCCTCGCCGATTGCTGTCAACGCTGAAGCCCCCCTGTCTGTCTATAGTATAGGCAAAACAAAGCGGTCTCTATTTGGCTGTCGGTGCCAAACGCCGCACGGTAGCGCGATACAAATCAGGTCTGCAAGAAACAATCGATTCACGCGACTTTTCTTCAAGAATGAAAAGCCACGAAATAATAATTGTTAGGGATTAGCGTCGTCTCGGCACGCGAGCTGAATTCGATCGATTTACTACTTAACGGTCAGAAAGGCAGGAGATCACAGAGGCGCCAGTCACACGTCACAGACGCTGTTGCCATGGAAACACCGCAGCAGGCGCTCCTGGGTCTTTGGGTGTGAGTCTGACGGGGCAGTGCACGGAGGTCGGTCTCCGCCATTTGTTAGAGAGATCTCAACTTAGATTCTAATTAGATTGCGTGAAAATGCATTTTTTGGATTTACGAAGCAAGATTTCGCTGGTCCTGGCGATTCTAAGCTGGATTGAAGGCACTGGTTGGTGTAGATCGGTTAGGCGTAGTTCAGGAAGTGCAGGGATGGGCAGTTAATTGAAATTACGGAATTGAACTTACTTGAAATCACGTAATTTGTAATTTGCAAATTGTAATTCAATTGCATTTTCCCATGTATTTTGCAGTTTGAAATTATATTTCATGTCCCAAAGTAATTTGTAAATTGTAATTCAATTACATTTCTTCGAGTAAATTGCCCATCCCTGGGGACGTGTGCAAACTGAGCAACTAGGCTAGATCCTATTATATCGAGATCTAGAATGTATTTGTTGTACTAGAGCTTCTACATAGAGCTTACTATAGTTGATAGCCACTTGCAATTGCACCGATTTCCGCTATGAAAAATTTAATTTGCATGCAGACTATATAGTCGCCTGTATATAAATTGTGCATGCAAATTTGCAAAATTCTTAGTTTATTCTTAGTTAAGTCCAGAATTTTGTCTCAATGTTCCATTTAATACTGCTCTATAGTATACTGTGATTAAAACTCTTACGGACAAAAATTAATGAACGCACGCGAAGCTGATGCTGTCAAGTTAGCTACAATTATGAGGCCATTAAATGGGTGCATTTCAGACTATTTAGATAGCGTCATACTACTTTGATAGTTCAAATAGTTAGCTTAATCATAGTTATAGTCATATTTAATTTGGATGTTATGCCTATAGGAAATGTATCAAAGGCGGATAAATATATATGAAAGATTTCCATTTCCCTCTAGTGGGGCGGCCTGGTGCAAAATATGGCAGAATTGCTCACTTAATGACAGAAGCATGAAATTTGGTACATGGTAGAAACATACCATGAGGAAAAATTTTGGCTATAGGGCCATCGCAGATTTGCTCCCTGGCCTCAATGGCAGCCATTTTTCAAAATGGCCGACCGAAGTTGAGGTTTTCCAATATCTCAGCTTCTAGTTCACTTAGAATCGTAATCCTGGTGTCTAAACATACATACTTTTGGGGCAAGGATTCCAATAAAATCAATTGCAAACACTTATCTACACGAGATTGGCAGCCATTTTCCAAAATGGCCGACCAAAAGAGAATTTTCAATATCTTAACTTCTAGTTCACTTAGAATCGTGATCTTGATGTCTAAGTATACATATTTATGGACAAGGATTCCAACAGAACTAATTGCAAACACTTATCTACACGAGATTGGCAGCCATTTTCCAAAATGGCCGACCAAAAGAGATTTTTCAATATCTCAACTTCTAGTTCACTTAGAATCGTGTGTGTAATACGTTTATTTAACGACGCCGCCATATCGACGATGATTGGCGTTTTAGAATCGTGATCTTGATGGATGTCTAATTATACATATTTACGGGCAAGGATTCCAACAGAACTAATTGCAAACACTTATCTACACAAGATTGGCAGCCAAGGACGTCAAGTTTGGGGACCGTGGCGATCCCTAGTTTCAAATACCAACTGTGATAGGCTCACGACGAGTCAACTATAAGTGCTGGTGGTGGCAGCAAGATGTTGTAGGCTTGAGCATATCTCAGTGGCATGGTTAGTCTAGCAGGGAAGCATCCTGCTATGTACGCAGAATTTCTGCGTGGCAACTTCACTGTAAAGAAGACGAGGCATTCTCCAATATCGCCATAGACGAAGCCCATGAGCAGAACAACGCCTGTGTGAAGGATGATGGCGGTGCTGTAGGCCTCACACAGAACCCGCAAGCTCTACTACGATGGATGGTGTCTGGACCAGAGATGGCCCGTCTCATCGAAGAGTTCCAGGCATCGATTCAGAAACCAAACATGGAATCTGATCTTCGACATCATGAGCAGACAAAAAGCACGCAGGCAACATTTTTCAACCAGGTGAAGGCTCTCAGCAATGTGATCGAGGAGATGGGAAACCCATTCATTGACGACAGCAACGACCTACTTGTCCTGGACAGCAGAGATCTGGCTGATCCTGCAGTGATCAACACAATGCGCAACATTGGTAAAACTGGACAAAAACAGTACGAAACATTTGTCAACGAACGTCTTGTTAACCAATCACGACCTGTCAATGACCCAATCAAACGAAACAACTTCCCTCTCTTCAGTCGTCCACCTGTACGGGACAAGTCAAGAGCAAAGCACCAGCTGTCATCTGTGAAGAGTGACTGTTCACTTTTCTCCAGGCTGTACATCTCCTGTCAGACACGTGAAGGAGACCTTGACAAATTCTTTGCACACGAGAATCAAGCATGCCCACCATCACTCTCGAATATGGGCAAATTGCGGCTAGGAACTAAGTCAGACATTGTGAGCTGCCTAGAAGAGCTGGTTCCCACTTCAACAGATGACGCCATTCCAGATATCCACCCAGGCCCTTCACTGGGCGTACCTAGTGTTGATGCTGTTATCCTGGATGGAGCAGTCATAGTCAACATGCTCAAGCCTGGCACTGCATCCACCTTCTCAGATTATGCCTCCCATATCTTCTTGCCATACATCACAAGACAGCTAGAGCATGTGCACAGGGTCGATGTGGTATGGGATGAATATGTGCATGGCAGCTTGAAGACATACACACGCAGTGTGAGGGGTAAGGGAAGCCGAAGGCGAGTGGAATCTTCCAATGCCCTACCTAGAAACTGGCAGGAATTTCTAAGAAACGACGAAAACAAGTCAGAGTTGTTTTGTTTTTTGAGCCAGCAAATAGCGAAACTTAAAACAGACACAGAAAGACAGATCATCGCCACATACCACAAGGACGTGCTCTGTACTCAGCCAAGGGACACAACTGGACTTGCTCCTTGTACTCAGGAGGAAGCCGATACAAGGATTTTCCTGCACGTCTCAGATGCTGCCAAACACGGCTATCGTAAAGTAATGATCCGCACTGTTGACTCTGACGTGTTGGTGTTAGCCATAGCAGCAATTCAGCAGCTCAGCATTGACGAACTGTGGGTTGGTTTTGCCTCCGGAAAAAGCTTCAGGTACCTACCAACCCCTGAGATGGCACGTGCTCTCGGTCCAGAGAAGTGTGTGGCTTTGCCCTTCCTACACGCATTTAGCGGATGTGACACAGTATCATCCTTTGCTGGCCGCGGAAAAAGGACTGTGTGGGACATTTGGAAGACATTCAACGACGTAACCTCAGCCTTCTGTACCTTAGCATCAACTCCCAGCTCTGTTGAGGGTCAGCTCGATGTACTGGAGCGCTTTGTAGTTCTTCTGTATGACCGTGCGAGCAGGGAGGAGAAAGTGAATGAGGCACGGAAGCAGCTGTTCTCACAGAAAGGCAGACCAATGGATGGCCTTCCACCAACTCAAGCTGCACTTGTGGAACACACAAAGAGAGCTGCCTACCAGGCAGGTCATGTCTGGGCACAGATGTTCGTGGCTGTTCCCAAGCTACCTTGTCCTGGCGAATGGGGGTGGCTGCAAACGATCGAAGGAGGCTGGGAAGTGAAGTGGACAACAACACTCCCTGAAGCTTCTCATGCCTGTCGTGAACTGCTCAGATGTGGCTGCGAGAATGGCTGCAAGGGACAGTGCAAATGTGTGAAAGCTGCTCTACAGTGTACTGGTCTCTGTCTGTGTAGAGGCCTATGTGACCGTGAATGACTTGGACGATCTTGGGCGCAGTACTTTCTCTGGAAACTGGTTTCTAAAATGTGGACTAACTGTAATATTGTTCAATATACATTTATGAGAACATTAATAGCATGCTGAATTGCTGATATACCATCATTTGTGTTATTTCCACATGAATTTGAACACACCACGAAGTTTCATAAGTATTATGGTGAAATAAATTGGCGTAGCTAGGAATATACTGTGCTTATGACAGCTGAGTTTTCAAAAGGGGGGGGGTACAAGTGCTTGCAATTAGTACTATTTGAATCCTTGCCCCTAAATATGACAGTTTAGACACCAATAATAATAATAATAATAATAATAATAATAATAATAATAATATTCCAAGATCATTATTCTAAGTGAATTAGAAGATGAGATATTGAAAAAATCTCTTTTGGTCGGCCATTTTGGAAAATGGCTGCCAATCTCCTGTAGATAAGTGTTTGCAATTAGTTCTATTAGAATTCTTGCCCCAAGTATGTATGTTTAGACACCAGGATTACGATTCTAAGTGAACTAGAAGTTAAGATATTGAAAATTCTCTTTTGGTCGGCCATTTTGGAAAATGGCTGCCAATCTCGTGTAGATAAGTGTTTGCAATTGATTTTATTGGAATCCTTGCCCAAAAGTATGTATGTTTAGACACCAGGATTACGATTCTAAGTGAACTAGAAGCTGAGATATTGGAAAACCTCAACTTCGGTCGGCCATTTTGAAAAATGGCTGCCATTGGGGCCAGGGAGCAAATCTGCGATGGCCCTATAGCCAAAACTTTTTATCATGGTATGTTGCTACCATGTACCAAATTTCATGCTTCTGTCATTAAGTGAACAATTTTTTCACCAACCCGCTCTACTACTCCGAGTTATTGCATGTCTGCCTCCCTGCCTATCTGTTCCATTGCCTGCCTGCCTGCCTGCCTGCCTGCCTGCCTGCCTGCCTGCCTCTACGTGTAGACAGATGCTTGCGCATACATGCCTATTATACTTGTACCTGTATGTGACCGTGCATATGTGTGACTGATATACAGTGGATTCTGTTCGTTGCCTGAAGGACGACACGGTTCCTGACTGGTATCCAGTCAACGTCTACTTCTGCAACGATACCTTGAAGCCCATCTGCTGCAACGATGGAAAGCAGTTCAAATGCTGTGAACCGACCGGAACAGTCGCATTGTAAACCTAAATTATCATCCATTGTATAACAGTGTCTTTTGAGAAATTAATCTAATCAGATTAGATTATAGAATATTTTAGATTACATTATATTGAATGAGATTAGATCGGGTTAGAATAGATTAGGATTAATATTTAATCGTTTAGCCTCCCTCCCTCTGTTCGTCCTCATTTCTGCTGTTCTTCCTCTCTTCCTCTATCCTTGACTTCATCTCTTGTTCTTTGTACCCTGTCTTCATTCAACGTTCCTATTGATGCCTCTCGATCACACAATACCTACGTCTCCGTGTTCTCCATGACCGCCGCCCCCGTCGCCGCCACCACCAGGTGAAGGTAAGAGATGAGGAGTTAGTCGATAGGTGTGTGGAACGGTTAGATCTAAAAAAAATTATTTCACCAGAAGGGCCTAGGATGATTGAGGACCTCATGTGCGATAGGTGCATTGCAGGAGGATCGTGTGTGCACCAGACGTGTGATTAGGCCTATTATTCACTGTTATTCTTTGTTATCTGCGTCTATTTGTTAAGGAGGGATCAGATAATTACGTGGGCAGTTATCTTCGGATTCATTTCGTTTGTCGTGACGATTTGGTGTTGCTATCGAAAAGAGACGCACATCTGCGAAACGGACAACATCGTCGCCAAGTGTTGCTTGCGTTGCTGCCCTTGCTGCGACTGTTGCTGTGCGCCAAGGTAATCGTAATCGTAATCATGATCGTAATCGTAATCTCCAAACTTCTAAATTGCCGTTTGAAAGCCAAGCGCAGGGCACCAGCTTATTCACGAGCGCTGAGTCTAGTCCGAGGATTGTCCATAGGAGTAGCTGGAAGGAGGTCCGAGTCCGGTTTCCAGAGGATCAGATGGGGATGAGTACACACGTAGCTTATAAACTGGGCTATATAATTATAATTTAACTGGAATGAATTTGGCAGAACTGAGAGATGCGACGGCGGACAGAAGGAAATGGAGAGGCTTGATCATGACGGTCGCTAGAGTTCGTGGAACTGACAGCACAAGGTAACAAGGTAATATAATTATAAATGGGGATATTTAAAATATATACATATAGAACCTGTCATATCATATATCGACTGGGTCACAGGGCTGTATAATTATAGATAGAGATATTTATAATAATTATATAGATATCTAAACTTGTCATATAGTATGACGGCTGGACTGTTGCAATTCAATACTCCGCTTTCTTCCTCGTAGTCTTCACGATTCCTTATAGTTATTGCTAGGTGCATCTGCTCGCCTTGTACTTGGATCTCTTTGATTATCTCCAGTAACAGAATTAATGTCTTAAAAATGACATGGTTATCTCTTCTATAGAGGATTCGAGTTTCAAACTGCATGTCGTCTTTGTATAGGAGAAGCAGCACTGTTTAACGCCGAGCCACCTTGTGACATAATTATGCAGTCCAATCAAACTTATAAATTTAACTGTCTGAATCTCACTAAATAATTCAATTATTACAATTACATTAGTGTGAAAATCGAAATTTAAACCAATGGGACAAACTAACGCTTCCTGTCCCAACTTAACAATAAATGAGAAGACCTGTGGTTTCCGTGTGTTTTGTACGCTGCTCCTCGTCTACTATCAGCTTTCAGAGACTCCACTTTCTTTTATCTCATTCGGCAAACAATAAAATTGTAAGCTTATAGACTTCTCTTTTTCCAGGAACCCACGCTTTTGTGGTGAATTCAAAACACAGCGAGATATAAATAGCTGATTAATATTAATAATTCATGAATAAACATGACTATATATACTTTCATGAATCTGTATACCCTATATTCGCAGGTAATACAATATTAGAATCGCAAACTGAAAATTTCTAAAGCGCTACTCTAAAGCGAAGCGCGGGACATTAGCTTAATCACGAGCGCTGATGAAAGTAAGCACGAGTTGTTATTTGAATAGTAATGAACGCTTTGATGACTTGAAACTGTTGATGGTATTGGCACCGTTGCTGTTGTTTTCGTCGAGCGATTATAATAACGTCAACAAAGTTCATGATATTGCTTCTGCTGTTAGGGCCAGACACGTGCTAACGACAAAATAGTATTAGATCTAATGATAATGATGATGATGATGATGATGATGACGACGACGACGACGATGATGATGATGATGACGACGACGACGACGACGATGATGATGATGATGATGATTACGATGATCAGCGATGATGACGACGATGACAATGACGATGATGAGAATGATGATGACGATGATGAGCGATGATGATCCTGTGAGTTTCTAATAACAGCGAAAGGGAGACAGATCGGCGAAGTTCTAAGACAGCCTTTGACGTTGTGACCGTCGACCGCTTCGACCACAATGGTCCATCATCGGCTGACCAGGTCACTCGTTGGGAGGAGGGAATGAACGCCTACTACGGAAACCGTATCGCCAAGTGGAATGGAAAGGTGGAGGAAAACTGTTCCACTGGAACTGACAACGAAGCGTTCCACTACCCTTATCCGACGAACAACGCTGGAGGAGGGAGTGGAATGGCTGGAAAAGAAATGCTTGCTGCTTTGAGAGATAAGGACGACGCCGACCTTATCGAAGCTTAAGAGGAGGAAGATCTTTGGCCAACGTAAATAGAGCCTAAATGTCTTACGTCGATCAACAGTTATTGCACTAATAAATAGGCCTATTACGGACTGCCATGAGCCTATAGGCTGTAGTTTTGTAGTACTGTATAGCGTAGTCATAAATGCATCGTGTGATATCTGACTTCATGGAGAGCACTTCAGAGTGACAAAATCTCCAATGCAACAATAAACTTTAGCATTTTAAGGCATGTTATATGTGGAACCCATGCACCTGTTTTATCCCAGTGATGTGTCTCGTTTAGCGGCGGTCCTAAACACCGTGTTGCTTAGAAGCAGAGGGCTCGCCAAGGCTCTTGGCCTATCTATGTACATGTATAGACCATTTACTTAGGCCTATCTGAGATGTGTGCTGAAATGCATATGTCAGTTATGCGTAGCACAAGATATTGCATGTGAAGAAGATATAAAAAGCAACAGGTCGTACTCAGAAAACTATAATTTCGACTATAACAATAATTATAGCAGCATTCAAGATTAGCAATTAGCAGCAGGCAATGCACTTAATTATAGTCCATACCGATCGAGCATTTCTGCATGTAGCCTTTTCCTTTCTTGAAGACAAGATTTTCTCTTTCGTTCTTTTAAAATCTAAAGGCTTCGCAGAGAAGACATTTCTGAACGAGTAAATAATCGATTTCCACGTGGATGACTATAATTGCCGCTGGGAACAAAAGGCAAGAGAAGTAAAAGAGCTTTCAGTTATTATTCTAAAAGATTGCCCTAGGTAGGCCTATATATGCCAGTCTTTGACTATAGTCTGGATTTTGTTGTTTCTTATAAGGATGACCTGTTGCTAGTTGTGAACCATGCAGCTACGTTTAGGTCTTTCTCATCGAAAGCTTTCGACGGTTCTTGTCGCTGTGTGAAGTAAGCCGTATGATGTTCGCTATGTGAATGGCATTCTGCCTGTAAAACAATTCCGCTTAGATAAATAAAGTTTTCATATAAGACGGTTCTGATCATTTCTACCCATATGTAATCGCATGTGTACAATATGCAGTCCCTGCAGGGTACACTTACTTAGGAAAAAACGGAATTAGGTTAACTATACATATGCCATTAATAAGAATAAATAGGGCCTATAAAAATTATAATACAGGCCTATGCGTCGTATACAAGTATTCTACAGAGGACTAACATTGGCTAGATCTAACGGTTTTTTTTATTTGTGGCATTGTCCCAGTGTTGGTAGGCCTATTCAGGAATATCAAGTTGGAATCGGACACTGGCCCAACATTTGCGTCATGTATGTCACAATATTTGTCACATTTTATTAGGTTAAATAGGTATAGGGATAAGATACATCCTTGTCGTACTCCCGTTTTCGTGTGAAATTATTCTGTGATCTTCTTATCTCTTTTATGGCACTTGATGATTTTCGATGTATCTTTGTATGCCCAGGCCCGCCGAGAGGGGGGGCAAAAGCCCAGGGGCCCGGCGACTTTTAGGGGCCCGGGCTGGGCCCAACAAATGCAGCAATCAACTTATGAAAAATATTATAATCAGTTATACAAAGTTTATGATTTATGCCTTTTAAAAATATAATATTACGGACACTTAACTACAATAGTTGCATATAATTTAAAAATGAATTAATAATAGTGCGGGTACAACCCTTCAAAATTATATTTATATTATAAATATAATTTTGAAGGGTTGTACCCGCACTATTATTATTTTTTTTTAAATTTCTCATAAAGTCTAAGGATAGTTAGGGGCCCGTGACTGCTCTGCCTAGGGGCCCGGAATTTCTTTCGGCAGCCCTGTGTATATACCTACAAGTTTGATCAATTGCTCTGGTATTCCTGCGTTTTGCATCGCTCTCCGCATTCCATCATGCCATGTGCTGTCGAATGCATGTTTGTAGTCTTTGAAGTTCATGAAGAATTTCTGGTTGTATTACATGCTTTTTCAAGTATCTATCCTATTGTGAATAGTTAATCAATTGTGCTTCTTCCTGGCCTGAATCCGGATTATTCCTCTCCAAGACTATGCTTGAAAGATAATATAAATGAGGATAGCCTACCATCGCTCGCACTACCATTTCGTCCTTGACAGGACTCGAGTACATCACAGGGCCTACTACACGAAGCCATATTGCGTTGTTTTTCACAAATTTCTAGATCCAGATGAAGTAGTTTTATACCATGCAAATTAATGTTTGATATATCTGTACGTTCCAATTGTACAGCGTTATTCAACATTGTTTAAAGTCACACAAGATTCCCTGATTGTCGCCATTCATCAACCTCAGATTATCATGGACCGAGAATATTTCTAGCTTGCTATTCGTAGACAAGATTTTTATATTTGGGTTGGTTATACGAGTGTGTGAGAGCCTATCAATGAATACTTTTCCTGATTTCGAATATCATTAACATGCAGATTAACTTACCCATGTGAACTCATATATAGTTAAGTCAAAATGCGCTAGCCTTCATGCGGTTTCTGGAAAGCCCTATAAACGTAAATTCCCAATAATTTACTAACTGGTTCAATCATCAGAGGATACGCGGTATTCTAGTGATTAGCGTGCTGGGCTGTCAACCGGGAGTTCAAATATTCGCCTATATATAGGCCATAGATATTGTTTCGAGATGTCTGCTCCACATGCGCCTTCCTAGGGACATATGTATGGCCCATTCTTTCTCAGATTAGGCCCATAATAACGCTAAGGAACAATGTTCTGTTAAATATTATATGCCGTTTCGATTTATTTATTAAGCTCAGCACATATTTTCTGTATACCTCTATTAGATTATTATTATTATATTCGTTTTATTGGTAACAAAACTGATAGACACACCGCTATCAGGTACATTGCAATTTAACAAAAGTTACGAATGAATGCTAAGCAAGATTGTATCATATAACGAGTAGCCAATGTTAGAGCGACAATAAGGCAACAAATTGTTATCAACTATTGCCTGATGAATTGTTAAGTTAATTGAGAGAGTAATGTGGGATGAGATTTATGAGCATTAGTGGTCAGAGGATGGCTTTTTAAACAGGACTCGTGAGATAAAAAGTTTATCATCTTTAGTGGGTAGTACAAAGTTGTGAGGGCGTGGTCTCATTTTGTAATGACGATCAATAATCAGAGGAAAGAGCGGCCGAAGAACATGGAAGTCGTTTCTGGAAACAGCGGCCAGAAGGCGATCATCAGCCTGGTCCACCATTTCAGCAGCAGTTGGCGAGTCTTCACTCAGGTACCCTGATCGGCGGCACCTTGCCAAAAGACGCTCGATCCTGACCCGATCCATGAAGGTTGTAAAGCCCCACCAGGCAGGGGCAGCGTACATCATCCTGGAGACTGTTGTAGCTCTGGTCACTTCATGTAGGGCCTCAGATGGTAATCCATGTGCCCTTAACGTTCTTAAGGCATGAAGAGACCCGGCACAGGAGGAAAGTGTGGAGTCTACATGAGTAGTGACTCGAAGATCAGAGTTCAGAGTAACTCCAAGTATGTTAATAGATGTTACTCTTTCCATTCCCACCAGCAACTCTGGGACTTTCACATCCCGACGACGAGATATTATCATTTCTCTTGATTTTTGTGAATTCAGTCGGAGATTGTTACGCGATGCCCAGCTCTTAACGGAGGCAAGTTCTTAAGATAAGTTTTTAATCAATCAATCAATCGTTTATTTGTAGCCAAACAACAATAAACAATAATATTACCAATCAGATTGCACTTTTAAGTATGGATTGTTGAATGCCACAAGGGAAGGCCCTGAAGGGATCAAAGATCCCGCTAAGTAGGGACACCACTATAAATAAAATTATAATGTCAACAGAATATGTGGCGACCGAAAGATGCTTTACTTAGCATAACAGTTGTTGACTTGATTAACATAAAAATCTTAACTAACCTTAACTAATTTAAACTAAATAACGAAAGTAAAAGGAATGAGTGGGAAGTGCAGTTAAACACATGGAAATAAAAGATTAATACATCAAATCATTTAATAATCACCTTCAACTAAATAAATGCTCCACATAAGTTCAATAGCCATATGAGAAACGCTTTGGAAAGGTGCTTCAAAGGCGCTTGTAGACATTCTGTTAACACTACCACAATAAAGCAGGGTACATGGGTTGAAGGATTTTTGGTTTAAGTATAAACACGACAATAGCAATCCGACGACTGGATAGCTTTACAATGAAATGCCTCGTGATGCAACAGTATTGAAGCTCTGGAGACAGAAGTGAATGGCATTCACATTAGCAAGCAGCAGCGGCGTATTATAATTACGTAATGTCACTACTGAGCAGTGTTTCACAGTTAATATAATAATAATAATCTTGTCTTTATTGAAGCACCTGACAAACGCACTGCGCTGTACATTTACATGTTATGCAATTGAAATCTTAACTACTAACAGAACAGACAGCCTGCAATACACGGCGCTAATAGCAGCCTACAAAGCATGTCCGCCCTAACGGGGCTCGAACTCGGTACCTCTCACTCTCTATGCCAGTTTGTTATCCAATGCGCTATCGGCCCCCTCCCCAATGAAAGATATAGGTCATTCACACAATAAGCTATTTATCATGACGTGTACAGGTTAAACAACACAATTTCAGTTTAAATCTAAGATACTTACATTTTTACAAATAAAAATACACGCCAGTAAGTAAATACACTTAAATCCATTCATCAAATCCACATATTAAATTAATTCATTAAATACATTAAATACACTCCATTCATTTGGCTTGGTGCAGGCAGGTGCCCATTGATATAACCTTTTTATGATTTTAAAACATCCTTCACCTGCAGATGCATTTGCCCAAAATGAACTCTGTTATAAATGAGGCAGACGGGGTTAGCCTTCGTGAGATTGAGCATAAAGCGCTAACTATCTAAAAAAACTAACTGGTTCAGTTACAATGCAGCCATGCGACACTGTCATGGTCTAAGAACGTTTAGAGTTAATGTACACGTATTACATTCTTGTGACGAGTTACAGCAAGACGCGTTTAACCAACTGCATAATTGGAAAGCATGAAACTTAAGGCACCATCAATAGCAGAAGTTGGGCTGCATCCGTATATGAGTCTGTTTTAATGACTGTTGCTTGAACTATTTTCTGGTATAGTCCGGAATAACAGCCCACGTGAAATCTCAACGCACCAGAACACATAAGGTAGCGGCCCATTAGTAGATGTAATGTACTGTGTGGCTTTGTTCAGAGTCTAGCAAATGGAGTTGTTACCATTTAATGGTACCGCTACCGATGGTGACTCCTCGGGACTGGAACGTTGGCAACCATTCTCATCTTGTCTCTTTGGATTCTGAAAGAATATAAAAGAACTGTCTCTGAAGGTCTCATTAGTGTAGCTCAATTCATACGAAGTAGAAAGACTCAAATTGATGGGTGAAGTAAGGTCAACTTCAACGATCCGACAGTCATAATAGTCTTTATGCACTTGATACATTTTACATGTGGAAAAAGCAGAACAACATAAGGTATCAATTAATACTCCAGAGAAACATGTATACTTGTAGAATTAAAAGAACTCCTGCTTATGTATATTGGTTGACAGTTCATTGAGCAACAATTGTTTGGCCGAGTATACCTTGCGTCAATATACAGCGGTGTCTTGAATGAAAACATAGTTTACCTTTCTTCAGCAAACTGTTCACTTAAGAGCTCTTTTTCAACTTATATATATATATATATATATATATCGTTTAATTGAAAAACACAATCTGACAAAAACGCAGAAATGTTTACATAAGAGATTGAATAGAAAATAAAACACAGAAGTAATAATAAGGTATAGTAATAATAATGTAATAATAAAGTAGCGGCAGCCATAAACAGGCGCCCAGTCCTGGTGTCCCAGACAGCCTTCCCCCATCGCTCCCACTGCGGGCCACTGGCGGCACCCGCCGGCTTTCTGGAGGCGTCGGCCTAGTGTGGTCGTTCCTCTACTTTGCCATGATTTCAATGACTGTCGCAAAATTCTGTGGGCATTGGTCTTGCACACGGTGAGCCAGACTTTGCCGACAGTGAGATGAAGGACCAGCATTGGCCCTCGTGTTGCGCAGACTTGTCGAAATTGGGCCGCGTGTCAGAGTCGTGGTGGGAGGTTTGGAGGGGTAATTAAGGCGCAGCGGTGGATTCAATCGGAAAACAAGCGACACCACCGTTGTAGGCTGAGGAGGTGGATGGGGGAGAGGGTCACGGGAGGAGTGTGGGAGAGGGCGATGGACGGAGATGACCTAAATGCTGCCCTAGCGTTCTACAGCCTATCAGATCGCTGAATAATACAAATGGCGGAATTTCAAACAAGGAAACCTGTGTTGGGGTTTTATTGAAAATTTAAATTATAAAACGGTCAGTTGTTGTAATTTATCCGTTTTGGATCGTTCTAGTAGAAGTCGGCATTTGTTACAAGACTTTAGAGGTGAGTGTATATACACATTATAGCATGCGTATATAATTATGTATATATATAATATATATTCAGTTCCTGACGCCAGCCATTTTGGCTGCGATGGGTACGAATAAATGTCTTCATTTAAACAGTATTTGGCCTATCTATCTAGCGTAGTCTCGGCTTGCCTCTGCTTCTCGTTCCACTTCCATCGAATCGTGCATATTCAACAGTCTTATCACTTTTCAGCAAGATCCTTTCTCGTGTTTGGCTCGTTCTGCTCAGTCACAAATCCATTTTGCTATCAGCCTAAAACTTCACTTTTTCACATTGTTTATCCACCGTAGGCTGTCTCTCAACAGACCGACCTGGATGTTGATATGATGACAACATGGTTTTTGTGTGCCATCGGTTGTTGTCTTGTGCATTATATACAGGCGCTGTAGAAGTTATTAATATTATTAAAATGATAATATAATTTATTTAACTGTATGACTAAGACTGTTTTATGGTGCTGGGAGTTATGTTATTGAATAGTAGTGAATGTCTGCATGTGCCAGTTTTGACATACCTTTTAAACTATCGATATCTTGGTCTGTTTAACTGAAAGTATGAAAATAGTAGCAAATTTGTTACCTCACATACATTTAGATAACTTTTGTATGTGTTAATGTCTTAGGTTATATTCAAATGGGTGCACAGTAGTCAATACAATACGGTACAGTACAATTGTATTTGATATTACCCTCCTTTCAAAGTTCACAAGTGCGGACATGACCAGACAGCAGAACATTGCTGGCTCTGAGCAGTTAAGTGAAGGACTTGCTCAAGGTCCTTCGACAGTGACCTCTGGCTTGAATAGTCAATCGTTGGCATACTAGGCTGTCAACCTTGAGATTGGGTATTTAAATCCACTCCAGGTTACACAGGTATTGAAATGTCTGTTTTACCTTGCAAGCATATACAATGACTGGACTTCTGGTGGCAAGATGAGGTGGCGAGAACAGATCACCCTCACTCATGGACCTGTACGTTAACATAAAAATTCATGGTTGGTGGGCTTCAGGTCTGATCGTCTTTGTGATATTCACATTTAGGTGATATACAGGCATGTAGCAAGACTGAAATTCAAGAGCAGGCAACTTCACAGACCATTGGCAAAATCCTGGGCATTGTGGTCATTGGTCAATAGAAGTTCCAGTATATAAAAGCAAGAGGAGTGTAGCTACGCTTATGGTGATGTATTATATAGATGTGTGTGTGTGTTTTGTGTGCACAAGTCAATGTACTTGATAAATGGTGTTTAATTATATGCCCTTATAATTATGCGACTAACAGTGCCTTAATTCTATCATATGAATTTGTGTGTCTGTATCTAAATGCGCAATATAGCAACATAATGCTGTCATGGTTGTGTTTTGTTACGGCGGTGAGCCTGAAGAGGAGCAACGGCCTTATAATTCCACAGAGGAGTGTAGCTACGCTTATGGTGATGTATTATATAGATGTGTGTGTGTGTGTGTTTTGTGTGCACAAGTCAATGTACTTGATAAATGGTGTTTAATTATATGCCCTTATAATTATGCGACTAACAGTGCCTTAATTCTATCATATGAATTTGTGTGTCTGTATCTAAATGCGCAATATAGCAACATAATGCTGTCATGGTTGTGTTTTGTTACGGCGGTGAGCCTGAAGAGGAGCAACGGCCTTATCATTCCACAGAGGAGCGAGGAGTCTTATCATTCCACAGAGGAACAAGGAGCACATGCCTTATCATTCCACACAGGAACGAGGAGCAACGGCCTTATCCTTCCACACAGGAACGAGGAGCAACGGCCGTATCATTATACAGAGGAACAGGGAGTAACAGCCTTATCATTCCACAGAGGAACGAGGAGTAACAGCCTTTTCATTCCACAGAGGAACGAGGAGCAACGGCCTTATCATTCTACAGAGGAACGAGGAGCAGCGGCCGTATCATTCCACAGAGGAACGGGGAGTAACGGCCTTATCATTCCACAGAGGAACGAGGAGCAATGACCTTATCATTCTACAGAGGAACGAGGAGCGGCGGCCGTATCATTCCACAGAGGAACGGGGAGTAACGGCCTTATCATTCCACAGAGGAACGAGGATCAACAATGAAGCATCAAAGCCTTATCATTCAACCAGCAACGAGCCTACCATTCCACACTGAGTGGCATCATTAGTTTAAACTGCAGCAGACCTGTAGAGTCATCTCTTGCCTTAGTATTTATTAAATTTAGATTATGCTTCAGTGTGGAACTATATTTATTACTTGTTTGCTAAAGTAATTGTTTACTGCAGCCAATAATCAGAGGAATCCTATAACCAAAGGCTCTCTCTGAGGAAGCCTAATGTAGTGTAGAATAACGGTAAAGTATTGGCTAATATATTCGTGTATAATTTAATTTTAATGTATTTTAATTGTGCATAGACAGTCGTATGTAGGCACTAAGTGTGACATATATTTCTTACTACTAGTTGTATGGTGAAATTATTAGATATTTAAGATGTTTAGTGTTTAAATACTTTAACTTTATTTTGCTATGATAGCAATAGAATGCACTGGTTTTCATTCTTTTTGGGTTTCATTATTTTTAATATTAATTGCATATTTATGTTAATATGTTTGAAGTGGAATAGTAAAGCCATGTTTTAGCACTTTAACGGCAAGAGTGTACTAAAAGTGACTGGGAATCAATACAGCTCATTGTTAAAGTGTTAAATATAGCAATATGGAGCATATGGCTTCAATTTGTAACATGTCATAACCAGGGCAGATATCCGTTTCAAGATTTCTGCTTCTTCTGTCATATCTCGTATCAACGAAGCTATATTAAGTACATTGACCATACACTGAATATTGGACATTGAACGCTAGGATTGGCCATCTGCCTTCTTAAGAAAATGAAGCCGCTAGCACTTCATACCCTAATATTTTACTGAATATGAACTGCATATCTACTAAATTACTATTTGGACATGCCTCTGGACCAGTAGGGATGTATGTGGGTCTGTATGCATGCATGTATGTATGTATGTATGTATGTATGTACATATTTATATGTATGTATGTATGCAACAGGACTTATCACGACAAAAATTGGTTCATTGAGTTCCTAATTTCAGTGTGGCCCTTGTCTGGTGCCTCTGGTTTTATGCATTTTAGCTGGTTGCTTTTGGTATCTATGATTTAACATGTTTTTCATCGTTGTCTGAGTGGTCCCGACCGACTGTTTACATGTGGTGATTGTTGTTGATCGTGACACGACCTAGTTGCACTCAGTACATGATCCCAGTTAGTTGCATCTGGTTTATCTGACTTACTGATTATCTGATTGCTTTTGTAACTCACGACATTGCTATTAAGCTATTTGGATTGTCTGCAGGCACACCTGTTGCTATCATGATGGTATTTAGTATGTTTTTGGCAATCTCGAACACACTCTTAGATTAGACTAAATTACTTACCTTTAGTTTTCTATTATTCAATGTATTCTCGTTTCGTCTGCTGTGTTCTGTTGATCTGTACTGATCAGTGCTGATTTAATTAAGTGTTACCCTATGGAGGGCAGTGAACGCAGGAGTTACTGTGAACTGTGTTCGCTATGTATAGTTAAGTGGCAGCATGCAATCAAATGTCAATCATGTGATCGAGTTTCGCATAGTCATTGTGTGCAAACTGACGTAGCAGGTGGCAAGATGTGCAACACCTGGCTTTGTACGGCCTGTTTATATAAGCTTCTTCCTTTTGGAAATATTGATGACAATACTGAATTACTCGATTGTGCTAAGGGTAGTATTATCTTGGAAGACCTATGTAGCAACTACAACGCTTCTAATCTGAAATTAGATTTTTATCCTGATAAGGAAGAAAATAATCACTTACTTAATAATGAAGATGTAGACCCAGATGAAAATTTTTATTTTAGTAATCAACTTAATTTGAGCAGATATAATACACCAGAAAGACTAAAAGCTGAACTTGGACCGATTGAGCATGATCTTACTGTTATGCATGTCAACTCTAGGAGCCTCTCACCTAAGCTGGAGGAAATACACTCTCTCTTAATCCAATTACCGGTGAAAATACTGGCGATATCTGAGACCTGGTTGGACCAGTCCACACCACCTGCTTTACCTGATTATAACTTTGTACATAAACCTAGAAACAGGGAAGGTGGAGGAATTGCTCTGTTTATTAGGAAGGAGTTTCAGTTTCACATTTTTGAACCAACCAACAATTGTTCAACCCATACTACCTATGAAAGCCTTTTTATCTGCATACCTCAAAGTAAAGGGACTGACTTAATCGTTGGAGTTATCTACAGACCACCTGGCACTAGCGTAACATTATTTAATGATGAATTTAATGTACTTTTAGCTGAAATAACTAATAGTAAAAAAGATATAATTCTGGCAGGTGACTTTAATATTGACTTACTAAAAGCTGAAGAACATGAACCAACTAAAACGTTTTATAATTATTTGACGTCTTATCAAATACTTCCCACTATACTTAAGCCAACTAGGATTACTGATCTCACGTCATCACTTATAGATAATATATTTACTAATAAATGGAATAAAGTTAACATCTCCTCAATTATAGTTACTGATATATCAGATCATTTGCCAGTTATGGTCAGACTTGATCTTAACATGCCAAAATGTAATAAAATGGAGACACTGAATCAGCGGAAAACTGGGAAGCAAGAAATGGAACATTTCCAATCGCTACTTAATGAAATTAACTGGACTGAAATAACTATGGCCTGTACAAATGAGGATGCCGATATGGCTTATAATAATTTTATTATGAATTATAAAAATGCATATAATAAAGCATTCCCATTATACTCCCCCACCAAAAGTAGAAAACGCCAAAATAATCAACCCTGGATGACCAGTGGTCTCTTGAACTCCTGTAAGAAAAAAAACAAATTATATCTTAAATTCATAAAACAGCCTAATGAAACTAACAAGAAAAATTTCATAATATACAGGAATAAATTTAAAACATTAAAAAAGAAAGCCGAGTTACTTTATTATGAAATCGAATTCCAAAAATATAATAATAATTTAAAAAAACAGTGGCAAATAATAAGATCGATACTCAAAACAGATAATAAAAGCTCTAGAATTGATCTAGTGGACTCTAATGGGGTAATAATAGATGATGATGAGACAATAGCTAATAAGTTCAATAGTTATTTTACTAGTATCCCTCAAAACTTAGCTGAAAAAATCCCGTCCTCACCAAACTCCTATAATAAATATATGAAAACTCAATGTGATAACTCCTTGGCACTGTATTTAACCAACCCTGAGGAAATTATTAATATATCTCATGCCATTAAACCTACTCATAGCTCAGGGCTTGACGGTATTGACCCAATGATAGCTCTACCACTTATTAAATCCATTGCTCAGCCGCTTTCTGAAATTATTAACTGTTCTTTCTCAACAGGTGTAGTTCCATATGAACTAAAACTGGCAAAAATTGTGCCCATCTTCAAACAAGGGAATAAGGAAGACCTTACTAATTACAGACCCATCTCAGTTCTACCTGTATTCAGTAAAATATTGGAAAAAATTATGTATGAAAGACTTAATAACCACCTCATCAAAAATGATATCCTCTATTCTATGCAGCATGGGTTTAGGTCAGGCCACTCTACTGCTATGTCACTCATAAATCTGCAAGAACAAATTACAACAGCAATTGATAATAATGAATTCTCTGTAGGCATCTTTATAGACCTGGCAAAAGCCTTTGATACGGTGGACCACGGTATACTGTTAAAAAAGCTCCAACATTATGGAATAAGAGGGGTCACCCATCAATGGTTCGATAGTTACTTAACAAATAGAAATCAGCAAGTTATCTGCAACGGAATTTTATCTAAATTTCAACAGGTTAAATATGGTGTACCGCAAGGTTCTAATCTAGGTCCTCTCCTGTTTCTTATATACATAAATGACCTCCCTAATACTTCAACTATTCTCAGTTTTATTATATTCGCTGATGACACTAATGTATTCTATTCTCATAAATCCTTACATGAATTATATCAAATAATTAATTATGAAATCACGTATGTGGTTGATTGGTTTAGAATTAATAAATTATCATTAAACATTAATAAAACCAATTTTATACTATTTAGATCCCATAGAAAACTATTACCCGAAATTAGTATCCAGTTACTAATTGATGGAAATGTAATACCGCAGGTATCTTCTGCCAAATTTCTCGGAGTCTGCATCGACCAACATCTAAACTGGTCAGAGCACATTAAATTAATTTCTATGAAAATTGCGAAAAATGCAGGCATTCTGAATCGATTGGCATCTTACCTACCTCAAAAAGTTCTACTCAACCTCTATTACTCCCTAATATATCCATATCTTGCCTACGGTAATATTGTCTGGGGTTCCAACTATATGTACCGCTTACATAAAATTAACATTCTGCAAAAAAGAGCAGTTAGAATAATAGCTAGGGTCTTGCCTTCTACACACACTAGTCAGTTCTTTAATAGATTTAAAATTCTTAGACTTAATCAAATTAATACCATTCAAATAAGTGAGTTCATGTACAGACATAAGCACAAATTGCTACCCTCGGTGTTTAATGATTATTTTAATATAACATCGGACACTCATACTCATTTTACTAGACAAGTCGAATCTTATAGAAGAATATTTGCACGCACTAATACAAGGTTATTCGCTTTAAGGTCCACAGGACCATCAGTCTGGAACAATATCCCTGTCAGCACTCGTCACCTGCCTAACTTGAATTTATTTAAAAAATCCATGCGAGCTCTATTATTAAATGGGTAACTGTTTAAATTGCTGTGTTGCCATCGCCTAGTTAAGTTTGTTATGATTTCAAATTGCTTAGTTAAGTTTTTTTGGTTTCTGTGTATTGTCTGTTGTTGGTTCTCTGTATACGAACCGTCATTCGCACCACTTCATATGGTACTTAGGTAGCCCTAGTTAGTGGGTCCTGTGACCCTTCAGGGCTCTCCGTTTGTTGCCTAAATAACACTAGTGTTGATACTTGTACTTGTAGTTTGTAATTATGATAGTCAACAATAAAACTTTTTGAATTGAATTGAATTGAATTGAATTGAATTGAATTGACATAAGAGTTATGCATTACTGCTTATTGGCCCATCACACCAGCCAAAGGATAGCAACAGACAAAGGTTAGCTTTATGTCACCTGCCATGGGTCAGAGAATTTTCAACTCCAATTTTAAAATGTCCATGGGACAGGACATAGGATAGGAAAAAGCTAATATTATTTCTATATCAATGTTAATATATTATAAGTAGAAGAAGAAGAGCAGTCCCATATGCTAAACCTGAGGCAGCCATGGGTATGAAGTCGTAGTGATTTCATTTTCTTGGCCTCTGCTTATGAGATCAGGTGACCAGTCCTCTGCTTTGCCGTTTGTTATTCCCACTGATAGTTTACGGTCAGTGTGCTTATTATAGTTTAGTTGGTTAGAGGGTACAAGAGAAGCAGAAATCTCAAAACGGATATGTCGTGTTGGTGACACGTTACAAATTGAAGTCATGTGTTCCACATTGTTATATTTAACACTTTAACAATGATCTGCATTGGTTCCCAGTCACTTTTAGTACACACTCATAGTTAATGGGTTAACTGTCCCACTATTGTTTTTTATTCTTTGCAATACAATGAACGATGTTTTACTTCAATATAATTATTTTCTTAGAAATATGCAAATAATATGTGAAGGTAATTAGAGTGAAGTTTAATTTAAATAAATAATTAACTTGTTATTATTCTGAACTGTTTTAGTATTAGCTGCTCTGCTGTTTGTAAATGTATCTATTATGGTAGTTGGTTTTATCTGCAATAGATTTCCATAAAACTGAAATAACTATAATTTAGAACTAGCCGAAATGTTCCTCTGTTGTTTGTCATTCTCTCTGATACGATGCATGGTGTTAACTTCAATATAATTATTTCAATAGAAATGTGATAATATGTTAGAGTGAAGTTGAAGCGATATTCTTATACAGAACTGGTTTAATATTAACTGTTCCACTTATTGTAATTTTTGTGATTTAATGGATAGTTTGATGCAATATAATCATTTCCACGAAACTCTGAAATCATTATAATTCAGAACTGGTTTAACTTTTCCATTGTTTGTTTTTCTTTGTAATATATTGAATCGTGTAAACTTCAACGTAATTATTGCCATAGAACTGGAAGTTTTTTCTATGTCATGCATTAGCTACATTGATAGCTGTTCAATCCAATCTCAATAGTGCATAGTCTGGGTGGGATTGTACATATAAAAGACATATAAAAATTCATCTGACAATCCATTAATTACAACTACATTCATAGAGCCCACAGTGTGGGCAAACTGTGTGCACAATCGTAGGACCCACTGTGATATAGTGTGGGCAAACTCTGTGCACAATCGTAGGACCCACTGTGATATAGTGTGTGCAAACTGTGTGCACAATCGTAGGACCCACTGTGATATAGTGTGGGCAAACTCTGTGCACAATCGTAGGTCCCACAGTGACACAGTGTGGGCAAACTATAGGTAAAATCGTAGGTCCCGCACCTGGCGATGATTTGCCACTGGCGGTACTATAAAGACCGACGCTGGGTGCAGTGACATCTTGCCCGCACCGATCCCGCCCTGAGCCATCCAGCTAACCCGTAGAGCGCAGCCTGCGCACCGCTTAGGGCTTGATGAGGTAAGACGATAAATGCCGGCCCCGCAGGGGACCCCCTTGCGTTCCCTCACGGGTCCACAAGCGCTGGCCTGTGAAGTATGGACGGGCGTTGCCCGTCCTCCGACCCTCTGGGCTGGCGATGATAATGCGCTGTGGGCAATCAAAATCGGCACCCCGTGGGCCCTGCAAAACGTGGCTGTCTGGTGTAGGACTAGCAAGCAACCTGGAAGGCGCCATCGGTCAGGTTGATGATGTTAAGTGTTAGAGGTAATGGTGTCTTCATGGGTCATCGGTTGATGCTGCAAAGGTGTCGTATTCGAGGTATAACGTTAGATGTTAGAATCCTGTCATGATATTTGAAGCTACTTATGGTGGTTGATGTTATTGTTATATGTACTGTCCAATGCTGTGGGCCTGCCGAGAAGCAATTGGAAAACGCTACAATAGTGTAATGGCTGATGAACGATTGGATTTGCACCTGGGTATTTGTATGATATTGTTTGCTATCGTTTCCGTTAGATACTGCACGACAGAAGTTGGATTTGTAAGTAAAATAAGCGGCAGCTGTATTCCTTAGCTATTCTATACAAACTTAAATACTTTGTCAGAAATTTATGCATTACTGAAAACAGCCACTGAAACATGCATCATCCTGATTTACTTTTAGATTAAAGCAATTCGTTTTTCATACAAAAGAATAAAACCTAATTAAATACTATTTTATGCTTAAGTTTAGCTTACTTCAAATGCTTTCCTCTCTTGATATCGTACAATCAGTTCATGTTGTCCGTTTCTCTTTGCTCCTAAATAAATGGTAACAAAAATGAAATACTATTGATTAGGCACAAATAGTAATATATAGCCTATAAATGGTTGAACGGTACTCCATTCATCAAAAGAATGTGTGCAAAAAGTTTTGCACGGTCGAAAACGTAAATAGATTTTCTGAGAAACTGAAATAATCTTACAGGTGTTACGAATTTAAAATTGAATTTTGAATCTTACTGTATTAAACTTTCCTAAAATCATAACGCAATTACAATATTGATAATGAAAAACTGAATATTTTTGCTTAGGT
This sequence comes from Aporrectodea caliginosa, assembly GCA_020284085.1. Classification (NCBI taxonomy): domain Eukaryota; kingdom Metazoa; phylum Annelida; class Clitellata; order Crassiclitellata; family Lumbricidae; genus Aporrectodea; species Aporrectodea caliginosa. The sequence goes on along the minus strand of JACEVL010000910.1, from coordinate 488,182 downwards.
CTGAAACATTTAGAATTGCCAGTGTCTGATACTTTGCCACTTCCTTATGCAATAAACACCATTGCTTAATTAATAAGCAAACTATTCTGCGTATAGCGTTAAAGCAGTAAAATGAGAGAAAAAAGTGCGACTACTGACAGGTATATGTAGGCCTATTAGTGCCGCGGACGTTCTATTCAGCAGCGTACTTCTTCAATCTGACGACTGTGAGTTCGTGCCTACTTAACAGACTCCGTTTAACGATCATGAACAAATTGCTTTCACACATTGCCTCTATTATCAAGCAGTGTAACTTAGTGAAAGGCAAAATGGTAATTCCTGCGATGCACAGGTCCAGTAGGCATATCCAGAACCTTTCGATTCGTACGTGGGTTTGAGAGCATAAGCACAAGAAACAGGAGTTACTCTTATGTTCCACTATGAAACACAGGCATTTTACTTACTTACGTACTTACTTATGCATATATAAAAGCAGAGAATGACTTAAAATAAATCAATTTTGTTCAGAGTAGTTCTTATGCTATGACCAGCTGCAGAGGCTAACCTCTTCTTCGCTTTGCGTGAATGAAGCATAGGCCTATGGTACCAATAAGAGCTGCTGCAATTACTATCACAGAAATGATTATTATCGCAGCAGTTGTCCCAGTTATTACGTCAGAGTTTGATGCCAGTTTGTCTACAACACATAAACAAACAATCGAAAGATAATTTTAGATTTTCCCATTTCTCTGTTCTACTGAGAGCAACAGGCGACAGAGTAGTAGGGCCTAAGGGGCAACCCCTCTGACTAGATTCAGCCCTCGTGATTAATATCATGCCCTGAAGCACTACAGAAATTTTCGAGGTGGCAATTACGATACTATGAGATAACTGTGCCTGGTAAATATGAATAAATTGCAAGCTGATATATAAGTCATAAGTTGCAATTAAATATTTCTTGTTTAACCGGAGTTACTATATATATAGCTATCCCGATTCATCGGCGGCCTGTAAGCTCTTTACAGCCTTGATTAATTATCAAAGACCATATTTCTATTTCCTATACTCCTCTTTTCATTTAATAGGCCTACAAGTCGTACTTGCTGTTAACAACGTTTACGCTTACTATTAAGGTTTCTCATATTTTGGTTTTATCAAATATACTGCATGCTCATCCGGGATATTCCAAACCGATGTTAAGACCTATGGCATTTGTCGTCTTTGGCGCATCTTTGATTTCTTGCAAAAGGTAGCTTGTAGCCCATTTATGAAACTGTTTGACATTAATATACTGCCATTTAAAACTTCTAAAAAGCACTGAAAATTAAATTAAACATAATTTTTGCGATGTAATGGTGTGGTTTTTATGCAAGTAGCCGTAGGCCTATCTGGACATTTAAGTACTTTATAAAAGCGATTCTAGCCTGCCTAACTGATGTTAGACTTCTAATAGAAGAAAACGTTCACCTATTATATACAACTGATGTTCATGCAGCAGAAACTGAGAGGTACAAGAAAAGACGTTGGACAGTGGACACCCTTATGATTGCAACATTTATCTGACTACATTATAGCACATTACAGTCTACTACATGTATATATTGTTTCACTGCCCTTTATTGCATCATTTAAATTCTTAACAACTATGGATTTTCCGCATGAATGAAATAATACAAAATAGTTTCAAAAATGTCACTCAACAGACCTCGAGTTTCGGGAAACACTAAAGACGTCCACACTAGAATGGTATCAGGAACGTTTGTTGCTGTTGTAGTGTTAGGCTTCCCACTGATGTAGAATTTTGTCGTGCAGGAGTAGCTTCTGCCATCCTGCACTTTCATGACCAATTTACTGGTAACATGCTGATTACGAATTGTGGTAGTGTTGATTCCCACTGAAAGGACTTTATCGCCATCGTTGCTGTGTTCCTTCCATTCCATCGTAGGAGCCCAGTTTCCGCGGAATTCGATACTGCACGTCAGATTCACGAAGTCTTCAGTCGAACTATCGGTGCAGTTTAGGTCACTTTCTGTTGAAAAACAAAAATGCAGGCAATACTTTTTCTTTAAAATGTCTTAAATGTCAGTATACTCAGGAAAGCATTTTATAGTTTTAAGTTATTATGTATAAATATATCTCTAATCATGATGCATCTTTGGATGCTGTCACTATGCATATAAAAAGTATAATTATGATTGTAATAATAACAATACTATTATTATTCTTGCTATTACTACTATTACTATGACTACTATTATTACTTATTATTATCTTTGTTATCATCATGATCTATTCACAGAAAGTGAATGTTGACTGACATTTTAGCGCGCTAACTGCAGTTAAATTTCCTGAAATTACATTATTGTTAATAGACATACTTCAAGTTGTACCAATAATAAAAAATATAGCTCCACAGTTTTTGAACTTTCTGTGAATACAAATCGGACAGGAAGAGGCAGAGTTGAGAAAGATTAAAACCGACAGAACACATACAAAGACAGAGACAAATACTGGTTTGGCGCACAGAGATTGCTGTCTAACTTAGAATTAATTCAGACTGTGTATCGGCGTGCCTCTCTACTTACGTTTACCGGTCTTGTTCTACCATTTATTGCGCTTCAAATGATCGTATCAATCATGCATATGAAGAATATATCGCTTTACAAATCCATACTATTGGTGAACTTATTTATGTTGAATGATACTCACCGATCCATATTACTTCTGCGCTGGCCTCTGTCAGAGTTCCAGGTTCCTTGCACATGTAGGTTTGTGCTGCATCATCACTGTGGCTGATTTTTAAGTTGCAGGTTCCCTTAGTCACACGTTCTACCGATAAGTAAGTGCGTACGTCAGGTCTCAGGTAGTAGCTGTTCCATACTTCCTTTCCGCTTGCATACCAGCTAATGTTGTATCCCAAACTGGAGTGGCATCCCAGAACAACTGTCTCATATCCAGGGGACACAGCCTTGTTCTCTGGGACCACAGTAAGTGCCTCGAGTGTCCCTGTTTAACGAATATTCATCGCACCAGTTACGATGCATCATTTTCTTAATCGAAAATGTAGTATTTCGTAGTCAGAGTATCAAATGTATACCATTATCCATCGTCTCTCATGCCTCTTCATCATCGTCATAATATCATTACGTAATTTTTAAATACAGAACACATGTCAAATCGGTCTGTGAGCATATCCACTTCAAGCTGGCACTCCTCATCTACAGAGCATGCACAGATCAATCAGGGATCACAGATCATCTCCCTTCCTACTTGTCTTCCATGGTCACACCTTGCAACTCTGTTAAGGGTCGCTCCTCTCTTCGATCAGCATCTGCTGGAAAGTATGTTGTTCCTGGAACTCGTCTTGTCTTTGGCCGGCGATCATTCACAGTTGCCGGTCCCTCCATCTGGAACTCTCTACCTCCTCATGTTCGCAACTCTCTTAGCGAGACTGTCTTTCGCCCTAAGCTTAAAACTGACCTCTTTCAGTCCATTTATGGCTCTTAATGGTTGCCGGCTTCAATGTGCACTTTTGAACTTCGAAAAGAGGGCATTATCAAATTACAGTTATACTGTATTGTAAATCAGGCTGTTGAATTCTCTCCCTCTCCCACTCCCTCTCCCGCTGTCTCTCTGTCTGTCTGTCTCTCTGTCTGTCTGTCTCTCTGTCTGTCTCTCTCTGTCTGTCTCTGTCTGTCTGTCTGTCTCTCTCGCACACACACACACACACACACACACACACACACACACACACACACACACACACACACACACACACAAGCGCACATACAGACTAGCAATTAAATTTCTCTACTTCGCTAACTCACCATGGATTAGAAGCATCATAGACGTCAGAAAGAGAAGCATTTGGCTGAGAGTTCCTAAACATAAGCAAACATTTTACACACTAAAAGCATTTAACAAAGTGAAATTGGCTGGGTTTAGCCTTTTACAAGTGAACAAATCTAGCAATTTTTGTACTGTTGCGTTTTATTTACATACAGTTGATATAAAATCTGACGGTTAAAAGTCTGTTTTTGAATTCCATACAACACCTTGCTCATTGTTGGCATGCTGCAGAGTAAACCCAATAAAGCGGAAATTAAAATGTTCGCCTTTTATTCTTTTACAGGCAGTTTTCATTAGATCTTCATGTATGACTAACAGCACAAAAATACATACCCTGCATAATGTACTGAAGTGAGATGAGGACAATCGAATAGTACTTTTTGTCCTATGTCATTTTGCTTCTTTTTTAAAATTACTCGGGTTGAAGCCCAAAGTAGCTAATGACAGATGATTACATAGAAGACTTATTTTTCATCTCAATGTGACAATGACATTAGTAGCAGTAGCCTAGACTGAAACGAATAGATATGGGAGGCTTTCTCCTCCGTCACCGAGTTTCGTCATTTTTTGTAAAAAAAATTAGTTGTTCTGTAGATGAAAGAAGCTCGCGGACGACAAGTCTACGGATAAATTGTAGATGATCGTGTTGGAGAAGACTTGACCTTGCCAGGTTGGATCAACAGCACAAGCAGACTGGACTGGAGAGTTTTGGCAGGACAATTTTGTAATAAAATTTGGAACAACTACTTTGATGTGCTGCATTCCATACTTACTGTCTACAGTTTCTAACTTTCCTACTCGGCACTGCTTTCTGGAACCTTGATCTTATTTTGTTCATGCTAAATTTGGAAGCATTCAAATTGCATACAGAAACTTTGCATGCTTTTCATTCATGCTCAGTCATGTTGAGGTAGCCTTTGACAGTCTTGATCTTCTTCTCACAATAGGAAATGTAAGTATGACAATAACCAGCAACAACCAGTGAGCTTCACCATGATGCGACCTCACTCATGGCCGCCCAGCCTGGGTTATGAGCAAGATGGTCGCATTGTGCAATGCGTAGTACTGGTGAAACCTCACATTGCTTTGACAACTTCCCTTAGAAACTATGTTGATCTACATCTGTGCTTTATTGAACACACGTCTTGGCAGCCTGTTAAGCGCCAACTCATTTGTACAGCTGCCCCTAGGGAGTGGAAGGTGGAGTCGATCTTGAGAGGCTACGGGTATCGATTCAAGGACAGGAAAATATCGCGTCTGTTTTACTCGTAATCATAATTTATTATCGTAAAAGTGACATTTATACAGCGCCGCGAGAAGCGCTGTCGCGGAAAGTAGCTAATTCACAGGCGCTCAGTCAAAACGAAATCCAAGGGGTGGTAGGGACAAAATCGGATCCAGATGAAGATCCAAAAGGGTCAGGTAGGCAGACTTCATACGGTTACGGTGCATGGTGTTTAGAATTGAAGCGGCGTGCCTGGCAGGAGGTGAGGGGAAGAGGTGGAAACATGATTGGATTTTGAAAGACCAGTAGACTATGTTTCCAGTTTAGAGGAAAAGACCTGTGCACAGATAGCAAAACGGGTTTCTGTGTCCTCCTTTGGCTATCTATGTACAGGGTGGGCCAGCATAAATGAACCAACTTTGCATGCATATAACTCCGCCAATTTCTGTAAGTTATTTATACTTGATGCATTAAATTAAAGATATTTCACTCTAGTATTAGCCTTGAAAAAGTCGAACTGGTACTTGTTTAAATTTTAAGGAAATTTTTGGGAGAGCGCTAGCTACCATATTTTGTTGTCAATAGTGCCGAAATATGGCGCCGTTGACAGACGATGATCAAGTTTTGATCAGAATTTTGCGAACTGATAAGGGATTTGATGCGTTTCAAATGATTAAAGAGTTTGTGATTTCATTTCTTGGTCACAGTCACTTTCTGTGTCCTCTGATCACGGAGTGAAACATTCAATGTGTCCTCCATTCCGGTTTTCTGTGTCCTCCTTTGTATTGTATTGTATTGTATTGTATTGTATTGTATTGTATTGTATCTATCAATTTGTATAGCGCCTCTCGCAGTGCACACCAATCAGAGGCGCTCCCAGTGTGAAAGACCCAGAGAAAAGATAGAAGACTTGAGACAACGAAAAGAGGCACTTGGCCCACCCACTTTGGCTACCTATGTATATCTTGCAACTCTATGAGTGGTAGGACGCTATATTCTATTAGTTCAGGCATTTTAAAGCAATGGACTGATCTGAGGACAGAAGGGTTTGAGTCGAAAAATACACCTAAGGAGGCTAAGCTATACGAACATAACGAATGCATGTATGAACGAAAATTGATGAATAATTACAATAGTAAACTAAAACACCGTCTGGGCTGATTTAAAACGTCAAATTTAATAGGCCCAGGGCCCCAGGCGTAGGCCTAAACTGAAGTGGGTCACATTTAAGGCAAGGTTCAAACGAATATAGCCTAGCCTACAAATAGTTATAATAGGCCCTCTAATCATGTAAATCGTGAACGTAAACTTCGAATTTCTAAAGAGCTTCGGAAAAGTTAAGACCAGGCTATCATCTTATACACGAGCGCTAAAACACACTCCACTTTGTCCGTTGTCCATAATTAAAAATGATTCAGCTTGTAGCTTCCAACGCGCTGGATGCAAACTGTTGAGCTTGGTAGGCCTACCAAGCTGGTATTACGCATTTAGGTCACGTAGCCTGCATTTTAGGCGAAAGTCTGACCTTCATTCTTGTCGAGTTAGTTTAATGCTGTTTCATATTTACATCTCAAAGGTTTGTCTCACAAAACTGATTTCTTTTGAAAGGCAGTCATTTAATGCTCGGATTTATGTTTTGTAGTTTATATTCTATGGGGAGACTGCTGTACCGTTTTGGTTTTGCTTTTACCAGAGCCGCTGGCCATCTTGTTGAGCGCCATCTTATATTTTCACCTGAATTTCTCACGAAATTCTTAATGTAATTCTCTCTGTATTTCTTACCACAGTCTATCAGCTGTGTGTAATGTATTGATTCTTCTAGATAATTATTCGGTGGTCGAAATTACTGTGGTTTTCAAAATCTGCAGTAAAAGCTTGGTCTTTTGGTGCTTGTGTTAATTAAATAGGCCTACTCAGGGATTTACCCGGCGTGTGTAGCCTATTTATACGAACTTCCAACGCGCTGGAGGCAAATATTATTGCCTCACAAAGTGCTCTGCCATTTTGTTCCTTGAATTTGCGCCCACGCGCAGTCCAATGCCCTGCGACAATAATATTGTCATCCTTCCTCTATATCACAAATCCAACTCTGATCATTAGAGTTTCTCGATAGTACAACAACGCAGGCAACGTTCTGAACCGAACCGGCTAGCAACGTCTTTATCTTTTAAGCTTATGGCAGCAGGTACGCATCCATTCGATATTATGTTACCGATCGTAGTTTAGGTTTCGATGGGTTAGCTTCACCCTAGGTCGCCAAAGTTACCCTTTAACAGTCAAACTTTCAATAGTTGTGTTTTCCCAACTATCTGCTGCACATGCAAAGTAATTGGTGACTGGGATTCTATCAAAAGTCAGCCAACTTGGTCTTCATAAAAAATCAGGCCGGTTACTCCCAAAAGTAAGTAGGGCCTACACAAATTAGTTTAATTGCCTGACCAGTGCATAAATGCAGCACACACTGTAGTAGCAGGGTATTTGTCAAAGATTCGAGCTAAACGACCGATATGAATTGGCGAGTTGTGAGGTAATCATACACACCCAGGTATGGTTTATGTGGTATTTGTTTTATCGAAAAATGCATATATTTCTGTACTTACGTGAGTTCCTCGTCAGATCACAACCGATGACTGAATTATGGTAGATTGCTGTTTAACGTCGTATTCCTTTTTTTATCACAAATCGGACATTGAGCGTAGAGTCTCCTCGAAATTACAAAAACCCAAACGGCGCTGAAACGCCAGGAGCACTTACCCACAGCCTTCTGTCGAACTGCATTACTGCACACAGTCTTCGGGTCACTTATTCTTAAGCTTACTATATGCTGCGCGTAGGCTATTCTACGCGCAGCACTAAGAAGCCTCAGTAACGGATAAAAGTCTTAGTTATTGATTAGGATGGTTTACGCATCTGTTTGATCGAAACTCTACGATTACTCAGACTACGATAACGGTCGAATCAAAATAATAGTCGGAGCTGATGATGATGATTCCAGTTGTTTAACGACGTCCTTTGGCAACTATGGCCGCTGACGTCTTAGTGTTTTTAATGTATTTCAATTTTCTTGGCCCATTGGCTCTTTTATTGTAATTCTCATTTCTCCCTTCTTTTTCTCTCTTTTTCTATTTTTTTCCCTCTTTTTTGGTATTTCTCCATCTTTTCTCATTTTTTTCCCTTTGGCCTTTCTGGCTCTTTTTTTTCTTTGTGGCTAATTCAGCTCTTTTTTGGCTATTTTAGCTCTTTTTGGCTATTTTAGCTCTTTTTGGCTGTTTCAGCTCTTTTTTTCCAAACATGTTTACAAAGTTATTTACAGTATTTCTAGGTTTTCTATAATAACATCCTATCCTGTTTTCAAACAGAATCTCAGTACATTATGTGCAATTTATACATACATGTATCAGTTACACATTTAATTATAACATACATCTATTTATAATAATGCATCTTTAAGTTATTTACATAACAGGATAACTTAATTAAACAATCCATTCAACATTTTCTTATATAACAATGAATACCATTACAAAATGAAATTTAAATTTAATAGTCGGAGCATATAGTTTAGTCTCTTATATAGTTAAGATTTAGTTAAGATGAATGTTATCTTTTCTAATGCACACATCTATTGTATATATACATGTATGAGCAATGCTGCAGCGTCATTATTTTCCATGGTACATCCAAGACTAATATGGGTGTGCATGGATAGATCCCAACTATTGTTTCTACTTATGCAGCTTCTGTCATCGTCTACCCACTTACTTTGTAATAACAGGCCCCTTCTCAGCGGTACTAGTCCCTTTTGGGTGCCTATTGTTCTCACTAACAACAACATTCAAGCATGTTTCATATGTAACTTGGAAACATGCAACTCTATGTTATGTTGCTGTTTGTTTTTTATTTCATTTTCCTGATTGTTTTGTTTTGTTTTTGGGATCAATAAATTGAATTGAATTGAATTGAATGCGCGATGGGCTATAGTTAGTCTGGCAGTGCCAACCCGAAACCTGGAGAAACGAGGAGGGCGACGCTAATCATCTTTGTTATGACACAGTTGCGTTAAACAGCTTGTAGCTAACCCATTAGTGGTTACCGTGATGGACCGTCAACCGAGAAGTCGGGGTTAAAATCCCTGCCAGAGCAGACATTTGTTTTGGCTCCAACTGCGCCCCCTAGCTAACTCTGTTATAATGAGTACATAAACTATAAACTGTCGGTGGAAAGATTACACGGCGAGGGAAAGGAATGGCCATTTCCTCTGTATGCTGAGTAACGGGTCCGGATTTAGTTAGGCATGTGCACTATGTGCCAGTGCACAGGACCCACACCATATAGGGCCTCCCGCTCCACCACAAAGACAAGAAATTTGGTTGACTTGTGTTTCAATGGCGAATAATTTAGAAGGTTAAAACGATAGATTATACCCTAGCTTCAATTACAGCTTTGTCTTTGGTATATGCTGGAGTAGACTCATTGTGAGTCGTGAGCCTATCTATCGGAGTCCCCGGTCTATCACTGCTGGCATCATCCGCGCCTGGCCTGCGGTGCACTGGGGCCTCCACCTAAGTTAATACGGCCCTGTATGGCAATGTCTGTTCTGCAAAGTCTGTTCTGGTTCTCAGATCTCATCATTTCCTAGACTCATTTTCTCCGTAGGCTGCTTCCTTGTCGTCTTGTGGGCTGCTGCCTTATTTGCTTTTGACTTGACTCACTTTGGATTTCGGCTTAGATAACGATTTTGCATAGTAACGACCATCGACTGATATACCTTGAGCTTGCATGCTGCACAAATGCAATACGGAGCAGGGTAGGCTATATGGCGTTTCGGTTCTTACTTGTCAAACATTCGCGTAAAACGATCGATATGAATGTGCGAGTTGCTGGTGGAACATAGGCTACATGTACAAAAGCTTGTATGGTTTATGCAGCATTTCTTTGATCGAAAAATCTATTGCTGTAAATCTACTTACTTGGGTTTCTTCGCAGCCAACAACGAATCACTGGATTGTGGTAGTGGAGCTGTGTCATAACTAGACGATTAGCGTCGTCCTTCTTCTGTATCGCAAATTCAACCCTGGACAATAAAGTTCCTCGATAACACAAAACCGCTTCGACGTTATCAGTTATCAGTCGAAGTCGAACTAACAAGTGCTAGCAACTCAGAACCTTCAATGAGTCTTCTGGAGCAACGTCTTCAGCTTTTAAGCTAAATTAATTAAATGACAGCTGCACGTAGACTATCCTACGCGCAGTGCTAAGAACAGCCTCAGAGGAGAAGGCTTAATGCAGTTCTTAATACTTGTAGTCGTCAGATTTTGTAGCTAGTTGTTTAACCGCGTGCACGTAGTCTCCGCGCAGCTATTATAGCGCAGCGTTTTGCAGATGGTTGGCTGTTTGCTTTTGGACTGCGAAGGGTAACGCTCTGACTATCCCACCGTCATTCTTTTTCGTGCAATTGTTAACGGTCTTGTACGTGGGGATATCGCCATGAAGTGTTTATTAGCCTACTGCACTATATTAGTCTAGAGATTGGGTGCATATCGTAGCCAGAATCGGTATCTCTCGGGCGAAATATTTGGTCGCCGCCAAACTCAGTTCGGGAAGCATACACATGTGTAGCCTACTTTTTTGGGATTTTAAGCCGTTTGCTTGTAAATATCTCGTCTATTCCTGTGCATGTTGCGTCCGAGTCGGCTAATGGGGCAAAGGTTCATCAGTATTATAATACTCCTCCCTCATTCCAAGATCCGTATTTGGTGGTCGAAATTATTGTATTTCCCCAAATCTGCAGCCATAGGCCCCTACATTGGTCTTTCGAATCTGTAGTTTATTTTCGTTTGACAGATCTATTAATAATTATTAGCCTAATAGTTATCGTGTTGCATTTATACCAACTATACAATGCTCAGAAATGTTATAAGGAGTTTAATTTTTTTTATCGTAATCATAATTCTAATCGTGAACTCCAAATATCTACAGCGCCACTCATAAGTTTAGCGAGGGCACCAGCTTGAAAGTTATCTTATACGTATACCGCATGCAGCGTGTTGGCTATTCTACGCGCAGCGCTAATAAACAGCGTAGGCCTAACTAGGCAGCCCTGCTTTGTATAATTTGTCCCTGTTTACGAGGCTAAATGACAGTGAAGTCACTGAAGTGTTTAGCGCACTTGACAACAATCTGCAGTCTATAGAGATCGGATTCATTTCGCCACCAGTCTGGAATAGAAAGATGAAATAATTATTTGAAGGCTTCTTCTCCACTAGCGCCCTACCGAACTTGGCTTCAAAATGAGTACGTCGACTGTCGGTGGGAAATCAGTCGGCGACGGAAAAGACCGGCCACTGTCCTTGTACGTTGAGGTAAAGAAAGTGGAGTGGGTAAAACTTCATACCCCTAACAGTGGATAGGAAGCGTTGGTTGGGCCCCACGTTTATTCGTGATCCAACCACTGATGACCCTTGTGTGCATTAGGCCTAATTGTTTTGCTTACTGAAGAAATTTATATTCTTATTTAGATTTATCATCACTTAAGCTACAGTTCCCGCTGGAGGATTTTTTCGAGAGGTTGTTCCACCTGCACCCTTAGCCATATCATCTATAATGAGTACACTGACTGTACACTGTCGGTGGGAAGATGAGACGGCGAGGGAGAGGACTGGCCACCCATCCTCATATGCCGAGGCTAAGAAAATGAAGTTGCTAACACTTCATATTCATAGCTGCCTCTTGGCTATAGCTCCTCCTCTTCTTTCTTTGCTATAGAAAAAGCCTCTAACTAGCTTACCTGGAGTGCATGGTGTACAGTATTTATAATATCATTCATAATTCATAATTACAGTTATAATCTGGAGTGTAACCTGAAACAGCAATGAAACATTTCAGTCGATTAAGTTTAGGGCCGTAGTTTCATTACACCTTTCCCCAATTCCGTCATTGCATTACAAGAATTCGTTGGGTGCAGCCATGCATGCAGGCATTGCAGAGAGCTTGTGTCACTTATGGCAATGGTGACTTTCTGTGAGCCAAATATGGGTCTAACAAAATTAATGTGGGTGCCCTGATGTGTTATTATTAGAAGTAATTGACGTTATTTGTATGGAGTATTTTGCTATTACGAATAATTCGTGAATTTGTATCTTGTAGGATACTCTGCTGGGGCGACTGTCTGTGAATCAATTCACATCAAGAAACCTACATGTGACTGTCCGTTGATAATTCTATTGTTCGTCGTTATTACAAATTGACTATTAATGCATCTGCCCATGCTTCTGGATCAATCTAGTTCGCCTCTTATTAGTATATCCAGAAGTGGCGCCATATAAATACCACTTAACACGTGTAGGCCTAGGTGATGAATTCGTTTGTTGTAATACAGGGTTGCAACTTCGTTAACACGTTATTTGCTCATCAAGTGTACCTTAGTTTATCAGACTAGAAAAAGCCTTATATTAAATACTTTAAACCGACTTTTGGTACATTAGTTTTATTCCGCTTGGCATGCGATGATCTCAATATCAGTCTTTAAAAACTCTCATTTAGCTATTGCATAGAACTAGGCCTATCCATGTTTGCAGGTTGGCCTAAAGCGTCAAATTGGAATTATATTTAGGAACTGAATGATTACAAAAGTCTTGCAAAATAGGATATCAACGCACATTTCAAAATGATTTCTTACCTGAATATGAAATCGGAATTTCAGATGTGGGTGCAAGTTTTCTTTTATCTGTTACCGTTTACGCAGCTGATAGAAGGTAAAATAAAGGTTAAGGCAGTTCGGAATATTGCTGCCATCTGCCGAGCATCCTAGTACGTTGCCAACTCTGCAGCAAGCTGGTCACATTATGATATAGGGCCTACAATGTAGGTTGCAATAATATGTTTTATCTACATGTGTAGTAATTCCAATTTGACGCTTTAGGAAGCGTAGTTATATTATAACCTGATTAAACTCTCTAGCATCGTGCCTTTCAGTAAATCATTAATCCCAAAGTTTGTGGAACAAGACTCAGTTTCCTTGAATGGCGCTATATAAATTTATTTGTTGAACTTGTTGAACTTGTTACTCGCGCGAGGTTAGGAAATCTGAGACGCGAGACAGTTGGGCGCGAACAACTTGTGCAGGTTCGTTACAATATTATTTCTTGCAGGCTGTCATTACAATCACTAGCACAATGCGGGCCTATCTGCATCCATTGAACCTGGCTGTCTTGAAATGCAATGACGGATCGGGGGAAAGGTGTAAAGTATTGAACCTACGACCCTAAGCTCTGCAGGCTCGAACCAGCAATTGTTGGAGTACAAACCAAGCACTATACTGAACAGACCTCCGTGCCACGAGATTACATTTCAATGCCTGCTCACATTGAAACAAAATGACACTCAAATGAAGCCTTCGCAAGGGAGTCTAGGTTGTGGCCATACTGCATTCAGTCTTCACCAATGGGTCGAAATTGTTGTTGTTGGTGGTGGTGTTGTTGTCTTCTTTAGGCCTACTATTATTAGGCTATTTCTGGATATATTAAGCACTACAGCCTATATAATTGCAAGCATCGGTATGAACAATAATTGTAAGTGAAGTATTTTCCCAAGGTGCCTGCATGCACATTGCACAATGCACATAGCCGTCTCATGGAGGAGACTCGAGCATGTATTACATGCGTTACAAAGTGAGCGCTCGAGCCAATCGGCTACCGTGCCAAACAACTCTACACAGTTCGAACCAACAGACAAGGGTAGCCTACAAGGGTTTAAGTCGGTAAGCAGCTCAACGAGCTCGTCCACTTGAGCACGCTAATCGCTGATTGTGCATTGTCGTTTAGAGCGTGGAAATAGAAAGCAGAACAGTAATTAAATTTCGACCTAATCGAATCCAATCAATGGCTGATGAAAGCTCAATCCCCTCTCCGAGGTAACAGCTAGCCTAATATTCTAACTTAAAAAAGCATCTATCTATTGATCAACCATCACCTGTGGCGTGTAGGGCCTACTTCTCTACAGCGTTGCCATATCCACGACTCCGTCAACCGTTGGGCTACTGCTTAATGATAAGCATCAATACGAACAATAATTGTAAGTGAAGGTTTTGTCCAAGGTGCGTATACATGCTCTGCTAGAGACGTGTTGTTTAAAGACTTCAGCCGTAGCTCAGTAGCTGTAAACGGCCTACCACCTAGCGTCCACAACCACTGGAAGCCGACTGAGACCGAATATATAGGACGAACAATAAGAGCTACAATGCTCCTTCAAGCGTAAGCCCTATCCATATGACTGATCGAGCGAGTCTATAGCATAGGCGCAAGCCGCGCAACCACCCTGTGGGACGCGTCCCCCAACTTTCGAACAGGTTCGGACGGTCCCCCCCCTAACTGTTGAAAATTTTGAGGTAAACAAGAGCCCAAAATGCACTCCATTTGGTATTAAATGCTCAAAATTGCGTCGTCGTCTGGGGCTCCGCCCCAGACCCCGTTGGCGGAGCTTACGACGCTTCCCCCGTACCCCTAGTCGTTAGGAGCTTCTTGCCTTCCGCAATCGCTGCTTTGCGCCTTCCGCACTGGCAGCCCCCGCACTAGGACGTGTTAGTAGGTCCCTCCCCAGCAAATCGCTGGCCTTCGGCGCTCGCAATTCCTCCACTCAGACATTCTAGTAGGTCCCCATGCAACTTCTGGACCTCAAATAGCCAGACCAAAAACTTCAGCGATGATCCGAAACGAGATCCGCTGCTGGAGGGGAGCAATTAAGTGAAGCACATCCAGCATTCAGCGGTCGTACGTGTGATTTCCCAATTCTACTTTGTTTCCGTGCTTGCTTCGGATTAGTCGGGGGAATCTCACTAAAACTGTCGTAATAGGCCCTCGACCTGGATCGATGGACTCCACCAATTATCGATAGACGTCTATACCAGCAGCGGCGTCCAGCTTAAGAATTCTCCACGTGCGCATGACCGAGTAGGCTAAGGCACCCGGCCGTGACTTATCAAGAGACTTTAGCCAATACAATTAAGGCAATGAAGTTCTTCACGTGTTCAATATTTTATTACTGCTAACGAAGATTAACGCTAGAACAGATATATTAAAGTCAAGTTTAGTGTGCCAACTATAGGCTGTGGACAAAAGGAAGCTGTAGGCCATAGCCACCTATTCTTAGGTCGTAGCCGCTGGTAGCCGCCCTACACGTAACATAGCCTATATATAACACGTCGAAGAGCATCAATCTGCAGGAGGAAGATGAGGAGAACTAGGAGCCTAGAGGGTATGTGACTAGGCCTATGTAATTTACATTGTATTCTAACGTCTAGTTAAACCTGAATAAGACTAGATAGTGTTACTGTTTGCAATAGTCACATAGGCCTATCTCGTGCAAAACGCTGTAGGCCTATATATATGTGTCAGTTGGAGTAGCCTACTTCTTGTATATTATTTTGGCGTCCAATCAATGGCATATGTTATAATTCCTGAATCTTGATAAGGCAGCTTGGGTTAGTAACAGAAGACAACACATGTAGTTTTCCTGTCGACTAGATGTCTTATGCATGGATAAATTAAAATTGTGACTTTATAGTCATACAACTGAATTAACTGCGATCGATGGCACTTACATAATGAAAACTGTTAATGACTGTATTCATATGTGTACATTGTGTTAACTGTTCAATGAATCGATTCTAATAATAAATTTGAATTTTGAATTTGATAGCGGATTTTGTTACACGCTAGAAATTCTAGTGTTGCATAACTTGCATATAATTCGATGAGTCACTGCACGTATATACAGTCTTTGTTTTCGATTGCGCCCTCTGGAGCAGAGGCCACGTGACATGTGTACATGTTCATTTAGTCGAAAAATGGCGTCTTGCTGAGACGAAGGATTTGCGGTTCGCGTTCGTCTCTTTGTCAAATGTTTTCTTATATTTCTTCTGGATTGCGACCGATTCGAAAAATTCCGCCGTAAATCGTGTAGACGTGCGAAAGAGTTGCGTTCCCAGGTACGTGGTGCTCTTTTAAAGACGTTTTAAGGGTGAGAAACGGTCGTCATTGCATCACATGATGGATAATTTTGAAATTGTTGAGGTAATAAGTAAGTAAGTCGTCATGCGAATATTTGACGGTGGTTCTTTTTGTTACCTATTTATCTGTTAACCTCTGAAATACTGAAACATGGGCAGACGCTAGACATTGCCGCGATTTTGCGAGACAAGGTTAGCCTAATAGGTCAAGAAATATGGTCTTAGTTGAACGATTTGCGTCGCATCTCTGCCATGGAATTTTTTGTTGACACGTACCACGAGATTGACGGTGATGTAATGGGGCAAGAGTTCGGGGGTGTGTAGCCAATCCCCGAAATCCCAATCCTCGAAATATAATTTCCGCCGGATTTTCGAAATTAAAAAAAATTATTTGTGCTAAATCTAACTTACTTTCGCTATATTTTCGAATGTACTATTCAGAATATTGTCCGAGCAATCTCTTGACACTTTCGACTTACTGGGAATATCTCTCTTGATGTTAAAAGTTGTCTTCTGATTTAGTTAATAACCAAAAAAATTATATTCACTATTAAGATCTAAGAAAATATGAGCTTGTTTTGGTGAAGTTCTAGCATTTTTTCCATATTGGTTCCTCTTGACCTAATCAAAAATATATATTAAATCATTTTTGTTATAGTTAAAGGACATGTATTTTACAATGAGTACATAATTATATGAATTTTTGAATTCGATCTTGAGCAAGTGTAAATTTTTTTAATGGTATTTGGGCAAAGAAGCAATTTAGAATGATGTTTTACATGTAATAATGAATAAGTTCTTTTGTTAGTCCATTGCTATGTATATATTATTTCTGTTGATTAGTCAAATAGTGATATTTCACAAAAATTGCTTATTCACTTTCTAGCCATGGCTGGGCTGGGAGCGCCTCTGAGTAGGTTACCTGAAGAGGCGCTATATAAATTTTCAGAATGAATGAATGAATTATATAGTGTTATTTAATTGGCCTGTTAGTAATGTCATTTAATCAGTCATTTTGTCATTTGTTCAGCCATTTATATGTAATTGAGTCTTTTAGCCAGTGACTCGGTCATTAAATGACTGTGACATTGAATTGCCCCTACCCTTGGGTCTATAGCATGACTTCTACATCTTAAGCAACAGTTTTAGTTTTGCTGCCTCTAGTTCAGAGACAATTTTTGAGAAGGATATGTTAAAAGTAATTCATCACATTTTGCTATCTTGCAAAGACTTATTGAATATCAGACTTTGTTACATTATAGATGTTAAACTATTGCTTAATATGTCAGTGAAATTCCATTGAATTTTTACAGGGTGGCCTGTGTACAAAACAGGGTGACAGTGTGGGTCACATTTTGCTGTGTGGAACCGGGATTGCGTTCACCAGTAAACCGCCTTGGGTTTGCCGCGTAAGTACATATGATGTCACATACAAAAGTATAATGTATACAATACAACTGCGTATTGATATTGCCCTGCTTCCAAAGCTCAGAAGTGCACACACGACCATATGACAGAACATCAATGGCGCTGAGCAATTGTGAGTGAAGAACTTGCTCAAGGTCCCTACACATTAACTGTCTCAGACGAGGCTCGAACCCGTACTCGCTGCGCTAAAGGCAGAGCGCTCTAACCAATCTTCTACCATGCCCATGCTTATTAATAGCGGCAGCTGAGACTTTTGAAAAGAAAACTACCTTCTTTGGCCATGCTTATTATTCATCGGCATATCATACTTAGTTTGTTAATTTTCTCCACTTGACAAATTTCATAAATAAAGTTGTGATGTTCAAGAGTTTGTAATTTAAGCTACTGATGGTAATACCTTGACTTGGCAAAGAGGATATGATTGGCGTTTGCATAATCCTATGAATAATGTTGAACTGAATACACAGGTGCTATGCGACAGGTTGGGTGCTCTATGTAGACTAAGCTGCTGAAAGAGTGGGAACCATCATATTTTATCTGTATGAGCTTCCCATCAATCGGTGTTCTACACTTCCACTGTTTGCCTTTATCCATATGAAATGAGTGCAGAGATAAGTTGATAGCAAAGGCAAATATGTGACCCAAGGGATCAAAATGAGTCGCATGTAGGAAATTTTAGAATATGAGTATTTTACATATTTGTAAAGACCATGTGCATTTTTTGCTTTAAAATAACACCAAACGTTTGGTTCTACCTTATTTTATGACAAAGTGACGAATGATAAATGTGTTTTTTTCAGTTTTCATTTATTTTAACATATAATCACAAAAAATAAAAGTATTCTCTGTATAAAATTCTGAAAATACACATTAAAACAATGAATTTCATAAAATGTGAGAAATTCGAAATGTAAAATTTTTTTTCTCCCATTTTTATTAAAATCTGAAAATAAGAAAAAGTGACATCTGATTATATTTTGCTGTTTTCCTAGGAATGTAAATTGCCGACATCCGACTCATTTTGATTCCCTGGGTTACATATTTCTTCAGGTGTCTCGTCTCTTGTTCTTTTGAACAGTCGTGCTAATCAGACTAAGAGTCTGCTTTGAGTATGATAAGAGTTCTGATGAAAAGAAGAGTTTAAAGAATTTCTACAGTTAATGATAGCAATTTTTCTATCCACACTAATGATTTGTTAAATTGCTCAAGTAGTGGCAAGAATGAAAATAATAAATTGGTCTTCTGCAGTGTTGTCCGGCCTCTGATAAAGTATGGTCGAGAATGTTTCTGAATGATTTGTGATTTGAATATGCACTTAAGAAACGTTCAATAATTTTTTAATCAAATTAATTAATATATAAGTGTTCAACATGAATCATACCTGCAAGCATGGGGCATCTTGTTCAAAATTTCAATGGATCATGGGATATGCGTTTACGAAAGCAGAGGAAATTTACACAAATGTGTAAGAATGTGGTGATGTGGGAATATATATGGCATTAAAATGCTTAATGCTGCAATATTTTATAGCCTACAAGACACTCTGGTAATCCTGTTTTTTAAACCATAGTCATAATGCATCCTTGATCCTTAACTTTGGACTCTGTCATGAGGCTTTAGATAAGAAACCAGCTGCTTTTGTGTGGGTCTGACGTAAGTGGCTGTACATGTGATTTATGCGACCATTTCCTGGACATTGGACGTAGATCTGTTTGATAAACTACTCTTGTTTTGATATAAGCAAGATGGCTTCTCTTTAGCCAGGATTTAAAATCTGTTGTTAAATTAAGGATTAAGTCTTGAATTTAGCGTTACACTGAACATGTAGTAAGCTGTTGATAAGATCACGTCAAATATATACCATACTGTACTTTTTGTTTTTGGTATTAATGTCAAGACTTGTATGTTGGAATGGATGTTTGCAAACTGTTATTCATCATTCAGCGGCTTAACTGAATCCATGTGTGTTCAGTGTTAGTACATGCTTTAAAGAGATTGACACTTCAAATGCTCATATATTTAGCCAATCCCATGAGACTGTTACCTGTCTGTGCCTCCTTCCAAAAGTGTAATTACCACACACGATGACTGTCTAAATCCAATAAGCAGTAGAATATATAATGTGTCTGCACACTTTAGTAATATATTATGTATTGTTATTTATTAATGACAGTTTCATTAGCAGAAAAATTAACTTAAATTGTAGTCTGCTGAGCCACTTATCTTTCATAAATGAAATATTGATAATTAGGCTTTACTTTTAACTGAAATTGAGTAGGATGGTAATAGTATGCTGATATTTACGATAAGTAAGGAACCGAGGTTCATTTGACTTGGTGATCAGCCACAAACAAACAGTAAATGGAACCATGGTTTTTGGTACACCTTTGCTCTGAACACAACATGTGCAGTTAGTTGATGTGAACTAATTGTAGACCTGTTGGTAAAAATCAGCGATCAACATGAAGCAACCACTGGAGATTGCAAGTAACATCGAAGTAGATTTGACGAAGGACATCTCGGATGTTGTCAGAAGCAAGATACTGTCCAGCGAGCAGGAGGTAAGTTCACGTGATTCCAGTCTTAAACAGATTTTCTGTTCTAAGCATATTATAGGATGTTTGTGTTTGTGATTAGTACTTATCATGCACGTGGAGTCTGAATATTTTTCTCATAGTTTTAAAAAACTGGGTAAGGAAAAAAAATTAATTTTGAAAAATATTTTTATCCAACAATTTGCTCTTACACCTTGCTAAAACAAATAAATTATTTAACTTTTTATTTATTTAGCAAATTATTTAACTTCAGCGGTTTATCTCTGGTGTAATGAATGAAACACTGTTGATAGATCTTATAGCACAAATGAATGTGATTAAATTAGTATTTTTTGCCTTAAACTTACTCTGCGTGTGCTTAATTAGGATTTATAGTTACGAAAGGTTAACACAATCTCTGATTTGGAGTTGTGTAGAGTTAGAATGGACATTATTTAACTGTAACAATTTAGACAATGAAACACTTGCTAGTTTTTGCAGCAAAAAAATGTCACCTCTGTTGTTTCTGTAACAGGATAGTGACGAATCATTTTTCGTGTGCGATTTGGGTGACATTGTGCAGAAGTACAAGGTCTGGTGTGACAGTCTGCCTCGTGTAAAACCATATTTTGGTGAGTTTAATTCTTACAATTTTCTGTTCTCTGCCAAGTCTTTATATTTATCGATCATTTCTAATTTTTTTGTATGCTAAATTTGATTTATTCAGTTACAGTTATATAGTGCCTTTGTTGCATAGTGACAAGCTTAAAGCCTATCTGCCTCCAAGTTGTGTGTTTGTTATAAATGGTAATACCAGCTCCTATTGATACTGCTGTCGTATTTTCATGTACCAAGTTGCACTGAATTGCCTGAATTTGTGGTTAACTTCTTCTAAAGTTCTTGTACATGAAAGACATGTTCCTTTATGTCAGAGGTGTCAAAACTTTCTTAATGGCAGGTCAGCGGCAATATTTTCCAGCAAATGGTGGGCCAGGGTGCCAGAGGAGCTTGAGCAAAATGGGTTTCGGGTCTGGGAGGGGGTCGATGATTCTGTTCCCAGAAAATTTAGCAAAACTAAATCTTAAATGGTGCATTTTTTAGCCTACAAACATTCAAATTAGGCTTAAAAATCTTAATTTTGATCATTATTGATCAGTCAAAAGCATCACATAAAACTCGTTAAGCCTCCAGCCTTAGGTCAGTGTGTTCTAGTTTCTTGTTCTGATATTTGAAAGCTTGCAATAACAAAATTAATTAAATTGTGTAGGCTTTAGACAAGGCCAGAAAAAACATTGTCGGCGGGCCAGAGGTGACCCGTCTGTTTTACACCCGTGCTTTATGAGATGTGTCTGTGTGCACTGCTGCTAAATAATGCTGTCTTGAAAACATTTGCAGACATCAAGTGTAATGATGACACAGCTGTTCTTACCATTCTGTCACAGCTGGGCGTGGGATTCAACTGCTCCAGCAAGGTAAGACCTAATCCTTTAAAAGCACTGTGATATTTCACCTGTGACTCTGCCTTTCCTGTTCCATTTACTGTTCGCAACTGAAGTGATTTTGAAGCTGAACTTAACCTTTTCCATACCAGATAATTTTAGCCCTTGTTCTGCCCCAGCTAGATGTTAGGAGGTTTTGGTCCAATTCATCCTTTATGGGTAAAATCTGTATATCTGAAGGTAAAGTTGAAGTGAAATTGTGAAGCTTGTTTGGATAAATATTGAGGAAGCTGTCATTTAATTGTCTGTATGTACTTCTTGCATGTTAGATATTACAGGCAAAATTATTATGTTGTTTGTAAATAATAATAGCGACAAATTATATAGCGCTGCAAAGTGCAAAATAATGTAGCTAAGTTGATCACAAATGCTTTTAGGTAGCTACTTAAAACATGATTGTATAAACAGATGAGTGTGATATGTCAGGATCCCGAAGCAAACGGGTCATTCCACACCGTTGGCCTGGATATGGTGAATGTCCTTGATTCAGACCTACTGGAAACAGCCACCAGTGTGAACATGCCAGGCAACACCATTTGTATCAGTACATAGTCTTTTTACTTTATGCAAATATTTTAACATAATGTAAGTGACTATTAAATATAATATAAGTAAGTCCCAATAGTCCATTGCATCCCTTAGTGTTAGTCCAAGTGATGTTATGTCCTCATTTATATTATCTATCCAGTGTCTTGATCTGCCTAAAGTTGTTTC
The DNA here is from genome assembly GCA_020284085.1 of Aporrectodea caliginosa. Classification (NCBI taxonomy): domain Eukaryota; kingdom Metazoa; phylum Annelida; class Clitellata; order Crassiclitellata; family Lumbricidae; genus Aporrectodea; species Aporrectodea caliginosa. Next base: position 465,949 of record JACEVL010000910.1, on the reverse strand, counting down.
TTTTTCCTTTGAATCTTGCATGTAGTGCATTTGTGGGATTAGGCCAATTGCCAATTGACATTCTCTGTACATGTCCAAACCTTCGGAGTCTTTGTGGAATGACTTTGTCTAGCAAAGTTGTTTGAAGTTCATAGCAGAGGAATTGGCCATTTTAAGCGTCAAACCAAAAAATTTGTCTGCAAAAAGTTCGGGGATTTATTTAAAAAGTTCATCGGTAGCCAGGCACACACTGTGGAACAGATGTAAATTCTTCCAATATACTAATTTATTCAAGACCAACCACAAGGTTTCTGGCAATGGTGAACTTTCAGTGTAAATATTCAGATATTGGCAGGTGACAGAAGTTTTCGCACTTAGCCTAGTTTGATGAGAGGGAAGAAGAGAATGATGCCACCAATGCTCCAGCTGCCTTCTGCAATGCGTAGCCTCAGATATGGCAGGGTTGAACAAAGGTTGAACAGTGACTGTGGTGTGTGTTTTATTAATCTCATTCACGTAGCTGTAAAAGGAATTTGCCTGTCAAGGACCTGTGTTAAAGTAGATTGAGGCAGCTGATTAGCTATTTGTGCAGGAGATAACCATGATGGTGGTGCCATGATATCATTCTTTGGTTTATTTAAATCAATGTTTTCCACGAGTGAACTTTAACAGTTTTCTGACGTGGTGGCAGTGACTTTCCTTAGCATATGAAATGGTTTATCTTCAGTACTGATATGCAGCTTTATAAATTTTGTATTTGTTTTAAAGGGTGACATCAAAACAGTGTTGGATCTTGGCGTGGACACTTCTCGTATCATCTATTCAAGCCCGTGTAAGCTTTCATCACACATAAAATTTGCTGCAAGCCATGGAGTCCAAGTGATTGCATTCGAGAGTGAAGCAGAATTGCGCAAGATCAAATCTTACCATCCAAATGCCAGGTGTGTATGAATTGTATCACTCTGTGGGGTTGCATGTGGCCTAACATTAGCAATATGGACTGTAAATACTAGAATATAACTCCTATTGTATGGTAGTCTGGTTATTTTATTACAGGCTGTCTGTTCTGTTAGTAGTCAACTAGTTAAGATTGTTTCAATTGCATAACATGTAAATGTACAGCGCAGTGCGTTTGTCAGGCGCTAAATTAAAGAAAAGATATTATTATTATTATTATTATTTTGTCTAATAATTGTTTTGTAATGTAAGCACTAGTGTATTTGAATAGGATCAGGATAGATTCACCGATGATGGCTATACCAGAGACCAAACTGTAAATTCATTTAAACTAAACTAAAAGGGAAAATATGACTTGGCGGTGCAAAGAAAACTCGGGTAATTTGAAGGCAGAACGACTGTGACAATTTATAGTAGAATAGAATAGAATCTTCATTTATTCATAACACATTTTCAGAACGCATTGTGATTACAAGAAAAACAAAAATTAGCAAGAGTAAATTATTTTGCTGATTGTTACCTTGTGAGTGCTATTGTTTTCAGGTTGCTCCTCAAAGTTCTTCCCCCAGAAGTTTCCGTCTGCAACCAGTCCTTGAGCTTTGGATGTCGAATGAACGATGTATCAACTCTGTTGTCAACTGCCAAGCAACTTCGTCTAAATGTTGTTGGAGTCAGGTGAGTTGGTTTGTTTAGACAATTTTTTATGATGCATTACTATAATTTGTACTTAAGTATATTCAACAGCCTTGCCTTCGTTTCACGTGAATATTTCAGTCTTGTCCCAATTAGCTGGTGTTGGTGGTTCGCAAAAAGATGCAAGTGACAAGTATTAGCAAGGATTTGATCAGATGAACAGTATACATAATAAAGCATTTACTTAATCAAGCACTTGGTGGTGTTAATTTGAATTGCTAATTGTTTTTTTTCACAATCACTTTATTATGTTATTATTTATTGTTTATACATTTGCTAAGTTGCTGTTCAAAATGTTAACAATTTATTGATTCTGTGAGACTCTTCAGTTGAGATTCGATTGTATGTTGAATTTTATCATTGACTGTAGCATTCAGACGAGAGATGCATACTTGGATTCTGCAAATACTGGACGAGCGGTGGCTCTTGCTCATTCAGTGTTTGAGTTGGCCAAAGGAAAGGGATTCAGCATGACCCTGTTAGATATCGGAGAGAGTGTCGGCAAGAAGTCAATTGCTGAAATATCCATGAAAGAGGTGAGTTGTGGCTTCATCTTCACACATATTTGCATCTGTATTTTGGATTCATGTATAAATTGTGTCTTTCTGTAGGACTTTTTATCGTATCGTATTTAAGTATATGTAAAGCGCCTCTCGTAGTCTTTGTGCTAAGCCCCGCGAGGAAACAGGTTTTGAGAAAAGCAAAGGAAGTAGAGAGACTACCAGAGTGAATTTTAGAGCGAACAGAAGGAGAAAGAGCATTCCAAAGAGAGGACATTTAAATCTGACTATTATTCTAAAGCCAAACTTATCTTTACTGTTAATATTTTGGTTTTAAGTACAAAGAATGTTGCATCGTGCTTTGAATTGATTTAAATGAATGTTTTCAGGTGCTGATTAATTAGATATCAAATACATTTAGTTTGTAAATGTTTGGGCTTTCGTTTCAGGGCTTTTCCAAGCTTCAAGTTGCTCTGGAGGACTACTTTCCTGACGAGTCTGGAGTAACAATCATTGCCGAAGTCGGACGATTCTTTGTCCAGTCAGCTTTTTCATTGGTCACCCGAGTTATGGACAGGGCCATTGTTGCTGAAGACTTGGGTATGGATAAGCTTTCGTTAAAACTAGAAAAACTTTGTGCACATTCATATTATCTTTAAATCTTTTACACTAGTGCAGTTAATAATGGTGGAAATGCCATCATCTCTTGAGCAATGAGCATGGCACTTTATAGTTAAAATATTCTAAAAAAGCAAATGTTGAACTAGTAGTATATGGACCAGAACCAAGTGAGGAACGTTTTTGATACGTTTTCTGTTTGCATTCTGACTGTCTGCTGCTATTTTTTAAAATGTGTGATTACCTTATTATTCTTCTTCTTCACGTCTCTGCCCTCAGGCAGGTTCATATGTCCAACGACGCCATTTTTCTCTGTTCTCTGCTTCTCTTTTCAGTCCGCTGTATCCCTCCTCTGCCAACATCCAGTCCAGTAGCATTGTTCTTGGCCTACCTCTCATCTTTTCCCCTCCATTCTTCCCTCGATGATGTCTCTTAGTAGGGTGTCGCTCCTTAAGATGTGTCCTATCCATTTCTTCTGCCGCCCCGTATAGTGCCTATCAGTGATCTTCTTTCTTCCACCAGCTGTAAGATTTCCTCATTCGTTCTTCTCTCCACCCAGCTGATTTTCTCCATTCTGCGCCATATCCACATCTCAAAGGCCTCCAGTCGTTTTATGTCTTCTTGCCTCATTGTCCATGTCTCAGAGCCGTATAGGACAACGCTCCACACTAGTGTCTTTACCATTCTCTTCTTCAGCTTCCTGTTTAGACTGCCTCTGAGGAGCTCCCCTCTTTTGTAGAATGCATCTTTTCCCATAGCTATTCTTCTTTTCACTTCCACATGGCACCTTGCATCCTCTGTAACCACACTTCCCAGATAGCAGAACTTCTTCACCTGTTCTATTTCTTCCCCATTTAATGTGATGTTTATTGTTTCTCCCCTCTCTTACTCATCTTCATGACCTTTGTTTTCTTTATGTTTATTTTTGTGTCATAGTCCATTGATATGCTGTTTAAGCGGTTCATCATTAGTTGTAGACCTTCTTGACTGCCTGCCATCATCGCTTGATCGTCTGCAAATCTCAATGCTTTCACCATTTTCCCACCCACTTTTACCCCCTCTTCCAGCTCCTCTAACGTTTCTCTAACAATTTCTTCTATATAGATGTTGAATAGAATTGGTGATAGTGGGCATGCTTGCCTCACTCCTCTTCCTATTTTTCCGGGTTCTGAGTATTCTCCATCGATTCTTATCTTTACTCTTTGTCCCATGTATAGATTGCCTATCAGTCTTCTTTCTCTCCAGTCCACTCCTATTCGTCTCAATATTCTCATCAATTTCTTCCAGTCCACTCTGTCAAAAGCTTTTTCATAGTCGACGAAAACAGATGTATATGTCCTGTCCATGCTGGATGCTTCTTTCCGTTATTACTCTTAGCGCTGCCACTGCATCTCTTGTCCCTCTTCCCTTCCTGAACCCATATTGTTCCTCTCCTAAACCTTATTATTACGATCACCTTATTATTATTTGGCAATACCCACCCTTTTTCAAGACTGTTTGTTGGGTTTATTACTGTTAACTATCATAAGTTGTTGGGCACTTTGCCAGTCATAAGAACCTTTTATTTGGTCAGCTGTTTTCAATTTTGGAGAGCATGCAATGAGAAAATTGTTGTATTGAAGTGTTTTTCTTTTAACTAGTCTGGTCTTTATTGCTATTCAGATGGAGTTTCCATGGCAAATGACTGTGACCCAGATGCCACTGACCTTCCTGTGACCCGTGACCCTGACATCATTTACTACCTCAATGATGGAGTTTATCGATCCTTCAGTGGAATCCTCTATGACAACATTGCCATCAAGCCTGCTCTGGTTGAAGTGAGTCTTCTTTGTTGGATGGTTCCATAGTGTTAATGGGGCATTAAGTCAAATGAATCTTCTGTGTTAGTTTTGAATTTAATTTTTTGTTGCTGATTTTTTAGCATCCATAGAATTTTCATTACTTTTCGTACCATTTAATAGTCGCTGTACAGAAACTTTATGTAAAACGACTAAAGTTTTGTCTTGTGACTCTGTTTTTGATATAGCTTTCAAAGGTAGTGTTATGTGGAATTTTGGTTAACTATATTGAACTGAAGAATAAAGAACTGGGTTTTATTGTTCAAGTACTGTACATAGGTTTCTTGTGTATTAAGGCAAGTGTTGTCAAATGAATGTGTAGTTATTCTGCTTGTCTGGGTTGTTTAGTATTGATCACTGTACAACAGTGTACATAGTATCATGGATGTCGAACAGAACTAATGACATAATTTGGAGTTCATGTACAGACGTTTACTGAGCTTTGACATTAGAACTTTTATGTTTGTAAAGAGACCCTTTTCATAGCACCTTTTGATTACCTCACAAAGAAACTTGAGAGTGATTTCTGTGTTTTCAGTGTGAGAGATTTGCCGGAGCACCCCGACACGTTTCCTGTCTTCTAGGTCCAACTCATGACAGCCTCGACTGCATCCTGCCTGTCTGCTACCTGCCGGAGTTGTTTGTTGGTGATTGGATCCTGTTCCATGACATGGGCGCCTATGCGATGGCTGGGTCCATGGATGCGGACGAAATGACCAGAACTAAGTGTCACTACACCATGCGTGCCAAGGACTGGTGAGTGAGTTGAAATATTTAATTAATTGGTTTATCTATTTATTTCGGTGGAAGCACCACAGTTTTGTGATCTTGGTATGTTGTCTAAACTTGGCATTTGGTTTGTTGAGCTTTGGCAATTCATGTGCAAATGTCTTTGGCTCCTCAGTCTGGAATAGACTCCCCTTGGCACTGCATTTGCTCCAAGGGTCTACTTCAGTACGTTCTATTCTAACCTCAAAACTGTCCTCTTTAGCCGTGGTGGGGTTGGGAGTACTTCTGAGTAGTAGCCTTGAAGGGGTGCTATATAAATCTCTGTAATAAATGATTTATGTTTATTTCATTTAAGCAACATATTCCTCTTAGACATTGAATGCTGATTGCAGCTGCCTGTCAGATTGGAAAGCGGCTTGTCATACATAGGAATGAATTATGAGTTTTATATTGTTTGAATTAAGGGAATGGTTTTTTGTTTCTCAAGGATGCACCTGTGCTGCTGTTCAAGCGCGGCTAGCTTGTTGCAACTCAACGTGTCTGTGTTGGAATCCGAACCCGCAACCGAATGGCTTGATGTCTAAATCAGTCGTTCCTGCCGAGATGCTGGGAGTCTTCTGCAAACGAGGCTGAACGTTTTTACGGAAATGGTCCAACATGAAGAGGCTGTAGTTTTATAATAGAAGAAGAAGAGAATACTGCTGTTGGTCGACGATAATTTTATTGGCTGTACATTGGACAATTTTCTTGTAGTGGTCTCTTGCTATTTGGTCCTGCTTTACTCTGGTACCGTTTTTGTTTTTGTGATAACTTGATAAAATAATGAGCTAAATTGTCTTATTTGGGGTTGTAAATTCCTCTTGATTTTTCATTGGATCAGAAATGACGTAAATCATAAAATGAAATTGATCTGGTGCACTGTAAAGAAGTTGAAATAAGTGTATTCACTCTTCTATGGCTTTTATTCGTAGGAGATTATTTTGGAAGCGATGTCTTTGAGGCACATGCTTTTCTAAATTTTGATTCAGTCCAGCTGTTTGTTTGGTGAATCAGTAAATGCTTCTGCACACACTGTAGTGTTCTTATGATCAAGTCATAAAAGTGCTAGATTTATGTAGTGCTTAACCCTTTCGTTACTGGACCCGTCGCGCCGACGGGTTACCAAACCCATCTGCTGTACTGCACCCGTCGCCGCGACGGGGATACAACCTGTAGCTTATAGAATTCCCTCGTACGGCGCCTGGGAACGTGCGCAGTAACGAAAGGGTTAAAACTGCAATGTCGAGAGTACAGGTTCTGTCAAGATATTGTCAAATCCAAAGGTTGGATTTGCAATGTAGTTCCATGTAAGATGTTTGTAAGATTTTGAACCTGTTCCCTGCAATAAGTTTGTCCAGACAGGGCAGCAGACATTGCCCTAGCTTGATTCCGCTGCTAATTGGTAGAAATTGTTACTAGTAAAAGTTCTAGCAGTCCAACAAATCCAATTCAAATTCAGTTTATTGGGGACATGCAAGTGCTGTACAGAAGTTGGAATATAATGAGCAATGCAATAGTTGCAGACTGACTAAACTGAAACAGCCTACCTGGCCGCTGTAGTGTACTTGTACATGTATTGTCATATGCACGATGAGAATTTAATGGAGATTAAGTTTATGGTACATGTATTGTGGAAGTCACAGGACAGTGGAAGACTACCTGCAAAAAGTGGAAGACTACCTGGGATAAGTGGAAGATAAACTGGGATAAGCCTGGAGTTCTGCTTTGTGCACTGAATGATTGAAGAAGGCTCAAAGAGAGGACAAGAGTATGGGAAAGTTCAAAAATTTATCTGGCGTGCTTGTAGAAAGGGTGAAATGTTGGGAGTTTGCATAGAATTAATGTGGTGGTGACCAAAAGGGCTCCAGTTTCATGGTAGGGATTAAGTGAGACTTGTACGGGGAGAATGGCCATCTGAGTCACGAAAAGATCAGAAAGAAACAGTTGAGTGACTCAAGTGGATGAGGAGTGCATCTGTAGTTGGCTTAGAAGTCTGAAAAGCATTAGTTATTAATTACAAATCCCAGAATACATGTAGGAAAGAGCTTTTATTTAAGTCCAATGAGGGGACATCCATTGAGTATGTAGCATGGAGGGGAAGGGATTAGCCCACATACTTATCATTGCATATGGGGGTCTACTTATTGGCCTTGCTCAAATTAGCCACTGATTGCTATTCGGCAAGTACTACCGGTAGGGCAGTAGGATAGGTGTAACTTGTATGCTGCAAGTCAGACACAGCCTAGCTTGATTGTTTTTGCGTGGATCAAATACAGACCTTTAGAATGTCTGGGGGGGCGTCAAGTGTATATACGCGGGGGCGGGGTGTTAAAAAGTACACGTGCTTTAATACAGGGAAGAGGCCGATTTCTGTGAACAATGAACATACTAAATGGATGGCCCCTGATTTTGAGATTCACTTGGCAATATAGACCGTTTAAGTTTGCCTTAATCAATGTTGACTACTTAGGAATGAGAAGTGAACTGTTTTAGGCATGTAATAAGATTATTAACAGCTATAGAGGCTACAGATGAATAAACTTGCAGGACCAAACATCGTTCAATCCAAGATTAGAGATTGACAATTTCCACGAGTTTGTTACGTTTTCCGAGATCAGCTTAGCTGGAGCATGGTCGCAGTAGCGCGGAATGGCTAGAGCGCTTGACTTGTTGCACGGAAATACAATACAGTATTATTCGTAAAACTCGAGATTTCTAGAGCGGTTACAAAAGCGAAGTCGCGGGATTTATAATAATAATAATAATATCTTTTGTTTAATCAAGCGCCTGACAAACGCACTGCGCTGTACATTTACATGTTATGCAATTTTAAATCTTAACTACTAACAGAAGAGACAGCCTGCAATACTGGCTGTAATTTAGCGGGATCCATGATCCCTTTTGGACCCCATGTAACCAGTAGGCCTACATATCTATTCATTGCCTTATTGTTTCATTGTTTTAATCTTTTATTTTCATGTGTTTAACTGTACTTCCCACTCATTCCTTTTACTTTCGATATTTAGTTTAAATTAGTTAAGGTTAGTTAAGATTTTTATGTTAATCAAGTCAACAACTGTTATACTATGTAGGCTAAAGCATCTTTCGGTCGCCACATAATTTTTATTATGTTGAAATTGTATAGAGGTGTCCCTACTTAGCGGGATCTTTGATCCCTTCAGGGCCTTCCCTTGTGGCATTCAACAATCCATACTTAAAAGTGCAATCTGATTTGTAATATTATTGTTTATTGTTGTTTGGCTACAAATAAACGATTGATTGATAATAGCAGCCTACAAAGCATATCCGCCCTACGGGACTCAAACTCGGTAGGCCTACATCTCGCCAGATGTTATCCAATGCGCTATCGGGCATTGCTTGTTATTGCTTGTTTCTTGAGCTGTCGAGGCGTACTTGGAGAAAAGGATGAATTTATTCAATCAATCAGACAATCAATCAAATTCGTTTTCAAATGGTTGGCTAGCTCTGGTTGCGACCATGTAGCAGGGTCGCATGGTTGGGCTAGAAAGTTTGCTGAACGTTTTGCTAGGTGCGCGCTGTTCGAGGTATCAATAATAACAAAGATGGCGAGGAACCGGTGGGAGCAGTAAAAATCCGATTAAATAATTAAAATACATTCAGTTATGAAGAAAGTCATTTGTAGACGCATTTATCAGATTTAATGAAGAGCTGTACATGCATTGCTTATGTGCTTAAGGTAAATATCTATTGTAAATTACAATAAAGTATGTCAGAGACTCATTCTTGTTGCGAACTATATTAGTCATCGGCAATTAACTGGATCAGTATGAGACAATAAGAAATTAGCGAATCGTAATAGAAACCAAGATACGGTTACTTTCAAACGTTGTGAATCGCATAGTGTTTTAAATTGTAAAAATGCTGCAAGAGACAAGTCAGTTTAACTGGCTTGTGGAAATATATGGATAAATATGCTGCGGCGGAAGATTCCGCCTCACTAGCAATTCTACCAGGAAACCTTCACGCATGCGCAAACCAAAGATTTTGACGCAATCCTTTGATCGCGCATATGCATTAAAAACCGCATGCGTACTGTTCAAAGCAATAATAATAATAATAATAATAATAATAATAATAATAATAATAATAATTGTACATATATCTTCCTTTCTTTCACCGTCCCACGTCTCCTCTTTCATGTTTGATCCCCTTACTGCTCAAATTCAGCTTAAGGTTCTTAGTTCTTACTTTAATTTACCGGTCTTACTTTGAAATGGCGTAATTTATCTTAGGACATTCAACAATTCGTCATTTTACTATCAAATGGCGTCGTGAGGGTCGGTTAGGGCCAGGCAGTGGCGGCGCCAGCATGGGGCTAGGGTGGGCTGAAGCCCCCGCACTATCGGCGGCTCAGCCCCCACAAACAAAAGTGGGAAATCACTGCCAATGCCAGAGAGGAGGGGAGAAAGGAAGGAATTGGGGTTTTAGACCCCCCCAAACCTGAAATCCTGGCGCTGCTACTGGGGACAGGGCAGGCGTTGTGAGGGTCGGTCAGGGTCAGAGTTAGGGTTAGTGTCATCATTAGAAAACATGTTAAAACCTTCTGCCACATTAGTAATTTCTGCAAGCATTGCGTGGTGGAATCTTCTGCAGCAGAGCACTGCGCAAATTATATATATGTATTAAAACATGCTTTTGGTATTGTATCATGTAGCATAGAGATATAGTTTCATTATGTTTGAAAGTAGTTAATAAAAACTCTTTGTATAATTTTTGAACATGCTGGCTTAATGGGCATTAAGTTAATGCAGAACATCAGAACTTAGTGTTCTATACTAGGTCAGCCATGTACTGTCCCTCTTGGATTCACTAAGTGAAGCAAAATTTTCTGAAGAAATATAGTGCCACCAGTTTGAAATGGTCAGGATATAGAGATTGAACCCATATAATTTATTAAGTCCTTTAATAAAGAGAAGATTTTAAGGAATGCTGAACATCTGTGACATATAAATGCATTAAAAGTTGCTAAAGTTCTATCTACTAAGTTAGCTAGCTGCAATATTGTAAATATATCTCATTACAGTTTATCTCAAGTTGAAACCCCAGCTACTTAACTGAACTGGCTCGGTTGCTGAACAACAGAGCAAAGAAACCAGCTGTGCCTCATTTGATTTGGTCTGTCGTCTTCCACGCCGCGTTGGGCCATGCCAGTCAACAGCTCGGACGCTCGACCTTTGTCAACATTCACTGTTGAGCAGCTGATGCTCATTCAGAAGCTGAAGGAGAGCGGTATTAGCAAAGAACAGGTCGCTTACGTTTTCGACAGTTATGATCGCCTGGATCGAGAGCTTGGTTCATTGTACAACATTCCGATTGCACTAGTAAGTCTTTACGCGATTTAGAACGTGTATCGATAAATCAGTTAGGTCATTTGATTGTCGAGTTATTGAGGTAATTCAAGAATTCTGTGCATGGTTGGGCTTTTGTGTAGGGCAGGCCTAGTTCCAGTTACATCTTTTCACAGCACACTATTATAAAACTACCAGTATATATGTTGCTTTTATAAGCATATAAAGTACATTCAGTTGTTTAAATATATTATGATATATGTAGAAAATGTACATGCTGGTGGTGTATATTCTCCGTCTCTAATATCTACTATATTCCTGAAGTACAGGTTAGTGCTCCTTTCTTTAAGTTGCAGTGATGCAAAATGGCAAAAATTTTAAAGTAAAAAACATGAGACTTACTTGTTTTTACTGAATGCTGTGAACAAAGTGATTCATGATACTTATGATCACAGTTAGTTTAATAGCCTCTACAATGTAGTTTTGTATATTTTGTGTCTCAAGGCTTTACAAGCTCAGACGTTGCAGCGGATAGCGCTTCATGGTCGAGTGCCTGATTTGAGCAGCTTCACTAGCAGTTCTACTGCAACCGATCACCTGTTTCCACAGGTGTTAACACCGGCTTCATGTGCCACTGGGTCTCAGGTGCATGCTGGCACCACGGGTGCAAACAGCTTCGATATTGCCAGAGCAAATGATGGCAATGGTAACTCACTTGGCAACGATTTCACAGTTGCCATGGAGCCAGAGTTGCAAGAATTCGTCAGCTTTCTGGGGTATATTTGATGCAGCCTTTTTATCAGTTAATCTGTAGTAATCTGAGTTTTTCCATTGCTGTTTCCCCCTTTTGTTCTAGTATTCCTGTTGTTTGTTGTGTCACATTCTTTTATTATATCCTATTGTTTTGTTGTTTTCTTACTTTTCATGGTTTCGTGTTTCCTGTCATTTTATTGCATCCTATTGTTTTATTTGCTCCCGTGCAAGACTTGTCTTGTTTTTATTACATCTAATTGTATTGTATTGTATTGTATTGCCTTCTATTGTTTTAAGTCTGATGTTATCTCTGTGCTCTGGAATTGAATCCTGCTGTTTCCTGTGAGAATTCCTTTTCATAATTTGTGTAAAAAGGTCCTGTTCATTCATTCATTCCGAGAATTTATATAGCACCTCTTCAAGAGACCTACTCAGAGGCGCTCCCAGCAATCCTGTTGTTGGATTGCTGTGATAATCACATCAGAGAAAAATAGCATTCGCAACTACTTATTGTACACCTTTTCCTAAACAAGATTCAGAATTTCACTTAACTTAATTATCTGGTTTTAACTATAAATGTTCAGGTATGATTAATTTCTGAGAATTTTCTTTTTCCGAAGTATTCAGGGAAGATCAATGTATTTAGAATTTTCTTTTTCCCAGGAGAGGTGATGCAGCCTGCTGTGAGGATATTCGACAGTTCGTTATACGGCATGGGATTAAACAGCAGCAAATTGCAATCCTTTCTGGTAAAGATTTATCTATTGTTTTGTTCCATAACCTTGTTTCTTAATGATGAAACTTAATTTAATTGAGCATTTAGCCTAACTTTAAAATGATTGTTGTGCTTGTTCTCAGCTAACACCTGAGCTTAAAATGAAGTTGTTTAGCAGTGACTTTTCAGTATACGATACAATACAACTGTATTTGATATTACCCTCCTTCCAAAGTTCAGAAGTGCACATGACCATATGACAAAACATCACTGCTGCAGAGCAACTGTGCGTGAAGGATTTCCTCAATGTCCAGTGTACACAGTACCGGTAACTGCCTCTGGCAAGGCTTGAACCTGAACTGTGCGCATTACAGGCCGAGCACTCTAACCAGTCGGCCATCATAAGCATGTCATTTTAGTTGTTATAATAAACTTATATAGCTTAAATTCAAGAGGAACTCTCTGTACTAGTCTAAATCATATTAAAGTTCTTTAACAAACAAAAATATAGATCATCAGTAATAAAAAGTGCTCTGATAAAATTATAATAGTGTAAATTTTAAAAGGTCATAAACTGTTGTTCTCAGAAACAGTTCATAATATTTGCAATGTCTAAAGTGATATTTAGTTATTGTTATTTGACGAATCGTAGGTATCTGTCAGTCTTATGTGAGTCGGTTTCTAAAGGGCGACTTGTATGAGATGTCAGAGAGAAGTCGCCATGCTATCTGCAAATGGTACCTGAAGTACAGATCAAACCCTGCCTTGATTGGTAAGAAAGTTTCAATTTCAGTGACTTTGCACGTTTCTGATCCATACAACACCACACTCCATATCAGTGCTTTAACCATTCCTTTCTTTAGGTTCCTATTCAGTCCAACTCTCATTAGCTGGTTTATTTTCATAACATTGTAACATACCAGTATAACATTTAACCACACAAAATCAAATCGGCCATCCTCAGTGGAATACGTTTGAATATACTTCCTTTATTTAATTCTTTCAGTAATACAGATTTTATATAACAAGATAATCCAAAGATTTTGAAAAGTTTGTACATGTGTCACCCCTTTCACTAAGATGCATCCCAAGAAGTTCGTTTAACACTTTAACGACAAGGGTGTAACTAAAGTGACTGGGAAACCAATGCAGCTCATCGTTAAAGTATTAAGAAAACTGCGACTTGTAGTTCGAAAGATATCGTAATCGTTCTTTGCTTTCAATCTGTTTCTTCCTTTTTCAATACCAATGTTATCTACCATCTAATTGCTTCTTTCCAGGAATTTGTATGATCCTGTAGCATATCAGAAGTACTACTAGTCTGTTGCTTTTATGTATTAGTTGTTTAATGTTTTTAAAAATTACCACCATGTAGCATGCTATTGACGTTATGTATTACTGCTTTTGTGCATCTTATTTTGTTATAAGTATTTACGTGTACCACCTAATGGCATCCATTACTTTTGTTCGTTTTCTGTTGAACTAGGGCCTGCTGCCAACTTAGCTTCCATTTTCAACAATGCTTCCAACGAATCGGCTGCGCAGCAGTTGTCTCAGAAGAGGTTCTTTGATCCTGCATCGCTTGATCTTAGTGCCATGGCTGCCAATCCTTCAATCAGCGAGCTGCTTGGATGTCAGCGGCGAGAGAGATTCGTCTTTCGAACGTGCCAGATTGAAATTCTCGAGAGATATTTCCAGGAGAGCAGTTACCCTACGACTGACGTCCGTGCAGAAATAGCAGCTGCCTGCAATGCTGCCTTAGAGGAATCAGGTCAATTTTCTTACTTCGGTACTAAATTGAGTTCTTTGTGGTATTTTCTGTATGTTTTTTTTTTATTTTAAGAGAAATGTAGCGTTATTAAGTTTAGTGTACTTCTTTTTTGCAAAGGTATTGAGGAATGTGTTTTTTAACTTGTGCTTCCAAGTTTGAATTCAAGTGTACATGTGTACAATATATATATATTTATCAATGCACTTAATATATAACTTAATGTACTCTTAATATATGGTAGAACAAAACATATATATATATATATATATATATATCAATACACTTAATATATCAATCTTTATTTCACCAAACAATAGTAGCACAAAACAAGTACAGTAATGGATAACTTCATTGTCAAGACAGCAGATGGTGCCTGTAAAAGAAACGGTTACTACAGGATTTTAGACACTTAAGCAAAAGTAATGTAATGTAACTCCTTTGAAGTACTTCATAAGAGCAATGTAGAGTCATGAGATTGATAACTTTGTTGTCAAGCCATACATGTATATACGGTAACGCTAAAAGATAGGGTTCTGTCCAGTTGTTGGGTTGGTTTTCATGTTTACACATTAGCCAAAAGATTAGTCACTGTAGAAAAGCATGTATATCTCACTTATTTCGAAGCTCACTTATATCTAACTGCTCATGATAGTCCCTTGAGATTCGATATAGCAGTTTGCTGTAAATAAGGGATGCATCTTGGGGCAGTTTCCTTTACTTTTTTTGGCTGCGTATCGAATTCTTATGGTTTTGTTTTTTGTTAAAGTGGGTCGAAAGTTGAGCGATCGAGAAACCGTCACAGTCCAGATTGTTTCTAACTGGTTTGCCAACAAAAGAAAAGACCTGAAGAAAGCAGCGAAAGAAGGTGAGTGTAAAATAGTCAGTTTGAATTGATTGAAGATTATAATGCTTTTTGGTTCTCATCAGCATTACATGACATCTTAAGAGCTTTAAACCTTAAACAATGAGGAGGCACTAGCAGCTCCTTGGAAAATACAGCTCATTGTTAAAGATAAATTTGTTCCCATTTGATCGATAGCTAAGTGAGATGTATGCAAGAGAGATTTTTAAGTTAAGAGGTGCTATGCAAATGTTCTGTTTCATTTGCAACTACGATGAAGTTTTAACAAATCATTTAGTATAATTTTGTGTGTGTTTCAATTGCACATTTATTCTGTACTATTTGTTGGTCCTGAAGCTACTGAAACTAGACTCTTTCCATTGAACAGAAAGAGACTAACCTTTACTGATGTCTTGATAATCCAAAACATGAAGCAAATTAAACTCGGTATGCATGGGCTTTTATCGCATAAGGTTCATTATGGATACTGATACTTTTTGTTAGAAATAGATTAATAAGTTGTTAACACGAAACATCATTGAATGAATTAACTGAAACATTTTTGCTGACATTTGCAGGTGGTCACGATGTTTCCGAGTTGTTGTTGCGATCTCGCGGTCGTCCACCTCAGCTCTTCTACTACTCGGGTGGCCCAAACGAACGCGACTCCAACGATTACGACAACACGAATTTCGCATCCGACGACAGCGCCTCCGAGGCAGATCAGTACAACGGAACTTCGGATCAGTCACTATCGCAGGAACGCACAGGCAACGAAAACACCCCTCTCATTAAGGTCGAGGCCCCTTACGAAGACAACTACGGGGTGGTCGACTTTGGCAACACAATTCCCCGCAACTTCGAATCGGCGTCAGTGTTTCCGCCGAGATCCGGCCACGGCGAGGAATTGAACGGCACGAAACGGAAGTCTTCCAGCATCGTCGCTTCAGCTGCTGGACCCTCCATGGCATCCGACGGGTCTTTTACTGCTTCTGCTGCTGCTGCTGCTGCTAGTAGCAGCGTCTGAGGTCGTGACCCCATCAACGTAGAATACTCAGCTGTCTCGTCTCTCAGTTAGTTAGTCATGCAACTTTTTTCCGTGAGCATCATTCTGCTGTGAGGATGTTTGTTGGTTTTTAGAACGAACTGCTATTTTGTTACTGCATCTCCTTTACTGTCTTCCAATCATGAACGTTTAAATCTCTGTCTGGCTTACAAGTTGTAAGCTCTTTACAAAACTGTTGATGACTCTGATGGTTTATTGAGATTTTGTTATAAAAGATAGAGGCTCTGCACAGCACTATTTACCATGAAGGCCTAGAAACAAACAGGGTTTATGCATGTCTTTTAGCAGTGTTGCAAAGATGTTTCTGTGACATTCATTTTACTCATAGTGAGTTTTACATAGCTATGGGATTTGTTAGATGTTTCATTTATAAAACTATCGGTTGGGAATAGTTCATTGTTAAACATGGTTAATTTATGTTTCTAGTTTGTATCTCGTTGGAGGCAACGTTGAATCTGAAATGGCCTTTTGCTGCACATTTTGTAACAATTTCTCAGTGTCAAGTCTGTGCAATTCATGAATGAAAAACTATTTTGTTCAACATCAGTTTATGTTTGGAATAAAGTGAAATTAATTGAAATGAGTGAAGCTTTAGCAGCCATGTCTTATGAACATCCATTTGATACAGTTTCATCATCAGCCATTTGATTTCACGACGAGCTGCATTGGTTTCCCATACATTTTAGTACACACTCGTCATTAAAGGGTTAAGAAGAATGTGAGAGGATTCTGTTGAAGACTTCAAGCACACTTCAAAGGTTTCCTGAGAAGAATCAGTCGCATAGGAAACCTTGCTTGGACAGTTACCCTTTAAAATTTGACTATAAAATCACCGTTGTTGTATAGTAATAATAGAAATGTATGTTTATCAAATCATAATGACTTTTAAAGCCTACTGTCCCATTTCTCAGAGTTGCAAAACATTTAAAACCTATATGAGTTGTTTTGCGTAAGTCTTCATGTTAAAAATCCTGTTCCTGAAATAATTATCATTAATGATGCAGTTGTCATTTTCATTGCCAGCTACTCAGAGGAAGTCGAAAGTCATTCGTCGTTTTGTGATCGCTTGGACAACTGTTCAGCATAGTTTCAAGTAATTTCCTTTTCTGGCTGGTTTCTGTGACAAGCATTGCCTCCGAGGGGTTTACTGGAGGTTATGGTTGTACAGAGACGTCACATCTAGGACCAGTGTAACCGGAATCACAGCGACATGTGGAACCGTAGCGTCCTATAGGCATGCACTGACCATGTCCGCTACACGTTACACCTGTTGAGACAAATTTGACACCTGTTAATGCCAGTCATTTCGCTGCTTCTCTGGCTTCACAACAACTATTAATCATAAAACTACTGGAAGAATAATTGCTAGTCTAGAAAATTGACTAAGTTGGTGGTAACTTGCAGGGGCATAGCCAGGACAAAATCTTTGGAGGTTTTTTAGTTTTTGGGGTTTCCATTGAAAATGGTTGAATTTTTATATATTTTTAGTGTTTAATAACAGTAATGCATCTATTTCTGGCTTGGGGGTTGGGTTTGAACCCATAAAACCATCCTTAAATATGTCCATGGTAACTTGGTACATGTGCTGCACTGATATAAAAATCTGTAGATTGTAAGTACTTCTGAAAATGTATACATCCTTTTTAAAGGGCCTTTGAAAGGTGCTGAGTCATGCCCATCTGAAAGATCTAAAAACCATACACCTCAGCATAGCTGAAATAATAATAATAATCTTCATTTATTATTTCAGACTGACACGCCGCAGCATGATTACAATCCATAGCATGAACGGATGATGACAAGTTATTGCAGGAGTTGAATTTAACTGTTTTGGCAGCCATGCAAGGCGCCAAACTGTCCTGCTCATTTTACCAATGCCATCTGGCGAATGAAAGGCTGAGCCGACATTTGAAATGATGCAACAGTATATATGTACATATCTGAACATTTATGTAGCACCTTTTGCAATGTTCTAAACTTCCATTCTCAATCATTAATGCTAACTAAACTTAGTGACATGGTCATTAGTTTCGTTTTGCTTAGAGAACAGTTGGCACAAACTGACCTTGGCATCCAAAAACCTCCTGCTCACACAACGGCCCAATAAAGTTCACTGGACATTGACATCTATGGTAACATTCAAAATTCATTTACAGGTCAGGTACAACTGTTTCAAAATCTTAATTCATGACAATGGTGATACACCACAGAATACTTTTAATATGGTTTGTTAAAACATGAATTCTGATTTAGCATCGTTGTGAAGATGCATTCAGCTTTACAAAATGACCTAATTGCAACACAACTGTATATTGTGAGATTGTCCTAAAGAAAGAAAACAGTAGAAAATGATTAAGGTTTTACAGACAGAAAAACCGAGGAGTTTACCTACCCGCTACACCTTGGCCTTAGGTTCCCTAACTATAACCCTTTCATAAAAAACACATGTTGCCATGGTTTTAACATAAAAGCTCTGTTACGGTATGTTAAAACAATTGTGGGTTATGTTATATATAACAATTTTTTCAAGAAACTTCAGCATTACAATAATACAGACAAAAACACTAACCCTACAAAAAGTTGATATACGCTAAGAGTCAACTTAATACTCAGAAATAACTTGAACGTTAGACAAGAGTGGCTGACCTTGTTTGAGACTGATCACTGCTGATGCAGGTGCCTCCATTCAGGCATGGCTTGGCACTGCAGACGTCAAACAGCTGGCAGTTGGCACCAGTGTAGTTGCCAGGGCAAAGGCACGTGTAGCTGGTGCCATACTGGGTGCTCGGCGCTGAGAGACAAGTGGCACCGGAGATGCATGGTATGTTGGCACAACTTGTTGTCAATTCACAGAATCTGCCAGAAAATCCCACTGGGCAGACACACCTTTGACACACAAATACACAAGACAGTATTAATTGTCAGAGCCGGATTAACCTATAAGGGAAATAAGTCATGGCTTAGGGCCCCACAACGTTTTGAGGGCCCCCAACTGTCAGGAAATATAAAAATCAGATGGTACAAAGGTCCATTTGACAATTTTCTTCTGAAAAGCGGAAATAGGTCATTAGAAATTTTTCAAAGTAATAAACAATGGTTTTTCTCCAAATCTCGGAAAAAATTTTGCATGGCTTTCCGGTTAGGGCCCCCAGATGTCTTAACCCGGCCCTTTGCTTAGGGCCCCCGAAAGTCTTAATCCGGCCCTGTTAATTGTCCTGGCCCTATAGAATAACATAGCATCCAGAGTTAAGCACAGTCAGTGTCTCTAGACAAGAGAAAGCTCAAGCAACGGGTTCAAAGTTAACACCAGAACATCATGAGAGTTTGCCAACCTGGTAGTTTTGATATATCCAGTTTTCCAAGAATATAACTTTACAGAAAATCATAATGTTAAGTAAAGCAACAGATTCAGTAATAGTAAATTGGTTGTTGACCTTCTTGCTATGAATAAACGAAAGGGATGAAGACACAGAAGAAGAAGTTAGTGAATGAAATTCAAAGACATAATTTAATGCACATTTGACTTTCACTACCTATTTACTACGGTAGCCTTGTTACAAAATAAGAACTGACTTCAATCTAGCCTCTTATTCAATATCATAATGCCAAAAGATATCAATATTGTACTGACCTAAAGCCATTTAGTTCATCTATACACTGGCCTCCATGCTGACAATTGTTGTTGATGCAATCATCAATATTAGTCTCACAACGAAAACCAGTTGCTCCTGAACAAAAAGTCATATTATTGCTCTAAATTTAGTCACAGATTTCCCTATGATACAAGCACGTTTGAGTAAAAACCACAAAAAGATCAAAATACCAATAAAGACATTTATTTTAAATGTTGTGGAGAGTGTTTCTAAACTTTACCTTAATTTATTGACCTGACAAGATGGTTACCATAAGCCAGTGCATAGTTTAACTGTATAACTATTGGGACAAATGTCCCAGTAGTTTTAGGATTTGCCCCAGTCGTTTTAGGGTTTGTCCCAGTAGTTTTGGTGATTTGTCGCAGGTAATACTGTATTTTCAATGTTAGTTTACATTGAAAGTACGGTCGAGGCAGACTTTGTCCCAGTAGTCCAAATCTGTTAAAATATGCACTGCCATAAGCTTAAACAGCTGAGGAAAGCTGGGAAAACTGTAACCAAAAACATTCACTGTAGTTTGTAAATTGCTCACCAGGTGGACAAGCACATGAGTAAAACACTGTAGAATTTCCGTCGAAACACCCAGCTCCGTTGAGGCATGGATTACTTATGCAGGCCGAGAGCAGAACATCACAAAGGGTACCAGAATAACTGACACGACAAACACACTGGAACCCTGTCTCAGAAGGAATGCAGGTTCCAGCATTACGACATGGCTGTGCTAAGACAAAAAGCCCAAACAAATATTCTGTAACATGTAATTACATTGTATTGCCACTCATAATGTAAACAATAATTGAATAGGATCTTTGTTCTTCAGAAACTGAAGTGCTGAGGTTAGATTTCAAATGAGACTGGGCAAGGATTGAAAAAAGGACCATTTAACAGGTTTTTCTATACCTGGATTAGTGTCAGAGTCGCCACTACATTGATGGGATGGAACCCCAACAACTTAGAAAGCAAATCAAACCAGTTTTAAACAAAGCTTGTACTAATAATAATAATGGTTAGCATTAGTAATAGTAAAAATATCGGTGGATGGCCAATGTGGAATGGAATAGACATGTATGTTTGCATGCATGTATGCATCTGGAATTTACACATGCCTCACAGATACTGTTATGTTAATATTTGAAAATAAAGATAAAACGACCTTGAAACTGAAGGTTATCCAATTGGCCTACAATGTTAGAAATAGCTTCTTAGACTTTTTTGACCCCAAAACCCTATTATTGACACAAAAATCAAGTCTCTGTCACTTGTAGTTCCTGAGACACCCAGAGGCGGGGTAAAATTACTCCCAGCTTGCGGCATGAGCGTTAAAATATTAGCACAATATAGATCGGAAATGCGAGAATAGTTACAAAGACAGAGGTTTGGAGACTGGCAGAAGGTTCCAAACAGTTCTGGAGGACAGTTGCAACGGAAGCTTCCAGCCGATGTCTGTGTACAGACTCCTCTTCCACATCTACCTGGGCTGCATCCGAAGACCGGCCGATGGCAAAGAGTTCCCTGACGACGGAAAAAGAACAACAACAAAATGTCAAACTTCAGAAAACAAACTGATCAGCTGCAATTGAAATGCATAAGAGGGTATCAGCTGCATTCTTGTTGCATTCTTCTAAGCAACAGTGCTACATTACCAAATCAAAATCCTCTGTACAGAACCATTTGCCAGCCAAAAGACCCAAGATACCAAAAGACAGGCTGCAAACAATACGCAATCCAGAAAACAAACATTAAATCAAGCATAGTTTGTCTATTATTACAGCCTAAATTCAGCAAGTCTTAATTGAAGTGTGATTCATTAAAGTCCTGTTCCCTGTCTCTTTACACCCATTTAAACTGCAGTATAGCAATACACAACACACAGATGCAAAGCATAAATCTCTGACTGACCTGAAATCCCTTTGGACAGCTGCAGTAAAATGTCTGGTTGACCTGCCAACATTCGCCCCCATTAAGACAAGGATTTGGTTCACAGATACCTAAAAGATTTAATTCAAAGTTTGGTTAATGTAGGAAAACTCTGTGCTACCACTGCTAACATGCACACTGCACAGGTCTTCCAAGCACATTCAGAGCCATATAAAGACACAGAAATACACGCAGACAAACTCATCATTGGGGCATCTTTGAGGTCATCATCTTTGGGGTCACCACCTTAGACACAAGTGCCCTACAATCTTCAATAAACAACTGGCTCAACTTTCTAATATCAGTATTTCATACAAAGCTTACCTTGTTGAATGTCAGAATTTTCCTGGGAGAGTCTGCAAACGCACTGCACTGTCTATTTCTCAATGACTTTGGGATCCACCAGTAGCACAGAAACAGAACGCACCATAGTTCCAGCATACCACTTTAAATTAAGAACAGCAATGCCACCAGAATGATCATGTTCAGTTGAGTGGATCTCACAAGGAGAAAAGGAGGACAAATGATTCCAGAGGTTCAGGTTGGGAGCGCCACTGATGAGTTTTTCTTAAAGTGGCACTTTACAAATGTCAGATTACAATTACAATTACAGAAAGTGATTGGATTCAACAGTTCATAGAATATTCCGGTAACGCCAGGAAAAAACAAATGATACAATATTTTCACACAAATACCTCACCAAAAGAGTTTGAGCAAAGATCTGATTAAGCAACTGAGTCTGACCTTTCTGAAGTTGGCAGAAGAGACCGTCATAACCTACTGGACATTGGCAAAAGACTCCGACATTGTCATTTGAACACGTGCCTCCCTGGTAACACGGATTCGGGGCACACGTCGAAATTGTCGTCTCGCATAATTTACCTACAACATCAATTACAAGTTATGTAAGTGAGTTTTGTGCCGCTTTTTGAAGGAAGGAAGTGAATTTGAGCTACAACAAGAGTGAGTGGCTGTCGATTCCATTCCTTGGGGCAGAGGCATGGCACTCATGTGAAAACATAACCCGTGCTGTATCGTAGTTAAGCTAAAAGACAGGTGCTTAATGACTCGCAGGCAATAATAATCAAGATCTGTAAAAAGTTACAGTGGACCAGTGGATACTGGATAATCCAGCAACACATATTTGGCTATTATATGCCATAGATTAAATAAGATCGTTGTCTTTAGATTAGATATTAAATTAAGTACTGGTATTTATCCTCAGATTAAATTTAGGGTAATGGTAACACTCTGGAACGAAGAGCAAAAGATCAGTTCATGAGCGAGGATCACTTCCCGCTACCCTCCCAAAGGTCGACTCAGCCTTTCATTCGCCATATGGCATTGGTAAAATGAGCAATAGGACGTCATGGGCACCCTGCATGGCTGCCAAACAGTTAAATTCGACTTCTGTAATAACTTGTGATCATCCGTTCATACTATGAATTGTAATCATACTGTGTTGTGTCGGTTTGAAATAATAAACGAAGATTATTATTATTATTATCAAAACACAAGGAAATAACTAATCATTGTTACTGACCAGTATAGGGTGGTTGACATTGGCAGGTGAAGTCTATGCGACTGTTGGCGGCTGGGATGCATCGTCCTCCGCTAAAACACGGACGGCCATCACAAACATCAAACTCCGTATCACACATGACATCTACAAAGCACATAATATCAACTGCATTTACCAGTAAATGCTATCAGGTATTTATAGGAAATATGCTATCATTGTTCTTATTCCAAATGGGCACGTACAATTGACAGTTTTAATTACCCATCTAGTTAGTATAAACAATAGACATGACTTTAATTAATAAAATTGTAATTAACTAATTATGGTTTAATGAATAAATTATATGATCATGCTGGTAAGGGAGGCCTACATAAATGTCTAGTGACATTGCCTGTGAATAAGCTGGTTCCCGCGACTTTGCTTTTGTGGGCGCTCTAGAAATGTCGAGTTTATGATTACACTGTTCATTGGCAACTTCTCGTTGTAAAGGTATGATCGATCTTTGGTTATCTTGACGACATAATAATTTTATATTACCCATAGCTGCTAAGAGGGGTAAGACATACCTGTGAATCCTGGGTAGCATACACAGTTAAGTCTTCCTGATGCATCAGACAAACAGCGGCCATTGACACATGTTCTGGAATCGCAGATAAGTGCTACGTCACAGTTGCTGCCTGTAAATTGGGGGCTACAAGAACACCTGTACGACGATGTTCCTGTATTTATGCAAATTCCTGACTGTCCACAAGGCAGCCTGGAGCAGGGCAACGCAACCTCGCAAAGTTTACCCGAGAAGTTTTCGCTGCAGTTACAATAAAAGCCGGTTCCATTGCTGATACAAAGGCCGTAGTTCAGACATGGAGACGAGCCACATGCTAGGTACGTCTCACAGTTTCTGCCACCATAAAGCTTTGTGCAGTTACAAGCAAAGTCGTCTTCGAGATTGACGCAGCTGCCCTGATTCAAACATGGCTGGCTCGCACACCGCAGTTGGGACTCGCACAAGGCACCAGTATACGACAGGCCACAGTAGCACTGGTACTCGCCGTTCACAACGGCACACTGTCCTCCATTGAGGCATGGGTTCGACCGACATTCGCTGCGCAGTTCACAGTTTCTACCCGTGAAGGAACGTGCACAGACACAGATGTAGGTACTCCTATAATCCGTGCAAGTGCTGTTATTCTGGCATGGCGAAGACAGACAGGCAGAGAAAGATGCACAAGTAGCCCCATAAAAGCCAGTGGGACAAACACACAAAAAGTTCCCATTGAACTGCTCTGAACATGTCCCTCCATTCTGACATGGAGCATTGCTGCACGAACGAAACAGCTCGCACTGGTTGCCCGCATACGATGGAGTACAGCTACACCGGTAGCCACCGCTGCTGACCGCAGAACACAGGCCGTTATTCTGGCAAGGAATGCTGACACATGGATTGAAGACATCGCATAATGTGCCTGTGTAGTTTGAACTACACTGACATGAAAAGCTGGTGCCAATCAAAGGTAGGGGTTCAACGCAGGTGGCACCATTTTGACATGGTTGGTTCCAGCACAGTAGCTTAGTCTGACACAGGACTCCTGTGTAGCCCGGAGCACAGAGGCATATGAAGTTGAAACCAATATTGCTACAAGTTCCGTTGTTAAGGCACGAATGGTCGGCACAGGGCAGTCGAACTTCACAATGCGTACCACTTGTGCCACTGGGGCAGATGCACGCACCACTTCTGGAGTCACACAAACCCCCATTGAGGCAGGGATTCACTGCACAAGGCAGAAGTGTTTCACAACGGCTGCCTGTGAAGTTTGATGAGCAAAGGCACTGATACGATGACGTGCCTGTGATGATCACACAAGAGCCCTGGTTCAGACAGGGATTGCTCTGACAAGTCAAGACCGTCTCACAGTTTCTGCCAGAGAAACCTGCCTGGCATTCGCAGACATAAGAGTTAGCTGACGTGGTCAGACATTGTCCTCCATTCCGACATGGATACACAGCACATGGAGACGGAACGTCACACGTCAGTCCAGTAAAACCACTGGCACAGGAACAATTGAAGGCACCTCCTGGAAGCGAGTTACACAAACCCCCATTGAGGCAGGGATTCACTGCACAAGGCAGAAGTGTTTCACAACGGCTGCCTGTGAAGTTTGACGAGCAAAGGCACTGATATGACGAGGTTCCTGAGATGATCGTGCAAGAGCCTTGGTTCAGACACGGATTGCTTTGACATGTCAAGGCAGTCTCACAATTTCTGCCAGAGAAACCCGCCTGGCATTCGCAGACATAAGAGTCAGCTGACGCGGTCAGACATCGTCCTCCATTCCGACATGGATAAACAGCACATGGAGACGGAACGTCACACGTCAGTCCAGTAAAACCACTGGCACAGGAACAATTGAAGGCACCTCCTGG
Organism: Aporrectodea caliginosa; assembly: GCA_020284085.1. Taxonomy (NCBI): domain Eukaryota; kingdom Metazoa; phylum Annelida; class Clitellata; order Crassiclitellata; family Lumbricidae; genus Aporrectodea; species Aporrectodea caliginosa. Next base: position 440,607 of record JACEVL010000910.1, on the reverse strand, counting down.
AAGCGAGTTACACAAACCCCCATTGAGGCAGGGATTCACTGCACAGGGCAAAAGCGTTTCACAACGGCTGCCTGTGAAGTTTGACAAGCAAAGGCACTGATACGATGACGTGCCTGTGATGATCACACAAGAGCCCTGGTTCAGACACGGATTGCTCTGACATGTCAAGGCAGTCTCACAATTTCTGCCAGAGAAACCCGCCTGGCATTCGCAGACATAAGAGTCAGCTGACGCGGTCAGACATCGTCCTCCATTCCGACATGGATAAACAGCACATGGAGACGGAACGTCACACGTCAATCCAGTAAAACCACTGGCACAGGAACAATTGAAGGCACCTCCTGGAAGCGAGTTACACAAAGCACCATTGTTACACGGACCACTGGCACAGGATGTTGAAAGTTCACAGTTGATCCCTAGATAAAACAGAAAACAGTTAAGTAGGGTACATAACATTGTGAATCTTCTTCTTTCTTCAGATACAGGTCTAGCTTTTCTTCTGCAGATCCAACTGCCTGGACTCTGTACCAACCAACCACATGAAAATATTCCCATTCGGCTTCAGTTTTAAAATCAATGATTAAATGTACTAACTATAAATAAAAATGTATTTACGACAATCAGTATCAGTTCCGGGACTATTCCAGGAATGTGCTCAGAGTTTTTTTATGGTACTCATACCAGAAGCCTGACTCTGGTTGGTTTTTGTACACCATCAGTAAATGCCTTGTGCATTAGACACTGGCACTACAGCAGTTAATTATTAATTAATATTATGAGGAGATACAGTGGCAAGCTGCAGATGTGTGTGACTATCACCTGTTGCAACGTAATGTAATTACAACAATCAGGCTAGGGTGCTTGAGAGTGTGAATTCTTCAGTACAAGCCCCATGAGTTCTATGCCATGCATACCAGTTCAACAAGTGAAACAGACCACTCATTGTCAATACATGAAACTGCTATGGTGAGTTGTCCTGATATGGAAGTGCTGAAAAGCTTGTCATGTAAGAGCTTCAGACCCAAAGATCCCTTAACCATAATTTAATTTAACCATAATAATTGCTTCCAATTTGTATGGGTGCCAAGCCATTTAAGGTCTCTATGTATAACAAAGTGCTCTGCGTAATGATACTCATGAAGTGGAATAACCATAATGAAATATTCACTATCACTTTCACCTAAAAATAGCAACTTAAATCATAATTATGTAAAAACTCCCATATGAATAACCCTGTTACCCTGCACAGGAGATCTAAATGCCAGTGAAGGACAGAATGCATACCTGTGTAGAAGAGTGGACAGGTGCACAAGTAGCGGCCGTGGTCCACAGAGTTACACAGTCCACCATTTTGACAGGGTTCAGACTGACATGCATCCATTGACATATCACACAATTTACCTACAATCACAAAATAATGGTCGTAAAAGATCACAAATGATCGAAACAGATGACAAATGATTGTAAAAAATCACAAATGATTGTAACTCATTACAAATGAAACATCACAATCCAAGCAAGGACTTGCTATGTGACATATACATAAAGTCGTAATTATAATTGTATACAACTTTTGAGCCATGGTCTTTTAAATGATGGTATTTTTCTATGTCAATTTTCTTCCAAACTAATATTTTAAGGCCATTGTAATAAGATTTTTAATAGGTTCGGCAGATATTTTGAGACAAAATATGACAAATTTGTCACAATAACATGAGCAACACTTGGTCACATTTTCCACAAATGCTTGAAACATCATTTAGTTCAATTGTGGTTTCATTGTGTTAGGTCTGATGAGTCTCTCGTGAAGTGGGGCTATATAAATATGCAATTACAATTACAGTTGAGTCCAGAGAGTAGACGTCACCTTTGGTACTTTTCTCCGAGCGAGTCGCAAATATATAAAAATATACTGATGGAGTACATTAAATAGAGGAAAGACTAATTGGAACAGAGACCACATATATTTCTAAGTATCATACCCATGTATCCATCCTTGCAGTAGCATTCAAAGTATCCGGGTGGCATACTGGCTGAGCACCAGTCTCTACCGTACCAGCAGCAATAGGCCTGATTGTAGCATGGGTTAGGAAGACATGGATTCTGCTCAACCTCACACCGTGACCCTGTGTGACCCTGATCACACTTGCAGGTGAAATTGTTTACTCCGTCAATACATTGACCTGGAAAGCATTGATAAGTATCATCAATTTCTAGATAAAGTTTAATTCAATTTACCATATATATTTTCGTTTATTCAACAATCCGTGGTAAGAAATTTAGCAAAGTCACCATTACCATTTGAAAATATACTGCAATTCAAACAGACCAACATTCTTCTAAACTCAAATGCATTTAAAATCGAATGATATCAAAGCAAATTAAATCATTTATGTCAATTTTCTGTTGCACTTATACAACGAAAGGCTACAATGTTATGGCAAATGTTTAAAATAACACTGCACGTATAAAGTTAACAAAACCTGATGAATTGTGACACTGTTGAAAATACCGTCACGAATTCTGTAATAAAAAAGACTAGGTCATGACCCTATTAGTGGGACTTGTCATCCCTTCTGGTCTCATCTTTGAATGCCGACTAATACTTTCTTTGAGTGATTGTTTTCATTAGTGTTCAAGACACGGAATGGTGAGGTTGATTTATAATTAAATTTGCCACGAAATTTGGACTAGCAAATGAGAAAAGTATAACATGATACAATCAATAGGCTCATCACAAATTAAAGCATCTAAATATAATCCCAATATTATCATAACACAGATATCTGACATAGTAAACAAGTCAGATCAAAGCTAATAGTTTAGTCGTCTTACCGTGAGTGCCACAAACGTTGCGAGGACAATCATCAATGTTAACCTCGCAGAATCTTCCAGTAAAGCCAGTTTGACAAATACAGTTAGGAGGATCAGTGGACAAAGAACCCGGTCGACAAGTTGCGAAATTCTTACACGGATTATCTAAAAATAAGTTCGGTACAAAATATCATCAATATGATAAAATAAACAGTTTTCGAATAGAAGCTGTTTCAGAAATGAACAACTGCAACAGAAAATGTACAAACTTGCAAATTGAACAATTTTGCTTACAAATCAATCAAACCCAGGTTAAATTTATTGCAAATGTCTAGGCTTAATTCCTATTCTCTATTTAAGAAACTCTGATCTCGAGTTAGTTTCTGAGGGAAATACGTTGCATTGTTGCTCACCTGAACAAAGCTGTTGTTCGTTACAGAACTTTCCAGCAAGAGTCGGAGGACAGACGCAGTGGAAGCCATTTACGTCATCCACACAGCTCGTGCCTGGAGCCAATCCACAAGGACTAGAAGAACACTCATTGACATTGGTCTCGCAATGACTTCCTATCACAAAATGAAAACATACAAGGACCTAAATCAATCAACAAAAGTTATATAAAAACAATAAAATTTATACTAATAACTTGCTGTAATGTAATCAAGAGCAATAATGTAAATCAATTTAATATAATTCACATCAGAATGTTGTAATTCAACTCAGAACAATGAATTCAGTGTAAAGCCAACAGAAAAGTCTGACCAAGGTAATTGTAGTGAGAAGTGAGGCCAACAAGATATAAACCAACTTTTTATGGTGACCAGGGCGCAATTTGTGGTTGGAGGCACAAAAGCCTTACGACAATCATCAGAAAATGCATCTCTGTAGGGAATGGTTCATGCCAATTAAGAAAAAGTACTGCACCTTCCCATATGCAAACTGTGCCTTGATGTGAACCTATTATTAGTGTAAATTCCAATGGAAATGACAAAACAAAGAATAACATACCATAATATTTTACAGCACTTGTGGAGACATCACAGCAAACAGTTATAAGCTAACACAGGTAAAGTGTAACAGGAGTCAGGTACAAAACTACACACTTATTAAAGACTTGGACCCTATTGTGGGGCGCGGTGGTGTAGGGGTATGTTCGGTGCCTTGCAGCCGCAGGGTTGCGGGTTCGAATCCACCTCAAGCCGCCTTGCCTTTCAACCCTGGGCAAGTCCTTCACTTAAAGTTGCTCATGCGCTTCGGGTGAAACTCCGATTCAGTGTCCATACAATAGTCGGGCAGCGCCTCTGAGTAGAAATCTTGAAGGGGCGCTTATAACAAGTGCTCATACATACATGACATACATACATACATACATATTGCTAGTTTACTCATAGCATACGCTGCAATGAATCAATATTATCAGCAAATCTGTGCTAAACTCCTCACTGTTTGTGGACCTTGCCTTTCAGTGTTATACTAATGAATATAGTTAAATTTTGACTTTATATTCAGGTATAACACGTGAATTTTCTCAGACCACACACCAAGAAGCATCAAAGTCCACCGACGAGTGAGCAGATGATCAAGATGCAGATGCTTACCAACAAATCCAGGCAGACAAACACAATTGAATGCATTCGATGAAGACACACATGTGGCATTGTTTTGACAAGGGTTGCTGCGACAGGTGTCCACGTCTCCCAGTTGGCACTGGCGACCAAAATATCCAGCCGCACAGTAACAGCGAAACCCAGAAGTAACAACCTCACAAGTGCCACCATTAAGACATGGCATTGACCCACAGATGTCAATCCCCAGGTCACACCTCAGACCAGTGTATCCTGAAAACCTTTGAGCAGCACTGTTTCAATCCAGAATTAGCTTATCAATAAATTACCAGTAAACCACCTTTGACTGAGCTGCACAGAAAGACAATAAGAACTGTAAACCACGTGAAGTTTCTTGCTTTTAAATTTGTATCACCTTTATTCTAAAAATCAGTCATAATCATGTTTACGACAACAAACTGAATTTGCTATTAAATAATATAGCTGTTAAGTGATGTTTATAGAATGAAAAAAAGAGTTCATAATAATCACTAGCAACAACAAAACACTGTCCAGGATGATAGAAAAAATCTGCACAATATATTAAAAGCTAATTGTGTAACATATTCTACAAGAAAATCTCTGAAGAAAACGATGTAGAAAAAAAACATCATTACAGCACTTTTGAAAGATATTTAAAATGCACTATATTAAGTGATCTGATAATATGTACATTCAAAAAGAAACACAGTATGAATGATGTGTGAAAGTCTCAGCAAAAATTTATTTCTAGATGAAATCTAACAGACCGTGATCACATAAAACTTTTGCCACCATTTAAAACAAAAGCTGACAATTAACCCTTTAGCAATAAAAATGTAGTAAAAGTGACTAGGAAACCAAAGCAGCTTGTCGAGGATTAAAAGACCAGAATACAATTTCTGCGGCTGTAACAAATGTATAAATGAACTCACCTGGTCTGCAACTGCAGTGAAAGCCATTTGGCAGAGAAGTGCAAACTCCGTTCAGACACGGACTTGAAAGACAAGCATCCTGAAACAGATATTTATGTTTAAGAAATCCTAAAATACACTAAAAAGTACAGAAACATCACATATCATCACTGACTTCATTGCAGTGATCTCCATTCTGCATCACCATCACATCATCCAACATCATCTTCATCATTGTCATCATTGTCATCATTGTCATTGTCAACTAACATTATTCCCTTTTTTTGTTTATAGTAGCCTTTGTGTATGTAAGTTGTGAATCGGTCATCATCATCATGCTTGATCATCATCATCATCAATCATCATCATCATCATCATCATCATCATCATCATCGTCATCATCGTCGTCGTCGTCATCATCATTATCATCAACAACATAAATTAGAGCATTTTTGTGGTGTATTTAATTACATTAACTTGGGCTATACCGGGGTAATAGCCAGATAATAAAGAATATTGTTACTCTTACGCTTGTAAGATCCGCTGAAGGAAGTCGAAGGTTGTTTTTCAATTCCATTGCAAAGGTCATAGAATTAGGTGTGGAGGTCGTTGATTCCAGAATCTCACAATTCCTTCCCATAGTTCCACTACTGCAGAGGCAGACAGCATATGCCACTGAAGCGTGGATCCGGTATGGAAATGACACACAGCTGCCACCATTCTGACACGTCACGTTAACACATGGATCACCTGAATTTACACAGAAAAGTAACAGACCAACAATTTCATTTATATGAATATGCAGCGGGTCAAAGTTCATATCTACATCAAATATGATTATGCATAAACCAATGTATACAAGATGAACCAATACATTTATCTGCATTTTAGTGACCTATTTAAATGAAGGTAAAAAATTATAGGCTTCCATGCAATCTGTATCATGAGCTCCTTCTACTACTCTATTCTACTTCTATTTCGCAAACGATTGAAGCCCATTTTGTTCAGTTATTTATGTATATTCTTTTAATGAAATCTCCTGCTGTCAAAACACAGATAGCTAAAATCTAATGAGTTCAGTGAGTCATTCATCTATAAACAAACAGCTGCCGAACAAAACAACATTAAATCCTACATAAACGACAGACCATCGTTAAGACATTACTAGCAGAGTCAAGAATCGATTAATCGGTCCGAAATCGGTTCGGGCCGGATTTTGCACTAATCGGTATTAATCGGAATCAGCACATTGCAGGACTACCGATCCAAATACAATACCAAAGTAATATTTTTACTAGAAACAATTTCTTCTTTCATTAATACAGAAACAGTAACCTGTTTTGTCAACCTCCTGCGGTAATCTTAAATCTTTATTATTGAAAGTCCGTGTAAAATAATGAAATAGGTCAGTGATTAAACTCTCGTTTGAATTACATCTCTTGGTTTAGCTCTAATTATTATCTTTGCAAATGAAAATAACTATTACTTATTAATAGGATCTATTCTGGATTCGGCCGAAAAAGCCAAACCACAGATAAGTCTGACCAAAGGTAATTGTAGTGCCAAATATCCGGTTACTATATGGAATCGGAAAATGGCAAAAAATGCCAATTGGACATTAATAGCAATTACTCATTCATTATTGCATAGGTTGCTGCATCGAGTCCTCAATTAATTAATTAATTAATTAATCTATTCATTCATTAATTTAGAGCCTGTTCAAAATATCTACTCAGATGTACTCCTGCTGTCAAACCGCAGATAGCTAAAATCTAATGAGTTCAGTGAGTCATTCCATATTAACTTACCAGCTCGACTAGAAATTAACCAATGCATTCAATCAACATTTATATTGAAATGTACTGTGTAAGTGCATCAACGTGTGAGACTTAATGACCTAACTGACCAACAATTCCAATTTAATGTGATGTGATCCAGCCTAGAGCATCTCAGTTGAAATACCCATGGTTCTCTGACATATTGATCCTAAAGGGACATACTAGATGGACACATGGACCGACCTGATTGGCAAGTGGCAGCAGACTCGTCATGTCCGTTGTGACAGTCCAGGTGACCATCACACACCCAGTCTTCGGAAATGCAGTCAAATGGATCGTCGGGGTTGGCACAGGAGATCTGGAAGAGCTGCGGAGGAATGCTCGGACAGTGGAAAGGAAGCTCTGGACAATAAGAAACCAAAAGATTAATGATATTATCAGATAGTCATCAAAATAAAACCTAACAATGATTAATAAAAAGTTATCTAAAGCGGTCCGGAGTCATTTATTTAATTAGAAAAAAAATTCTAAAATTATTTACATACTTTAAATGTAAGTGCTTTCAGTGTTTATTGATACTGATAGGTCTATGAAACAGAAATATTAGCATATGATTGTTCTGAATTTGTTGAGTTCCGGAACCTTTTTTTCTAGAAAATAAGCACTGAAGTTACATATCAGTCAGTGGAAAATCCAGCAACACAGATTTGGCAATTCACTGCACTTGTACATTATATGCAAAATCCTGTGCAGGGTTTACCATTATGCTAAAAAAAAGCTACAGCTTGGGACCTCACGATCCACAGGGACCTCAGAGAATTTTTTATCTATATTAATTAATGCTAAAATTATCTTAAAAGTTAAAATTACATTTAAGAATTGTTTCTATGGTGTTCTGTATATAAAATCTTTGATAGAGATCAAGCCAAACAAATGATAAATATGTAATCAGGTTATGCATTCATTTTAATTCTGAATTTTTTATTTTAAATTAAGGCATATACGTTTTCATGCATTGTGAGACCTTCTGAAGTAACATTTTTAACAAGGGTCTTCCAAGCTTTATGTAGGTTCGGGCCTCACCAAGTCTAAATCCGGCACTGGCAAATTCATGAACAAATAATATCTTAGAAACTCCAATAGGTCAGCCTAAAGAAAATGAGGAGACAGTAATAACTCTGAAACGTAGGCTATAATTCTTTTATATTTGAATGTACCGAATAATTATTCGCATGTAGTATATACATATACATAATTATATACATATATATATCCTCTGAATTCCACTTTGAATTAATAATAAATGAGTGAATGCACAGTATTCATTATAATACTTTATAATATAATATAAATAAATATAATATATATATATATATATATATATATATATATATATCGGTTTGCTATATATAAGCAGAGCGTAACCACAGAGCATTAGGTCACCCTGTGCATCGACTGAGATTCTTAGATCGACTGTCATCATCATAATCATTACGAACAGCGACGACGACACCGAAAACCGTCCGTTCGACAGGTGGCAGTTCATTCTCTTTACACCTCCGTCACGCATTGAATCCACGACGATTAGGCCTACGAATCTAGAGCTGCTAACAACGACCCAGGTGAGATCGACAAGATTCAATCGTCATGTCCAGTCGTTACAAGGCGTTATCACAGTCATCGCTGTTGTCATCATCATCATTGTTGTTGTTGTTGTGGTCATTAAATAATCCGTTCTTTCGTTTTTGTCTCTTCGAGCGCGGACACGCCTCACTGACTTCGTGGATGCTGAAGCAGCAGCAGCAGCAACCGAAGACATCGAGATCACCAAGATCGGTTTGTTTACAGACCTGCTACGCTGGGTTGTAAATCGCTATTTTTATAGCGCTATTGTTGAGGAAAACTTGTACAAATTGTAACCTCAAAACTTGTGAATTTGCTTTCATGCGATTTTACATTTTATTAATTAATTATTTTGGCGAGGAAATTCGACGACTGGTACATGACAAGCGTAAAATATTTACTACAAACCTTACCGATAAATTTATTTAAAAAATTAGCAGAGTCGCTATAATAAACGCATATAATATTATAGACTACGTATATTTACATTTACATTTTAAACAGATTAGCATGGAAATACCGCGTAGACTAAAACATAATGGTTCGGTCTTTCATAGCGTATTTAGACAAATTCAACGATATCTGAAAATGTGAGATTGTCCACGATATGGAGACCATGCTAGACATTTAACACCAAATAATTATGCGTAGGCCCTAATTACGGTGACGAGGCCTACTCGCCAAATGAAATTAGGCAATACAGCGGGCTGAAAAGATGCAGGTATGCACGCAGAGGCTAAATACCATGGTCTCCTCGTGTGATACAAACTGAGTGGGAGAAATCACTGTCTTATAATATACACAATTTCGTGACAGACAGACAAAAGTAACAAAGTACAGCTGCGCTGAATGATTCTGACCTCAGCAAGGCTGCTCGCTGGAGGGAGGGAGAGAGGGAGGAATGTAGGGAGGGATGGAGGGAAGGATCGAGTATGTATAGGAAATTCTGATTCAAGAAGCCGTGCCCGAAATATGACGTAGGCATGCGTGGGGCTCAGACATCTTACTCACATAATTTAACGATCGACAGCACAGTGTGGGACAGTGGGAGGAGAGCAGCTACTCGGCATAATTATAAAGGTCTGCTATAGCACAGCTAGTAGTAGGCCCTTTGCGATAAAACGAACTACGTATAGGCCCTACATATAAAGACGTTAGAGGCGCCACTGTATCATCTGTAGGCCTATGAGGTCGAGTGGCTGGGGTCGTTCATGCAATGAAAACCACAAGGAGTGGAAAGGATCGATCGAGTGTCGTCAGAAAGCGATCAAACAATGCGAACAAGGGAATGGGTTTTGCCCAATGCGGACGTCCGCATCTAAATTTGCTACATACAGTTATATGAAGACTTTAGCGTTGAATCATTATTAGTGGATTTTGCTGCCTTGGGAACAACCCACGATCATGCTTCGTACCATGTTTCGTATAGCCTATAGGCCTAGCTACGTGTCATTGACCACCTATAGCTTCATTAGTTGGATTCGTATCAGAGGGAAGCTGTAAAAACGCGTTTCTCTATCGTATGCGGCCATAATATGCTCGTGATGGATACCAACCGACATGGGCGTATTTAGGAGAGTTTACCGGTTCAACCCCTCCCAAATAAATTTCCTACATTTTTTTATATGCACTCACACACATACACACGCACGCACAGGCGCACATTATGCACATATGCACGCAGCACATGCATGCGCACCCATGCACGCACTCATGCACACACACATGCCCTGCAGCCCACATAGCTACCTAGGCGTATACACTCGAGAAACATAACCGGGCAGTGTGGCTCCAGAGTAGTAGACCTGCATAATTTTGGTGGAAATTAAAATCTTATTACAGCGTCGCCTTCAGAGGCACTAATTGAAGACTCGAATCCATGCAGAGTCTGAGAGAGACGATAAAAATGAGTGTTCCAGACAGGTGCGGCGCCAGAGGGGCTAGGGGGGCTAAGCCCCCCTAACTGCGGCTCAGCCCCCCAAAAAAAGTGGGAAATCACTGCAAATCACAGGGATGAGGGGACAAAAACGAAGGTTTTTGGAGCTTTAGCCCCCCCAAAAAAAACCTGAAATCCTGGCGCCGGCGCTGGTTCCAGATGATTTATTTCTCTTAACCCAATATCTAGGACTTCAGGGATCTTAACTGTCAATCGAGTAACAATATAGGGACATTAGGCCTACACACAATGTCAGGACACAGTGGTTGAGTGCGGTACGTAGTTGTCTACGGGCATAGTTGCTCGTTCAAGTGTGGGTCGATCTGGTATTTCATATAATATACCTAAATTACGCATATAATGGTATTTGGTATAATATGGGTCTATTCTCATATATATATAATATATACATGTATATATATATTATGAGAATAGATGTAGCCTATTCATTTTATAGGTCTGCCAGCTATAGTCGATGTGGTCGGCTAGCGCCGTCTCAATTACCATTCTCTAGAACTAGGACTAGAGCAGCCATTGTACGTTGAGTAAACGCTTTGTTGTCAGGACTATTTTCTAAGCATGCAGAGTGGGAGTTATGTATGTCTATTCACCCGCTTATTAAGTCAAAACCACGTGTTCTTTGTGACAGAGAAAAGTACGGATGGCTGGACGGACGGTCGACGGCTATTTATATAGCGCCTCTTCAAGGGCTCTACTCAGGAGGCGCTTCCGAGCCAGGCCTGATCATAGAGAAAAGTCTTCAATAGTGCGTAGAAGGAAGTCGAGTGAATACGAGGAGATAGACGAAGAAAGGATGGCAAGACATTCGACGCCGTTGGACCAACGACAATATTGTCCCATGTTTGCCTAAGGAGGACATTTAGCAGAGAGCCATAGGCCTAATTTTTTATGAGAAATCGTATACAAGTCCATTGTTAGGCCTATCTGCCGTTTGATACAGAGACCTTATAGGCCTAGACGACGTTACATAAAAGATTCTATTTGCTGTCACGCTTCAGACAGCGGATTAATAGTCAATACATCCGTATACAGACAGCATTAGAGATTTAGACGATTATGCATGCAATAAGCCTAGTTTTGGTCATGGGTGAATATATATATATCTACATAGCCTATACATGTATGTCTATGGAAAACGCACATTAGTTAGGTCCTATGGATATGTATAAATTACAGATTTATGATCCTAGTTTGGGTCATGGATGAAGGCCTATGTACGTGGTCATATCTGAATTTATAGGCCTATGTATAGGCCTATATATATGTACTATATGTATGATATATATGCCACGTGCTCAGCCTACGTCGTGCATTGGCCTTATGGCCGTAACATTTGAGGCGCTCGTCACGGTTCAGTGATGGCGCGAACTGTTTGGTCTGCATGTGCCGACGAACGAATTTCAGTCTTCATTTGAGGTCAGTCATAGGCGCCGGAGATCGGTTTATTTCGACGTCGCATTGGAAAACAAAATAACATCGGTCTAATAATAAACGAAAAGGGGATAAGATCGAGGAATACTAATGCGGACTTTTGAGAAAACTGTTCATTCGATCTGAAGGACCTATTGGACGTATTGTCTCAAGGCTTTAATACATGATCAGACAGATCACATTGACGTAGAGCACAGATCCGGTTGCGAAAAGAAACTGCTGCTTAAGTTTCAACAGCAGGACTCAGTTGCATGACGGTAAATATACATAAGAAATATTGCCTAGTTTTTATAATGGTAAACCTATCTGTTGTAAATCCATATGAGGAAGATAGTTCAGTTGTATGATTGTAAGTTAATCTAGCGTAGGCCCTATATGAAGAATATCGCTTGTATGATTGTAAGTAAATCTATTTGAGGAATATCGTTCAGTTGTATGATTGTAAGTAAATCTATTTGAGGAAGATTGTGCAGTTTTATGATTGTAAGTAAATCTATTTGAGGAATATCATTGAGTTGTATGATTGTAAGTAAATCTATTTGAGGAAGATTGTGCAGTTGTATGATTGTAAGTAAATCTATTTGAGGAAGATTGTGCAGTTGTATGATTGTAAGTAAATCTATTTGAGGAATATCATTGAGTTGTATGATTGTAAGTAAATCTATTTGAGGAAGATTGTGCAGTTGTATGATTGTAAATAAATCTATATGAGGAATATACAGTTCGGTTGTATGATTGTAAGTAAATCTATTTGAGGAATATCATTGAGTTGTATATATGATTGTAAGTAAATCTATTTGAGGAATATCATTGAGTTGTATGATTGTAAGTAAATCTATTTGAGGAATATCATTGAGTTGTATGATTGTAAGTAAATCTATTTGAGGAATATCATTGAGTTGTATGATTGTAAGTAAATCTATTTGAGGAATATCATTGAGTTGTATGATTGTAAGTAAATCTATTTGAGGAATATCATTGAGTTGTATGATTGTAAGTAAATCTATTTGAGGAAGATCGCTTAGTTGTATGATTGTAAGTAAATCTATTTGAGGAATATCGTTGAGTGGTATGATTGTAAGTAAATCTATTTGAGGAATATCATTGAGTTGTATGATTGTAAGTAAATCTATTTGAGGAAGATCGCTTAGTTGTATGATTGTAAGTAAATCTATTTGAGGAATATCGTTGAGTGGTATGATTGTATGTAAATCTGTATGAGGAATATCGCTCAGTTGTATGATTGTAAGTGAATCTATATGAGGAATATACAGTTCGGTTGTATGATTGTAAGTAAATCTATGTGAGGCACATTGTTCTTATGATGGTAAATTTATAATAAGGAAGAAAAACATAGCTCGTTGAGTGATTAAATCAAATAAGGATCTTTGCTCAGTTGTATGAAGGAAAAATTACACTACAGGAGCATTGTAAGGTTGTATGTTCAAAGGTATACATTGGCATAAGGAACATTGCACAGCAGTAAGTCTATAAATTTACAAAAGGAACATCACGCAATCAAGTGTCAATAATGGATTTCTTTTGTCCTGCAGCGTGACTATTCTTTGGATCCGATGATCATGGCGATCTACACAGCGACGGCGCCTGTCGACGATCCGATGCACTGGGAGGACGAATGCACGCTGCAGTTCGGGGTCGAAGATGACGACGTCCAGCATCGTCGTCTGGGGAGTGGCATCAACGCTGGCGGTGTCATCTTCCGCGAGTACGGAGGGGAGGACTTCTCAAAGTACCTGGACGACGACGAAGTCCCGGCTGTTCCGCTCGCGGTCACCACCGGAAGTGCTCAGCTGCTCGAGGAACCGAATAAGCCATCTGCGAATCGATATCAGAAGCGACAGAGTAGGAAGAGACCCGACGAAGCGTCTACGATGGGAGTTTTCGATCAGATGGAATCTCCGTATGACTCCAGTTCGACGCCAGGGTCAAAGAAGTCGGTCAGAGAACGCCTCGTTCAGCTCCTACCTGGTAGCAGTAAAACACATCGATCGAAATCACGCGAGGTCAAGAACAAGATCCAGAACTGCAGCTTCACCGATCTAAGGATCGGAAGTTCGTTGCTCAGCGAACAGCAGAGACTCAGCGCTGGGTCGAACATTGCTGGCTCAAGCGCTGCCAACGCAACCTCCGTACAGCGCGAGAGCGATAGCAGCAGCGAGATACGCTCATCCATATCCCTCGAAACGCGTTCTGATCTCGGATTTCGGGGGCAGAGTTCCAGTTGGTGGAACCTAGACACCCTTTCGGACCGACAGGGCACCAGCGTCATTGAAGCCAACGGTCGCCAGAAGACACGCAACCCGGGAACCAGTAAGTTCCAGCGTCGCGCCGAGTCAGTGCCGGACCTACTAGATTCAAGGGAGGGATTCGAGGGAGGACCTCACGGACAGCGATCGCCGGTGGATTCAGGGTCCTATGTATCGAGGGTGAGTCAGAGGCGACATCTGGGGAGTGTCAACGGCGGTCTCGTCAACTGCTGGGACGAGGACGTACGACGACAGGCGGTACAGTCGACTCCTCCTAAACCTGCCCCAGGACATTCCATCTGGAAGAGACTGACCCACAGTATCAACAAACGCACGCGCAGGTCGAAGGGATTCGACGGCGGAAAGAGACAACAGCTCCCTCCAGCGAATGACTTGCGACCAACGCAGATCAACCAACAGCGCCACCCAGCGAATGCGATGCGACCGCCACCAACACCTCCACCGAATTCTTGGGACAATACGGACATTTATGACGAAATCAGACTGTAACTGAGCGAGGCAATAGACACTACTTTGTGTATCCACTGCAGAGCGATCAGCTTTAAAACTGTAGTTAATTATTAAAATAATTAAATAGGTGAATAAAATGACCGAGACGTTGATCACAGGGAGGCTTCAAGGACCCCGGAAGTATTTCAGAAGTGCACCTTAGCCACTGGCCCACCGATCAGCAAGACTTGAGGTACAAAATCGATAAAAGCAGCTAGGCGTCTCTTTGGACTGACAAAATGTTCCCAGTCCTCGCTTACCTACCTGTCTGCTTAATGTATTGCTATTTATCTAATCTAAGAACTTCTACAGCGCCAGTGCAATAATGTTGAAAGCATCAGTCGGTGGATGCTACCAAGCAAAATCGTTTTGAAAGCCGGATCCAGTGCGAGTCCAGTCGAAAGCCAACACGGGAATCCGAGTAGACACTGGAACAGCCTACGCCGGAAAAAGAACCAGTAATAAACGAGGAGTTCTTTATAATTAGTCGAGATCTGAAGACCAGAGCAGACTTTGCAGAGCGAACGTACTATTCATTAAGCCTAATGAGTTATAGGCTAATTAAAGCGTAATTGATTGTCCGGCATGAACTGTGAGCTTCAAAGGCCTCGAATGTGAGCTACTCTGTCATATATATAAAAACCAGACTCGTTGCTTGCTTCCATCAGATACAGTCTTGGTGTGCATCCATGCGCCTGAAGCTAAATACGAAGAAAACGGAATTGATATGGTTTGACCGTCGATCCAGACCACATCTTGACTTGAAAACTCTCTGCCTGTAACTAGATGAAACCTGCTCTATTCAGCCTTCTAATGTAGTTCGTGATCTTGGAGTTTTTCTTGATAGTAAACTTTCTATGTCTAATCATATTGGCTCTATCGCTTGTTTCTTTAATCTCCGACGAATACGCCAAATCAAGCGCTGCCTTAATGAGCATTGCCTTCATATCTTAGTCCATTCACTTGTATTATCCAGGATTGACTACTGTAACTCAATACTCTATGGTCTGCCAAAATCCACCCTGTCACCGCTTACTTCTGTTATCCACACTGCAGCTCGTCTAGTCAAGAACTTTGGCCCTAGAGATCACATCACCAACTCCCTTCAGCAATTACACTGGTTACCCATTCAGGCTCGGATATCCTTTAAAATCTGTCTTTTCATGTTCAAAATAATATCAGGTTCTGCTCCTCCTTACTTATCCTCTTTAGTCACACCATGTGCTGCTCTTGAATCAAGACGTGGATTGCGATCGGCTTCGAAAAGAGACTTCGTAATCAAAAGAACAAATCTACAATTTGGAAACAGAATGTTTGAAGTAGCTGGTCCAGCTGAATGGAACTCTCTACCAGAACTAATCCGAAGATCATCCTCAATTAATATTTTTAAATCTAAACTTAAAACATATCTCTTCTCTAAGTACTATGATTAGTAAGTACATTGTAACGCGTCCTTTGAGTAAGACTTTGTTTTATTAAGGCGCGTTATAAATGCAAGTTGTATTGTATTGTATTGTATAGCTGTTCTAGCGCATGGATCCAGAGTTTAACGACATCTTGTGACCATAAAGGCTGTACAGTTGACGTCGACATAAATTATTTTTGAACAGTAGCCTACTAACTGTTCGTGTGGCACAAAACATGTTCTACTTCTAGCGAAAATTATTAGGTCCTAGTCAGGCACATTCAGTGGGCAAATTTGGTCATGGCCTATCAGACCTATCTGCAGTAGTGTTTCCGTTAGAGTCCAAAAGAGGACGTAGGCCTATTTATGTCCTGACCTAGAATTCTTTTTGGACGTAGCTCATGTATTTCGTCTGCACACCGAAATATCTGGACGTTTTGGACGTTTTTTGCATGGACGTAAAACGGCCATTTGGGCGTTAACGGAAACACTGCCTATCTGACAATTATAATAATTGAAGTGTACCTTGACTTCTCAGAGAACATAAACTATTCTATGCTAGTGATGTGACATCCTAGCTGTTGTGCATTCCATTGCGTCGTTGATGCATGCTGACATTAAGCACTAATAATAAGCAGTTTGGCCTAAATAGGTGACTTTGATATGGCTTATACACATATACAGGTGTATGGCTGTAAACAAATGTAAATGTATACGTATTTATATAGCGACCGTATGGCCTCCACCCTGTTTATCTTTCAATGTAGGCCTATTGATCGGGCGAGATCTTCTATCGCGGCATCGCCGCTGCCTGTTTGAATGGGTAGGCCTACCACGCAGTAGCTTAACCAGAGCTCCCCCAAATTATGCAGATTCCAACCTCTCTGAGGGGAGGGGTCTGGAAAGGGAGCTGTAAGGAACTTTTTATATTAAACCAAGCTGAATTGCTGATGAGTTTTATTAATTTAGAGAAAATAATAATAATCTTTTCTTTATTGAAGCGCCTGACAAACGCACTGCGCTGTACATTTACATGTTATGCAATTGAAGCAATCTTAACTACGGTACTAACAGAACAGACAGCCTGCAATATACGGCACTAATAGCAGCCTACAAAGCATGTCCGCCGTATACGCGGGACTCGACCTCGGTACCTCTCGCTCTCTATGCCAGTGTGTTATCCAAAGCGCTATCGCCCCCATCTACATGGAAATAATCCAGCTAACTGAGTGACCTTTTGTCATGCTTGTATTCAATTATTGACGAGAAATCCGTAACTGTACGCAGACTGGTGCTGAGAAAGGTTGTAAAATACCTCGCGTTTCATACGCCTGTATTTATGTAACTCGAGCCGTACGGTGTCTTAAGTTCATTCAAACATTATAACAAATTCAAGTGGTATGTGCTTGAATGCATGCACACATACATGCACACATACATACATTCACACAAATGCACACATTATAAGCATGTATAGTGTACTGTATACGCACGTATACATAAAGAGAGACATACAGACTTAAAGAATAACACTTAAATAGGGCCTACGCATATACATGCAGGCATACATACAGCCATTCATGCATGCATAAAAGCACACAAACATGCATACACAAACATACCAATCCATAATTACAAATATATATAATATATATATTATATATATAATATATATATTATATATATTATATATATATATTATATATATATATATTATATATATATATTATATATATACGTACTCGCATAAGCTGCGGAGGAGGGATATATGAGACCAAGTAACTGAAGTAACTGAGATAACTTTAAGACAATGTTTCCCATAATAAATAATTACAAATTAAAGAATGGAATATCCGAGTAAATTTTGTTTTTCCCCTCAAGTTTCAACGTATTGAAGCGAATGCAATCAATCTTTATCTCTGTTCATTTGCACAAAACGTGTACTTGTGTTGCGTATAGACATATTAAGCATGCAACCAACAAGCCAAATATGCAGAACAAATAAGAAGTGTGCTAACTGAATTTAAGATAGACGCATAACTCATGTATACGTTCAGCAGTTTCAGGCCGCATCAAGTTCGGATAAAGTCCTGGTTTTTCATAGCGTTAGGTCTTGAAACTGGGTCGACAGATAAATATTACTCGCGCGTTCTGTTCGTGCACCGAGTCAAGGCTGGAATGCGTCTCAAATCTCAACATTCTTAAGTTATTTCGTTTACTTTAGGGATAACCCCAGATGTAAGTGATACCCCCGATATCATCAGGATCTAAACACTAGACTTTGCCATTTGAATGAAACTGAACTTGAGATTTTTAACTCGGAAGAACAACAAAATAAAACTATTAACTCACAAAGTCCTGTGTTTCATTTCCCCTTACCTTAAACTAAACTCACCATGCCTTATGCATACCACCTTAACGTGTATTATCTGACCCTACCATACCTACCCACATGCCTGATAATATATTGGGGTACTTTAACTCACTTCGAAAGTATTACTGAGTTTTGTCTTTCTGCATGTTTTTAAAGCTCAAGACGTGGAATTCAACACCGAGGGGAAAATATTCTGTCTGTTGGGTGAACGATGAAAGCTGTCTTTTTTCCTTCGGCGAAATATTTAACGCTCAACTAAAGCTCTGAATGTATCATTCACTACAGCGTTAAGAGTCGTATTTTGTAAAGAGGTCTATAGCAGAGATGGGTACGATTAGCTAGAACTGCTAATCGATTAGAATTAGAATTAGCTTCTGAAATTTGCTAATCGATTAGAATTAGAATTAGCAAAAGGTTTAAGCTAATCGATTAGAATTAGAATGAGCAGCAGCTAATCGATTAGCAATTAGAATTAGATTTCGATAATCGATACATATATTTGCTTCATGAATTTGTCAAATTGTTATCAGGGCACGGCAAGTTACTACAGCAAGTTGATGTAGCCTATTACAATACCTAAAGCTTTAGCCTATTACAATGCTTAAAGGTGTAGCCTATATATTACGTACAATGCCTAAAGCATTAAAGCCTATTACAATATCTAAAGCTGCACAACTGCTATGTGTGAGAACAGTCCAAAAGCCAGCACGCAACACCACATCGGTGAATACATGCTGCAATTATTGACATTGCTACTGCATAGGTTCACTATTGCATTTTGCAATTAGCATGTTTTGAATCAGTGCATCACTTAGCCTACAGCGCCTAGCGTTTAGGATTGAGCCACAAAACTATAAATACGCGTTCCATGGCAGCTGAGGTTGCAGGAACAGAGTGATGCTGTAGATGAAGAACATGAAGACATGCAAATCTTTCAGTGTTGCATGAGCAGAATGGACAGATAACCATGAACAGATCATTACAGGTTTAAAACAGCCTTCAGATAAATAAGCAAGTAAGGAATTCTTGAAAACTCAATGTTAATAAACTCATTCCTAATGAATGCGTTCTCAGCTTAATTTTCACACATCTAATCGATCAGCTAATCGATTTTCGATTAGAATTAGCTGAAAATTGCTAATCAATTAGAATTAGAATTAGCAACAGATGACAGCTAATCGATTAGAATTAGAATTAGCTGTTTGTCTAATCGATTAGCTAATCGATTAGCATCTAATCGATTAGTTACCCATCTCTGGTCTATAGTATGTAGAGGAGGAGCAGACTGTTCTGTTGTCAGTGTTGTGAATAGGCTACATACAACTAATTATCGGTTGTTGAACTAGATTTTTAAACCCGCCCTGCATGTAGGCCTATATATCCGTTCTGCTCAATCGCTGACGCCATTTCATTCTCAACTTAAGACACCTTTTTACAAATTGCTTATCCTCCATAGACATATTCTATTGAAATTGAAATTATATAGAGGTGTCCCTACTTAGCGGGATCTTTGATTCCTTCAGGGTCTTCCCTTGTTTAATTCAACAATCCATACTTTAAAGCGCAATCTGATTTGTAATATTATTGTTTATTGTTGGTTGGCTACAAATAAACGATTGATTGATTGATTGATTGACTGATTGACTGTCTCTCTGTCTATCTGTCTGGGTGGACTGATCTTCTGGACATTGGCCTGAGAACGGATTGGTTTCGGTGCACTGTCGGTTGATGACTTTTGCCGTATACGCATTATACGCCAACGCGATAGAAGTTACTGGTGACGATCACAGTTGCTCAGCTATAGATGGAATGTCGCATGATGCAGCCCAACTAACACAAGATGGACAGTAGTTGAAAATGAAATCTTTCAATTGACGTTAGTTAGTAAATTGTCTGGAAGCTTAACATGCCGCCGTTTGAGTTTCACACAAGAGCGTTCGTTGCCTACGTTAAACTGGATGATGCTAAAGTCACTGATACCAAATGGTAACTATCTATCTATCTATCTATCTATCTATCTGTCTGTCTGTCTGTCTGTCTGTCTGTCTGTCCGTCCGTCCGTCCGTCCGTCCGTCCGTCCGTCCGTCCGTCCGTCCGTCCGTCCGTCCATCCATCCATCCATCCATCCATCCATCCAACTATGTATATATATATATCCAAACCTAAATCTATTGCACTACAGTTCTTCTGTTATTGCAACAAACAATGTTAGAGCGCTTTTGTGAGGCAGAAAGGCTCTATATATCAAGTGTCTTAATCAGATATAATACCCATTCACACAGGCCTACATTTATGCATAAATACTGGCATTCAAACATACATATAGGACCTACTCAGTATATATATATATTATATAGATATAATTATATGCATATATATGTATTATATATATGTATGTATATATATATATATATATATACATCTGTCGTACAGGATTCAGTAATTCTGTTACGCTGCAATAGTGTGCGGAAACAGGAAGTTACCTGAACGTTTGGCCACATGAATCTAACGTTGGATGTGAGAGTGATGCCCCCATCAGTCTATATGCATTACCTCAAATGGGGCGTCAACCACTGGGTGCAACAGGACCTGCGAATTGTATGGCTCGATATAACTGCGGGCAAATCCAACGTAAATTAAGGATACTAAAAACAGTGGTGTAGTCACGTGATGATAGTTTGTTTAGAAAGAACAGCTACCGTTTACTGCAACGGTTCAGGCAAAGCTTCGTCGGTTTAAACGTTGGCCTATATCGTGCTTGCTACTGCATCGTGCGTGAATAAGTGACAGAACTACTCCGCTGCTGAAGTTCGCTCTAACAGTCGAAGACTTCAACAAAAGAATCTAGCAGAATAAGAGGCTGCTTGTGTCGGAACGCAAGGTCAGACTCTGAGACTCATCTCATTAAAAAAATTCAGACGTAACTTATGAAATTTTACTTAATGCAAACTAAAATGACACGACGACATTTTCATGTGATTCTGTTTGTTATGTGGGATATATTGCTATGTTGTAACTCAGTGGCGTAACGAGGGGGGGCAGGGGGCGGCCGCCCCCGGGCGCAGGACAGGGGGGCGAAAAATGAGGCTTTAGAGAATGTTTTTTAAAGAAATCAGGCAAGAATAGTTATAAAAAGTACAAAAAGTAACTATTATGCATGAGCCTGGCAGGGGCGCGGGTGCAGGGGGGGGCGCAAAATGAGGTTTCTGATAATGTAACTACTCTTTTTTATTGAAAAAGAACGAAAAAGCAACAAAAAAAAAAGTCATCAGAATTTTTGGGCGGAACTAAGAAAAAAATTTTCAGGAAATTCTTGCTCCCGGGCACACGGACCCCTAGTTACGCCACTGTTGTAACTTGTAACGTAGCATATTATTTTATGTGAATTCTTTCAGTTCAATAGTTCATGATCAATTCCTGAAGAAATGCGATATTGCAGCAAGCACATAATATTATACACTAAGAATCGACAATAAATAACTATAAATATATGTTTATGGAATTGTCCACTATAATAATATTGCAATATCAGTATGAAACAAGGATATTTAATTCTAACGTTCTGGGGTGAAGAGAAACTCAAATGAGCTTTTCCAGCTTCCCACCAGTGTGTTAATAGCCACTTCTATCGCGCCTGTAGTAAGCGTAACAGTCTTCTGAGTCGAGTTCCCGATTATTGATCATTTATCAGACATGGTGAGAGTTGTGTGACCGTGACGCCAAGGCTCTTAGTACTATTCGATTATTCATAAACTTTCTGTTCTTAACATCATTTAGTTTGACACTGGCAGCGCTTTTCTTAGATGCCTAACAGGCACCAGAGTAAATTTCTAGAAACGTACATACTCACATGTTAAACTTATGTTCCTTGTTGCATACTAGTGTAATGCAGTGTAAATCTGGAAAATGTATGGGCACTGTACAAGAGGCATAACCAAGTCCAAAGTGCATAGGACCTTCATTAGTCAACTTATTGCTTCTTTTTGACCTTGTGGGTTAACCTGTTGACCTTTATGGTTTGACCTGGTGTCTTTGATATTGGTTAAGTTTATTTGGTAAATTAATCCAGATAATTTTTAATTTACTAATCAGATTTTGATGTTAATTAATTACATGGTTACATACCAGCTTATTCAATTAACCTCCGCCAGATGGCAGTCGTGTGATCAGTTCGGTTCCAGAACCCGAGGTGAGTGAAGGTAGAGGAGACAAGTTCGTGCTACGCTGGAATTTAGAGTGACCGTATATCTTCTTTCTTTGTTATGAGTTCTGTATTGTGCCTATGCTTGCATTGTTCAGATGGGAATAATCTGGTTCATTCTGACGTTGGTTCTGTCTGAATCCATCGGATCCTCATGGAACACAACTCTTCCGGATGTTTCGGCCAGTACTTTCGTAGAGTATGATGAAGAGACGACGGAACCACCTGAAGACGTCATCACTATCGACGCCGACGTCATCACTACCAACGCCGACGTCATCCATGCTGACGCCGAAGACATCACTACCGACGCCGACGCCGACGTCATCACTACCGACGCCGACGCCGACGTCATCACTACGGACGCCGACTTGTCTACCTTCACTGTTGGAGTTGAGGAACCAGTTGTAAGTAGGCCTTTGCGAATTTATAATTCTTGCTCTTTTGGAGTAATACATAACATGGCTGTAAAGTAGCAAACAACACAGTGCGCATGCGCCTGCTACTGGTAAAACTAAAACAGGCGTGGACGATGAACAACGATCAGCGTTGTCAGATGTAACAATATCCGAACTTAATGCATCACGTTAAACAGGTTAAGCTATTTCATACTTACGAACATCTTCTTAACCCGTTTACTTTATATTAGGCCTACACGTAAACTCGTTTCCTTGTCAATTTTGGGGTCAATACACGAACATGAAATGGTCAGTTGAGGACTGAAGGAAGTCAATTTTGCAGCAGGTAACGAATGCGGACCATGTGTTCGTTTTCCAGGCGAACACCAATATTATTATTTATGCCACAGGCTACGTGCGTCTCATTCATGATACCCGCACTATTGTTGTCTCACGATGAGATGACAAAGAAGAACATTGTTGTAAAGCCTATCAATAATTATGAGCGTCAACGTTATGATCAACTTCGCAATCATCATCATCATCATCATCATCATCATCATCATCATCATCATCATCATCATCATCATCATCATCATCATCATCATCATCATCAGTATG